>CM067325.1:124102500-124610000 GCA_034376525.1 Nicotiana benthamiana
GACATTCTTTGTAATGATGAGGTATTCAAGATTATTCTCATCTATTGTCTCAATATGATATCCATTTTGACGGATATATTTAAAACTTAACAAGTTCCTCTTGGACTTGGAAGAGAACATTACATTCTCTATGATAAATATTGTTCCTTTAGGCAGAGTTGTAGTTGCTCTTCCGGAGCCTTCAATCAATTTACTACTACCAGAAATTGTAGTAACATCTGCCTTACACATACTTAAATGAGAGAAATATTTCTTCTCTTTGAATATCGTATGTGTGGTACATGAATCAATTAAACAATATTTTCAAAATCTGCTGAGGTTAGTCGAGTAACTAAATCGGATAGTCGACTAACATGCCTTGCGAAAAAGGTCCAGTTTAATAGAATATATTGGTTAATCGATTATCTGTTATGTTAATCGATTAACTTACTGAAAAATCATTACAAATAAAGCATAAGATGAATGTGTAATCTAAAGTTATATATTTTAAAACCATAATACAGATTATTTGTCAAGTTGATAAAACACTAAAGGTACGAATACTTGCTTGATACTTAGCTTTACTAGCTTAAAGCAGAAAATATAAAATTTGAACCATATCACAATAATAGATAACTTATGTAAACTATGATAATTGTTTATTCATTAATTACTACGAATAAGTAAAAATAAAAATATCAAGCTGCTCAATCTTCTTTAATCATGGATCCATCACCGATCAAGTGATCTATTTTCCCCTCAGGGTGCTCAAAGAAGTCTGCCACATCCAAGTGGGTGATGTCAAAATTATTGTCAGAGACAAAATTGGTTTCAGGGCCTTTACTCTTTAGAGATGCTTGATAAAGCTCAACCAAATGTCTTGGTACACGGCAAATTTTTGCCCAGTGCCCTTTTCCACCGCAACGATAACATATAGTTTCTGAACTATTTGCTTTTGGATTCTCATAATTCCATTTCCGCTTTTGGTGGTTATATCTCTTTGGGGGGGTGACTAACACCAGGAAAATTTCTTCCTTGCCCACGTCCACGGCCATGACCCCGACCACGACCACGACCATGATTAAAGCCATAGCCTTTTCCACGCTTAGCATAATGGGAATACACCTTATCTACTTCAAGCAATGGTGTAAACCCAGTGGGTCGATTTTCGTAATTTCTCATGAGCAGGTCATTGTTTCGCTCAGCCACAAGGAGAAGAGAAATCAGCTCAGAGTACTTTTTGAAACCTTTCTCTCTGTACTGTTGTTGCAGAACCATATTGGAGGCATGAAACGTTATAAACGTTTTTTCAAGCATATCATAATCAGTTATAGTATCTCCACAGAGTTTCAATTTAGAAGTAATTCTAAACATTGCAGAATTATATTCAGAAACAGACTTAAAGTCTTGGAGCCTCAGATGAGCCCAATCATATCGTGCTTGTGGCAGAGTGACCAACTTTAAGTTGTCATATCTCTCCTTTAAGCCATTCCACAAGATAAGTGGATCTTTGACTGTGAAATATTCAATTTTCAAACCTTTATCAAGGTGATGGCGCAAGAAAATCAAGGCCTTAGCACAGTCTTGGGTGGATGCATTATTTCTGTCTTTAATGGCGTCTCCAAGACCCATTGCATCCAAATGGATTTCAGCATCCAACACTCATGTCATGTAGTTCTTGCCCGAAATTTCAAGGGCAACAAACTTTCTTTTCATAATGTCAGACATAACTAAAACAAAATTAGGAGGAGAAAAAATACCTTAATTTTCTCAAAGAGATTCTTGAGATAGTAGAGCTTCGTGCTGATAACATGTTACAAAACTTAGCTCAAAGTAATAAACAAAAGATAGACAACAAAGTAGAGAGAAATAGAGAAGAGAATATATTTCTTCTATGTATCCAAGTGTATTACAAAATGATTTCTCATCCTCTATTTATAGTACTACATAGAGGTATACTAAAAGAATTCCATAAATATGTCATTAAGCTTTTGAGAACATGGAGAAAGATCATGGGGGAGATCATGGAGGTGTGAGAGTTACAACCATAATTATTGGAGTAGTGGGAGTTATGGAGATAATGGATAAAAGTAGTGGGTATTATAAGAGTTATGGACATCCACCATAATCTAATATTTCATAACAGATACTATAATATTAACATACTTGTTGTTATTGTTATTATTATTAATTTATTTTTCATTTTAGAGGAGAAACCTAGATGCGCCGGTGAAGAAGTGTGAGCGGCTGGCTTTGATGGGCATGAGGAGAGGTAGAGGGCGGCCTAAGAAGTATTGGAGAGGGGCGATCAGACATGACATAATGAGGCTTCAGATTATCGATGACATGGCCCTAAATAGGAAGTTGTGGAGATCGAGCATTAAGGTTGTAGGTAAGGAGATAGTTGAGAATATCTCTATGGCGCCGTAGAGTGAGCCTAGTCTATTAGGACTTGATCTTTGACTGTTAGTGTTTTATGTTGAGTTCACACTACTTTTTCGTTTCTCTTTGATATGCTTTATCTGCTGGTTTATTATTTTGCTTTTAACTTATTTTCTGATTCTGCTGATGTTGTTATTTGTTCTATGATTCTATTGAAGGATTTTCGTCTTCTTTTGTCTTCTTGAGCTGAGGGTCTTTCGGAAACAACCTCTCTATCTTTGCGAGATAAGGTAAAATATGCGTACACACTACCTCCAGACCTTACTAGTGGAATTTCACTAGATCATTGTTATTTTTTGTTGTTGTCTTTTTTCGACTCAATCCTCAAGTGAACAAATCAATTCTTCCCAAAGAATCGCAGTAAAACATATAATATGTTGAAAAGAAAAAACAAATTAAGTATTATACGAGGTGAGTTAGTTCGGGGAATTGGAGAGGAGGATGGGAGTTATTCGTACTACATAAATTTTGATCCCGTGTATGTAATTATAAATTCACTAAACCAATAAAAAAAATTTCCAAACTCCATAAATCAGATTAGGATAAAATTTCAAACTAACACATAAAGTTCAAATATTTGATCCCCTTTCGCTACTACACATCTGGCCGCATACACACATACACATGGCCTCTCTCTCCCCCACCCCACTTTTCATAATGAGCATAATTATATAACAACTAATAGTATTTTTACGATTATCGACTTTGAATTTCTCTGATAAGAACTTTCATTTGGCTTTGGAAACTCAACTGCGCCAATAAAATACAAATTTTTCTATGGCAATTTCTCCGCAACAAAATTTCATGCCATTAATACCTTCACCATATTAGAATAAACATTGACACAACCTGCATAATTTGCAGAGATGATGTGGAATCCCCTAGGCACATATTTTTGACTTGTAATATAGTTCAACAGCTTTGGAATCAACTGTGTATAAATACCAATAAGGACCCCAACACTCATTGGCTACCCTCTTTCAAAAATGATTCCTCAAACCTTAAGAATTATCACGTTGACTGGCAACAATTTCTTCCTTTTCTCATATGGGAAATTTGGTTTAATAGGAACAATAACCACATAAACAACACTAACCTCTATCCTTCCCTCAAAAAAATTCTTCATCAAGCCATGGAATTTCACTTCATGACCTCCCATAGAAACCCCATTTCTCAGAACATAACCATCCACATCAAATGGCACCCACCTCAAAAAAATTGGCATAAGCTTAACATATGGTGCCCATGAGAACCTCAAAAGCGGCATAGGTGGTGTCTTTCGAGATGACAATGGAAAATGGCTTCTTGGCTTCCACCCCTTCATGAAAAACTTCAAGCTCTCCAGGAAGGGCTCAAACTAGCCCAAAGATTCAACATAATGCCTCTAGAAATTGAAACTGATTCAACGGATGTCATGAATATCATTAATAATGGCCATGAACTTTTTAATGAGTTAATTATCTTTTGCAGGTCATTAATGCTCCAGCTGAAGGACCCGCCTCTGAGGCACAACTTTAGAGAAGGCAACAAGGTAGCCGATGCAGTAGCTAAAAACGCAAAAAACAAAGGCATTGGCAGCGGCATGCATGCAGAAGTGATATTATTAGCGGCACCACCAGTTTTTGTACAAGAAATACTAATTAATGACATGAGTGGTGATCACATCCTATCCAAAAATATATCTAGTAGTTCTTGTAATAGACTATTTAGTTTAGGTAACCAAAACATTTTGATGGAGGGGCCTGCTGACCTCTCTCGTAATGCCTCCTCTGAAGGCTAATGTACTTTGCTAATTGTTATTTAGTTATAATATAATATCACGTATTAATGCACAAAAAAAATGTTTTGAACATAGTCGTTAAATGTATAATAAGCTAAGTTTTGGTTGGGCTTGAATTCAAAGAGGTAATACCAGATTAATTGTTGTGTTTGAATTCGAAACGGTAATACTAGATTAATTGATGTGTTTGAATACAAAAAGATAATGCTAGATTGTAGAAAGTAAATAGTTTTACTTGGAGATCGAAGGGTGGACACCACTTGCTTGCATCAAGGGGTGGACGTTCGGGCAGCTCGGATTGAATATGAGAATTTCAGTTTGGATTTTCGATTTTCGAATTGAAGAAATGACAATCCAAATTCAATCCAATTTGGATAAATCAGTTTGGTTATTATGGATTTCAGTTTTGAGCGTATAAGTTGAGATGTTTCAAAATGACGTACTCATGTTAAATTGTCTAAAAGTTCTTCATTCTTGCTGCAATCATCCAAATAAAGCATTCAAATAATAAAATTATTAATAAAAGAATATAATAGAGACATTAATACGGCTGATAAGAAGTAGCAATAATAAATTATGTTAAAATAAAAAGTATTCTGATAGTAACTTAGTAATTAATATTGAATATATGAGATAATATCTAATTAGTAGGGTATTGAATTTATTACTATTGGCATATGGATAATAGACTAAAAATAAAGTATAAAATTTTTGGATGTTCGGATATCCAAATATCTGAAGTACCAAATTCAATATCCAATTCAAAATCCAAAATTTTTTAAAACTAAATCCAAAATTCAATTCGTAATCCGAAAATTCAAACATAAAAATCAAAAAAATTGGATTTCATATTTGGCCATACAATGCCCACTCCTACTTGCATCAAAACGTCAACTTAACTAGAACATTAAAACATACATTTTTTAAAGGCTATTTTTCCAATTCAAGATATCACAGTTGTATAGGGTCAAATTTGACCCTCAACGTCTCTATGCCGATGGGTACACCCAGTGGGTATACATCGACCAAAGCAAGGATACGACTTGGACGTGGGGGCAAAGGCAACGTCGTTTAAAGCTCAACGTCTTCACTAAGAAGACACTACCTACTTTTGTACTTTTTTTATTATTTCGATGAAGGTCTCCTAGCATGTAAATGAGACATTCATATTGTAAAAGGGGATCATCATTATTATTCTCGAATAATACAACTCCCTGATTCTCTCTCTATCTCTAACGAATACTTTCTCTCAAGTTGATATTATCTTTTTTATACTACCATATCTACAATAACAATTTTTTTTGCATCTCTAGGTCTTATTATATTTGATTACGATTTACCCTCATTTACTCTTGATTGTTTTAAGCGTACAAAGTATATTGATAACTTTTGAGCCAAACAATTTGGCGCCGTCTGTGGGATTCGAGACACAAAATCATAGTATCCACCTAGAGAACAACCAACTACCATTCTCTACCCCACCCAAAAACAAAAGATGACCGAAAATAACACAAAAATGAAAACAATAGTGGGTGTTATGGCCAATCTCATAGGTCTTCTCAACGAGGCCGGTGACGAGGGCATCTTGAATGCAACCCCTAGCATCACACCAGATGCAGAGATATCACCTTCCTCATCCGAAGATCCGACGATCTTACATGGAAAAGAAGCTTCCACATTTGCGGCTAAGGAAGCACCCTCGTTGGTCGAGAAGCTACTGGAAGAATGGCTAACAAGTACTCAAAGTGGCTTGGTTGAGAAGTCACCGCTAAGTAACGTCAGGTGTACACCAATAGTAGGCATCACTACTACCATGGGTGAACCTGAGGTTATACGAGCAAATAACAGGCCTATCGAGGCACATATTAAAGATGGCCTGCTAACAACCATCCTAAATAAGATGGGAGAATGGAGAATGAGAACAAAACGCTTCGTGACCAAACGAAAGAACATCAGGAGAGGGTAGACAAGATCCTCGGTGCTCCCAATTTGCTACCGAAACACGACGGGGGGAGGTTCATTGAACAACCATACACCGGAGAAGCTGCCCCTTACTCTATCCCAAAAACCTTCAAGATACCACCCTACCTGAGGGTATACGACAAAACCACAGATCTTGAGGATCATTTGATCCACTATGTCACTGCAGTGAAGGGCAACGACCTATCAAAAGAACAAGTACCACCGGTGCTACTGAATAAGTTTGGAGAGACGTTGACAGGAGGAGCTCTAAAGTGGTACTCTCAGCTACCAGCTAAGGCAATATCAACGTTCGAGGAAATGGCAGATAAGTTCGTCACTGCCCATGCAGGTGCAAAGAAAGCGGAAGCAAGGTTCAACGATATCTTCGCTGCAGGAAAACCGCATGGGAGGGACTCAGGGACTTCCTAGCCAGGTTTAACAGGGTAAGGATGAGTCTTCCAAACGTATCGGAAGGTATGACAGTTACCACTTTCCTGAATGGGCTAAACAGGGATGGTTCGAGGGCAACTAAGAAGATACTAAGCTGCCCCATGAAATATCCCCTACCACATGGGAGAAAATCTATAACGTCTATTGTGCTGAGGTACAAGCGGACGAGGACGATCTTAATGGGCCGAACCAACAGCTAACAATGATAGACTCAGAAATAAGGAGGGATTGACGCAACGAGGGACGGTGAGACAACCCCACGCTTCAACAAAGATCGACACCAGCCCTACATCAGATCCTCCCTTTCGCCACCACCAAGGCATACAGACGCGCTACAGTGAAATTTCTTCCCACTCCAAAATTAAAGAGGTACACCTCCTTTATTATCCGCCCATAACTTTTGTATGTCCCCTTCAGAAATAGTGTATGCACTGGAGAAGCTGGGTACTAAAGTGCAGTGGCCACAAAAGATGAAATCATACCCCACCACAAGGAAATAAAACATTATATGTGAGTTTCATCAGGAATGGGGACACAAAACCGAAGACTTCATAGGCCTACGGCAAGAGGTAGTTAGGATGTTGAACCAGGGATAGATGAGGTAACTACTCAGTGACAAAGGGAAAACCAACTTTGCACGTGGACGGGAACAACCCCATGGGTCGTCGAAGCCACCCTCCCCGGCACGTACGATAAAATGATCGTCGGAGGCGGCGATGACTCAGCAATCAATCACGTCAAGTTCACCACCACGCATAAACTGAAGCGAACCATCGCCCATGAATGATATGACGACTTCAAAGATAGTATCACCTTCGATAAGTCCGATGCCGACGATTTGTCTTTCCCTCATTACGATGCTTTAGTAATCACGTTACGTATCACAGATACGGATGTTAAAAAATCATGGTTGACAATGGAAGTGGCACCTGTATTATCCATTTGAGGGTCCTCGTAAAAATGGGACTCGAGGGTAAGATAAAACCGTGTTGCATAACATTAACTGGTTTTATAATGCACTCAAACGAACCTCTAGAGAAATATCATTGCCCGTTTTAGCAGGAGGAGTCACGCTGGAAACAACTTTCCACATGATGAATCAGGAAATGGTGTACAACGCCATCATAGGACACCTATGAATACACTCCATGCAAGCAGTCGCTTCAAGATCTTACCAAGTGATCAAATTCCCTACCATATGGGGAGTATTCGGCATCCTAGGCGAGCCGCGCACCGCACAGGAATGCTACAAAATAGCTCAAGATTGCTCCTACACCAAAAGTTAAAGGGGACGAGTGCAGAGGCATAACAATCAGTTGTGGTGATCAATCAACTCCTTGGTAATTATTCAGTTAAAAAGCCTAACCTGAATTGATTCCATACTATAATTACGCAAATAAAAAGGCTTATTGGGAGTAACGCCATGATAAGGCGTAAGTCATCGGTTCAAATCCGATAAGGGGCTTTGTAAAACTCCAATCTGGTATTCATATTTGAGGGGAGAATTGTCTTTTTATTTGTAAAAAAAAAAGTAACTAACTAGATAATACTAGAAACCTCTGTAATCGATCGATAGGAACCTCGAAGCTGTCTGGGTCAGGAGAAAACTCATATTAAGCACTGCCCCATCACCAACTGGTACAAGGAAAGCCCATGTCTTTTGTGACATTTAAAAAGAAAGTGATTTATTGGGCGCCCTTTTTCTTTCTCAAAGTCAACTTTCTCCACTTCCTTTCCTTACTACGATATGCCCAAAAAAAGAAAAAGGAAGTGCAACATATCAAAGAGCGATGACACAAATTATCAGTGACCTCCTACATAACATATGCGAGCCTTACATGGACGATTTGGTAGTCTTTTTAAAAGAAAGAGCTTTTCCAAACAAAGAGGGGAGGAAGTGCTTGCTGCCAACTTGCCAGACGAGCAGACATCTGAGCTCAGCAGCGCATTTACTATAAGACTCGCATCTTTGACACATGAAGATGCACTAATCTACAATGCCATAACTCGACTTCATTATAAAAAGAAGCATTCAAGGCCTGTGTGGAGGAAATAAGACGATAAGTCTCAAAGATGTTTTATAGAGCCCGTTGTCCTTACGTCCACTCCCAAGGAGCTCCCCGTCCTCGGGTCCTGAAAAAGACGTCGATCAGAGATGAAAGTTACACGGGAGTTCAGGATTTTTTTGTTAAGGAGCTCACAGACAAGAGATTAAAAGACGAAACATATAAAAGAGAATTCAAGGGTAAGTGCGAGATGGCTTTCTTTCATTGTACCACTCCCAACAATGGGAATAGTAGAGCCATGATCAAGCTTTAGCTTACCCAATGATGTTGACGGGTTAAGTGAAGAGAAAATGGTACTCATACCAGAGTAGTAGTGAAAAATTAGGAAATTTCGTACGAAAAGGAGGCTATGTAGTATGGCCTCTATCCCTTCTTTTTACGCCAGTTGCTCTGCTCTTTATCCCTTTGGGGCTAGACCTCAGCTCAGATCATCTGTGGATGCTAGCGATCCTTTCACCGAAGAACTTTTCAAAGAGGACACTGGCTTTCTATCTTTGAAGGGTTTACCCATAGACCAGAGGGTTAAGGCTCTCACCTTCTTTTTAAATCAAAAAAAGAAGAGCCCTTCGATTCAGGCCCTTTCCCACCTCCTTTCTCTCGCAATCACAATAGCCGTACAGTCAAATAGTTAGCTCTAGATTGAATCTGTCTTGGCACTGTTGGGCTTGAAGCGAAGATGGATTGGAAGCTATGGCTACGGATTTTTCCGTTGGTCGATTCTCGAAATCACCTCTTGAAAAAAAGGCCCTCGGGTCCTAAGGTCAACCCGACAATGGAGACCATTAAAGACCCCGATGTTGTGGAGGCCTGTAAAGCAACGGTCAAAGAACTCGACCCAGTCCAACTGGAAGACACCGACCTTGCGAGGAAAGCCTACATCGGGCATGGCCTCGCCAACCCGGGTAAGTATCGTGAATTCCTAACTAACCATGCAGATTTATTTGCTTTTTCCCATTCATATATGCTGGGAATCCCGCGAAACATCGCCACCCACAAGCTGAATGTCGATCCACTACATCCGCCCGTGCGACATATGAGAACGAAATTCAACGCCGCTATCAATGAAGTGGTCAGTGAGGAAGTAGACAAGTCACTGTCCAACTGTTCCAGCAAAGAATCGAAGTACCCCTAGTGGGTTGCCAATGTCATCATGGTCAAAAAGAAAAACAGAAAGTGGAGAATGTGTGTGGATTTCACCGATCTGAACAAGGCATGCCAAAGGATTCATTCCCGCTACCCCATATCGATCAATTGATCGACGTCACTGCAGAACATGAACTGTTGACCTTCTTAGATGCCTACTCCGGCTACTATCAAATCATGATGGTCGAGGAGGACTAGGAGGAAACGACTTTCATCACCCACCAAGGGACATATTTCTACAAGGTAATGCCCTTCGGGCTCAAAAATGCAGGGGCTATATACTAAAGACTCGTTACCAAAATGTTCAAAGAACAGCTCGGTATGACCTTGAAAGTCTATATCGACGATATGCTGGTGAAGTAGACAAAGAAGGAAGACCACATCAACCATCTGAAGGAAGTTTTCGAAATATTGAGAAGGTACGGGATGAAGCTGAACCCCAAAAAATGCGCTTTCCGCGTGGCCTCAGGAAAATTCTTAGGATATCTCTATCATAACGAGGCATCGAGGTCAACCCAGATCAGATCAAGGCGATAGACATAATACATGAGATTTTGAATAACAAAAAACAGGTACAAAAGCTAACGGGGTGAATAGTCACCCTATCCAGGTTCATCTCACGATCCTTCGACAGGTGCCATAAAATTTTCAATGTGTTGAGAAAAGACCATAGGTTACAATGGAATGAGGAATGCGTCGAAGCCTTGAGAAAGTTAAAAGCATACCTATCTTCGCCACCACTACTGGTGAAAGCGAGCCCAGGCGAGCCCTTACTGGTATATCTGGCCGTATCCAAGGTTGCCGTCAGCGCAGTCTTGGTTCACGAAAACAAAGGTACGCAATCTCCTATTTACTATATTAGCAAAACCTTAGTGAACGCCAAAAAACGGTATCCACACCTTGAAAAGTTAGCTCTGCCATTGGTCGTAGATTTACGGAAGCTCCGACCCTATTTTCAGTCCCACCCCATAAAAGTAGTAACGACCTTCCCCTTGAGAAGCAACCTACATAAGCCTGAATTATCAGGCAGGCTCGCCAGATGGGACTTAGAGCTCAGCGAGCACGATATCTCATATCACCCAAGTAACGCCATCAAGTCGCAGGTACCTGCCGACTTTGTACCCAATTTCAGCACAGAGATACTGCAGAGGCAAAACAAGAGGCACATCGTGCCCCCTCCAACGCCGACCTATGGACTCTCTACGCTGACAGCGTCGATAATGCCTCGAGATTGGGATTGCACTCATTCTCAAGGTCCCCACGAGCAAAATAATTTGTAAGTTCATATGATGCCCAGAAATAACTAACAACGAGGCCGAGTACGAGGCTGTTATTGCAGGTATAAAACTATCCAACAAATATGGGGCTCGACGACTCATTTTCCATTGCGACTCCCAACTCGTAGTGAAATAGGTCAGTGGGACTTACCAAATCAAGGAGAAGAGATTGAAAAAATACCAATCAAAAACCCACAGATTAATTCCTGAGTTTGACGAGTGCCACTTCGAGCAAATTTTAAGGGCACGGAATGTTGAAGCAGACGGTTTAGCAAAATTGTCCACAGCCACTAAAAACTTCAACAAAGAAGGCGTGGTCATCCTCCTCCACTCTGCCATGATCACACTGAGGTACTCTCTTTAAATTTGACTTAGAATGGGGCATCCCGCTCGATAAAAAAGAAGCAAAGAAGCTCCGTGTACAGGCCGCCCGGTATTGCCTGATAAACCATGAGCTTTACAAAAGGACCTTTGGCAAACCCCTAGACAAGTGCCTAGGGCCACACCAAATGAGGCCAATAATCGAAGAGGTACAGGTATGTCACTGCAGCGCCCACACAAGTAACCGTGCCCTCGTGCGTTGCATAATACAGTCCGGCTATTATTGGCTCACTAATTATAAAGAGGCAGCGAAATACGTTCGTCGATGCGAACAATGCCAAAAGTATTCCCCCACTATCCACCAACTAGGAGAACCCCTCCACTCAATCACTTCCGGATGGACTTTCATCAAATGGGGAATGGACATAGTCGGTCCCTTACCAGCGGGACGAGGAAATGTACGATTTCTATTAGTTTTAATTGACTATTTTTCTAAGTGGGTGGAAGTAGGTGCATACGCCAAAATGCGCGAACAAGAAGTCATAGCCTTTATATGGAAAAATATCATATGTCATTTCGACATCCCCAAGGAAATCAGCTGAGACAACGGACGCCAGTTCATCGGCCAGAAGACGACAGAGTTCTTCGAAAAATGGCGTATTAAGCGAACACTCTCCACACCATATCACCGCGCTGCCAACGGCCAAGCAAACAATACTAAACTTATTGAAAAAGAAACTCGAAGAGGCCAAAGGCTAAGGCCCAAGCTACTACCAGAAGTGTTGTGGGCTCACCGGACCACACCCAAATCCAGCATAGGAGAAACTCCGTACTCACTGGTCTATGGAACTGACGCGGTCATACCAGTCAAAGTCGATGAACCAAGCTTCAGGTATTCATACACCAGCGGAGCAAAGAACGACATAAACAGACTCCAAGACCTCGACGAGGCCGAGGAGAGAAGAGAAATAGCCCACATAAGAATGGTGCTAAAAAGTAACAGGTCGAAAGGTACTACAACAAGAGAGCCAAGATAAGAACGCTCAAAGTGGGAGACTACGTCCTCAAAGCCAAAGCACTAGCATCAAAAGGCCCAAGCGAATGAAAACTGGGCACTAACTAGGACGGACCCTACAAAATCACAGCAGCAACAAGTAAAAGAGCATTCCAATTGGAAAGAATGGAAGGAAAAACGCTCCAAAAACAATTGGAACGTCGCCTATCTCAAGTATTTCCATTTCTGAAAGGTGTCTCCCGAGTCGTAATCTTTTTTCCCTTAGCCGAGTTTTCTCCCAACTGCGTTTTCTCGAGGAGGTTTTTAACGAGGCGGTGGAGGGGACACCTGGAGATATTTGTGGAACAAGTTCATCATATCAGCCTCCCATAAGCTCTCCGGGCCGACATGATAAAGGGACTGGACTAGCATAATCTCCAATGTGTAAACGGCTAAGGCCATCTTCAATATGTAAACGTCTAAGGCCATCTCCAATGTGTAAATGGCTAAGGCCATCTCCAATGGGTAAATGGCTAAGGCCATCTCCAATGTGCAAATGGCTAAGGCCATCACCGTCAATCGTCGACCCAGCTCGACTACGGTAAGAAAGTGATTCGACGACAGTCAAAGTCACACATATGGCTAAGGCCATTGACGCTATCTGGCTAAGGCCATCGACACGACATGGCTAAGGCCATCGACTTTATTCTGGACAAGGCCATCGCCGTCAATCGTCGACCCAGTTTGACTACGGAAAGCAAGTGATTCAACGACAATTGATGTCACACATATGGCTAAGGCTATCGATGCTACACGACATGGCTAAGGCCATCGACTTTATTCTGCCCAAGGCCATCAACGTCAATCATCGACCCAGTTCGACTATGACAAGCAAGTGATTCGACGACAGTCGAAGTCATACATATGGCTAAGACCATTGACACTATATGGCTAAGGCCATCGAAAGTATTATGGCTAAGGACATCACCGTCAGTTGTCGACCCAGCTCGATTATGGCAAGCAATTGATTCCATGATAGTCGAAGTCACACATATGGCTAATGCCATTGACGCTATGTGGCTAAGGCCATCGACTTTATTCTGGCCAAGGCCATCGCCATCAATCATCGACCCAGTTCGACTATGGTAGGCAAGTGATTCGATGACAGTCGAAGTCACATGTATTGCTAAGGCCATCGCCGTCAATTATCGACCCAGTTCGACTACGGCAAGCAAGTGATTCGACGACAGTCGAAGTCACACATATGGCTAAGGCCATCGACAATACACGACATGGCTTAGGCTATCAACTTTATTTTGGCCAAGGCCATCACCGTCAATCGTCGACCCAGTTCGACTACGGCAAGCAAGTGATTCGACGATAGTCGAAATCACACATATGGCTAAGGCCATTGATGCTATGTGGCTAAGGCCATAGACAGTATTATGGCTAAGGCCATCGCGTCAATCGTCGACCCGGTTCGACTATGGCAAGCAAGTGATTTGATGACAGTCGAATTCACACGTTTGGCTAAGGCCCTCGACTTTATTCTGGCCAAGGCCATCGCCGTCAATCGTCGACCCAATTCGACTATGGTTAGCAAGTGATTCGACGACAGTCGAATTCATGCATATGGCTAAGGCCATCAACACTATGTGGCTAAAGCCATCGACATGATATGGCTAAAGAAATCGAAATTACATGTCTAAAGCCATTGAAATAATATGGCTAAGGCCATCAATGTTATCATTGGTTAAGGCCACATTCGTCAATCATCGACCTAGATCGACCACTACAAATAAGTAATTCGACAAAAGTGGAAGTTACGTATATGGCTAAGGTCATCGATATTAAAGCATCAACCTAGTTCGATCATTCGCCACTAATCGCCGACCTAGTTCAACTACGGCGGAAAACACATAGACAACAATCATTAACACAATGAAATTCCTACCAGTAAACAAGCACCCGCTCTAAGGAGACGAGGCACCGAGAAACAATGAGCAAAAGAAGAATAACAGAACCAAAAAGTTATGTTTCATTATAGTCAAAAAATACATGTACGTCCAACCTTGTAAAAGGTCCCATTTACATTCCAAAAAAAAAAACAAAAAATATACAAGTCCTAAGGGGCTTTGCGGCTTTGCCCATCATCCCCTGCGTGACCGCTATTCTACTCATTGTCCCTCGCCTGAAAACCATCTTGTCCATCGCCACCCTCGGGTTGGTAAGTTGCAGAGATCCAAGAGCCGGATTCTACACGGTTGACATCTTCAGATTTATAGCCCGCCCGGTCTGGGGAGTCAGAACTATAACCACAGGTTTCGCGGACAACGCGATCTATGTGTCATTCCTTCTGAACCCTCGCCCCATTGGCTCGACCTGCAGCCAAGTACTCCTCGAGTACGATTAATCTGGCCTCGGCATATACCCACATCTCATGCGCCTCACAATGCACACTCTCATCAGACCTTGGCGGAGCAGTCCACTTAAGGACTTTGACCTCAGCCGCCCTGGCATTGAGTTTGGCGGTCAAGGCAGCGACCCTCGTCTGCAAATCAACAGCTTTCGCTGCTACCCCACGGCTAACCTCTAACTCCTCTTCCTTCGACTGAAGAAGAGCATCCAGCTCAATGTTTCGAGCCAAAGCGGCCATCAGCTGCTCATCAACCTCCTCCAGCTCGGCCACCCTCCGTTTCAGTTGATCCTCGAATTGTTTAAAGCCTTCACGGAACACCCGAAACTCTAGGTCCTGTTTAATCATATCCGCAAATGCCTGATGCTTGGCACGGCACCATCGATACTTCTTCGCCATTTTGTTGAAGGTGGTCGCCTTCTTTTGCGCACGCCGCCTCCTCTCCACCTTAAAAATGAGAAACTAAAAAGGAAAGAAGAAAGAGGAAAGACAAGTCAATACGCATCAATGTCGCCCTCACGACCCACAAAGAAAAACTTAAAGCCACCTGCAAGACTACGCCAGCGACCCTATAAGACATATCCCTGTCATTAACACCCTTCAGCATTTCACGCTCAGCAAGCGCACATAACAGGGTCATATCTAGTGCTGCCTGCTCGCTGTTCTCTAGCAAATTATACCCTCCTGGGATCATGATTCAGTGGTTGGACATACCCGCCGTCACTCCTACATGGACTGGATCACTCGTTAACCCATCTACATCTCCAGGGCGGCTTCAGTGCCCGCCCTCTCAGCATCATCGCCCACTTCTCCAATAGCGGCAACCACCCTCTGGAACACGGGTTGGGCTGGCATCGATGCCAACTCTCCTTTAAGGATCCGACATCCTCGAATGGATAGCATCGACTGTGAAAACTGGCCTCGGATCTTGAAGAGGCTCGTTGAGCCTCTCGTCTTCAGTTGCTATCCCCTTACCCATTATCAACCGTCGTCTCTTTCTTTCTGGCGGCTCCTCATCTTGTGAAGTCTCGTCTATAGGCTGCGGGGACGGTACCGAAAGAGTCGCTTCGACTGTGGATGCCGCCACAAGCGTAATCTCCTGTTGAGGAATCACAGGAACGCCTTCACAGAACGAGCCGCAGGGTATGTCTTCACCCTCAAAATCAGTATCCGCCCTAAGAGAGGTAACAATGGCCTTATTCTTCTTGGGGGCGCTCCGACCTGCCAACACGAGTAAATCAGGTAACAAAACCTAAGGGAGCTTTCAAACCAAAACCGAATAATTACCTAACGGGCCGTAGTGTTGACAAAATGCAGCCCAGGTACGGCACTCCTCCGCATAATGTATCAACTTTTCCACCCATGATTTAATATTGTTGACGAATTAGGGTGGAGAAGCCCTCACTATAAAAAAAAGAAGTCACAGTGGCTGAATGGTTAAAAAACCATACAATCATGAGTTAAAAGGTACTTACGTTCTGAGTTCCACCTTTCGGGAACCCATTAATCGACACAAGGTGCTCCGTTCTGATGTAAAACTACCTGTGCCAGAAGCCATATTGGTCTTGTCGGACATACGTTGAAAAAGCACAGAGCTCCTCCGCTAGAGGGTAAATCGAAAGACTATAATCGATCAAAAATGAATACTCATAAACTGTATAGTATCCAGGCCCGTGTACATTGACATAATCCATTCCATCCAGAGCCATTTTCACATGGACCGGAATGTTGTGTGTCACTCGGAGATTGTCTAAATGGGGTTGCGATAATTCACTAGGTTCCCAGTGAAGAGCTGGGATTTTCGTTTGAAAATCTCTTCGAATATGCATTTCCTTTGGAAGCACGCTGTCCACCGTAATGGGAAAGTGGGTCTTTTCTACTTCTTCCTCTTTGCCTCCAGAGGAGGGTGGACCCCAAGATGGGGCGGTGTCCTTGGTTTTTTTACTACCTTGATGGTGTTTGCCATGTTGTTCTATTTAAGAAATAAGGTACTAACGACGAGAAATACGACTTCAAAGAAGTGGAAGAGTCTCACACGAAATAGCGGTTACAAGAGAGAAAGACAAAGAAGGAAACCGAAAAATATTTTCCAACAGTTTGAAAGATGAATCAAATTGAACCTTTCCCCTATTTATAGGGTTAGGTTGCACGGAAATCATAAAGGCACGATTCAAAACGGGCATGGGAAGCCTAAACATCATATCATCATCTGAACCGTCTCGGGAACAAGTGTAATAATGCATGCGGGCGATGAGGTTATTCCGAAAAGGAAGCCACGCGTCAGCGGCTCAACAACGTAATACATTTCATCTCATTCACGTTGCCTCCCAAGGATAAGGTCAAATTCTCCTAAGACGAGGTTTGCAGTTCCGTCCATTAAAGACGCCTACCGAACGCGTCTCCAACGAACGGAGGAACTAACTGTATAGGGCCAAATTTGACCTTCAATGTCTCTATGCCGATGGGTACGCCCAGTGAGTATATACCGACCAAAGCAAGGGTACGACTTGGACGTGGGGTTAAAGGCAATGTCGTTTAAAACTCAGCGTCTTCACTAAGAAGACGCTATCTACTTTTGTATTTTTTTTATTATTTCGAGTAAGGTCTTCTACCATATAAAGAAGACATTCACATTGTAAAAGGGGATCATCATTATTATTCTCGAATAATACAACTCCCTGATTCTCTCTCTATCTCTATCTCTAACGAATACTTTCTCTCAAGTTGATATTATCTTTTTATGCTACTAGATCTGCAATAACAATTTCCTTTTTTACATCTCTAGGTCTTATTATATTTGATTATGATTTATCCTCATTTACTTTTAATTATTTTTAAGTTTACAAAGTATATTGATAACTTTTGAGCTAAACAACAGTACAATCCACAATAGTTAGTTTAGCCGATTGAGAAAGAGATGAACGTAGAACGTTAACTGGAAAAGGCTTTTTAATCTAGTTTATAATTAAGTAGCCACAATACACTAGTCACTAAACATAGCTGAAACCAACATTATAATCTCTTTATTAGTACTATATTTGGTGGTTCCTAATTCCATAAATCATGTACTTCCCCATAACAAGAATTTTAAGGGGAACCATTTACCTGAAGTTAGAGCTATACATTCTGTTAGTATTTAGCCCTTCTATATATTCTGTTTTTAGACAAGAGGGGTTGCTCTGATGGTAAGCAACCCCCACTTTCAACCAAGAGGTTGTGAGAGTTCGAGTCTTCCCAAAAGTAAGGTGGGAAGTTCTTGAAGGGAAGGATATTATTATACATTCTGTTTTTATTAGACAAGTTTTAGAGTTAGAGCTATGTAATATTTTTCTCTTTCTTAGCTTGTCTTCATGGGTGAACTAATTAAAAACGTTGTCTATACTTAAAGAAGTGTACGTCCCGTATTGCCCATAAATAGTTAGTTGGCAATGCCATAAGATTTTGGAAGTTAAATACATTAATCCGAAAACTGAAAATAAAATCCACATTTTCAGTTACAAATTAGTAAATGCTGCTATTACACACTATCTATCAGTTTGATACTTTTACACCATTCAAACAAGAGTTTTAATGTCTAAAACTACCTTCATACTTAAAATCCTTTTAAAATTCGTTTTTATTAATAAAATGCATCCTTTCATCGTTCCGTCAGTAGTTTATTTGAAGCACAAAAACAATAAAAATCTAATGTAAATCTACTCCCTTACGTATTTCGGTATGATTATTCTTTAAGCTGAGTTTATTTTCAAGGTTAAAAATTGTATTTATAATTATTGTTTTTGCAAAATCAAGTACTAACTTTGTTTTTGAAGTTTCAAAGCACATTTCGAACTCTGCTAAAATTTTAGAATCTCGGTACGCAATTTTTTTTTTTGTAAATTTCAAAGTCAATTATTAAAAATTCGAAACAGCACGACACCATAAGATTAGTAGATTATTAATAGCTTTTATTTTTATGGAAAAGGGTCAAAAAATTACCCCTATTGTATATTAAATGGTTTATAAAAGTCCTCATTAATCTATCCATCTGAATATGTACATCATGTTATTTCTAATATCAAAACTACCTCTACGACTAACGAAAATCCAGCTGGGAATCTCACTTAATGACTTGGCATTTTTTCATTGGTCCACGCGGACCAGTGGGGCTCACATCTTGTTTGGGTTTGTTTTTACCCATTAAACCGATCCGACCCATTTCTTTTAACCCGACCCAAGCTCCACCCTACGCTTCTCATCTTCTTCTTCACTTCACAACATCTCTGAACCTAAGACACAAAAGTAGCAGCCGTCGGACCCTTCATAACCGCCGCCAAATGCTGCTTCTTTGACCAAAACGACCACCCAAGCTTCTTCGATTCAATACCACCCCACACGATGAGCTAATGATCCTCAGAAGTGTTTCATTGTTAACTTCGAAAAATAAAATAAAACAAAACACACACGCGGGGAGGGGGGGAGGGGGAACAGAGGGAATGAGGAATGAACAAGAGGGGACGATTTTGAGGAATCCTAGAGGAAAGATGAGAAGAAAGAGTTAGAGTTTTATTTCTATTTTTAGTTCTTGTTCTCAGAGTTTCGGTTTCCTCCTCATCCGATTTTTCTGTTGGCTTTGGATTCAAAAATCAGAAAATACGGAAAAAAATAAGAATTCTATCTTGCGTCATTTTTAATTTCGAACTTTAGTTGATTATGGAGTTGGTTTGAGTTTAAGGTGATTCTGATTGCTCCGGTGTAGTCATCGTCTTTCGAGTATTGTTGCTGGTTCGTTGGACTGGAATGGTGCTGGTTAGGCGACACTGGAGGGGTCGTTTGGAGGGTGGTCCCTGGGCTGTTGCGATATAGAAGGCCGTTGGGTTGAGGGTGGTCCAGGTGTTTGGTATTGATTGTGAGGGACTGTTGTAACGATGAAGGGAGGTCGACTGAAGTTGGGTCACAAACTGGTGGTGATGGTTGTGGGGGTTGTTTGGGTGATGGAGAAGGTGAATGAAGAAGATGCTAAGTATATTTCTTTTTCTTTTTTAAGTTAAAAAATAATTAGAACGGGTCAAATAATTGGGGCAGGTATATTCTACTCATAATTTTTGTTTGACCTAGTAAGCCACATGGCCCACTAATACGTTGCCAACTCATTAAAAGTGGGGCTCACATCTGTTGCCGTTAAATCAAGGGGTATTTTTGTGAATAAAATTAATTTTGTATTTTTTTGACCTGATAGATGAATTGAGTGTATTTTTTTTTGAACGAAGGGTATTTATAAGCCATTTAGCAAACGATAGGGATAATTTTGGCTCTTTTCCGTTATTTTTATTACTTAATAGAATTTTTAGCTAAACCATGCACGCGATAGGCCAATTACACAAACTACAGCGTATTTTCCTAGGAGAATTTCTATCATACGCTTTAACCGAGACGTGAACACATGATCCAATTACGTGAGAACATTTGTATAGAGACAGTTGTACTTGCGTTATAAGCGATTGAGAAAGCGGCCCCAAGAACAAACATAAAGCTCCGGCCAATAAGGCCGGAACAGTTGAGAATCTTTGCACATCTGCTTGAAACACCGTGTTAAAGTTCGCTTTTTCTAACTGAGCCAACAAAGAGAGTGTAAAAAAGGAAAAGAAAAAGAAAAAAAAAAATAACAGAGTCAAACAGCTGTTAATGTGTAATTAATTTACGGGTGCGTTAGATATCACCGAAAATATAGTTAGAAAAATGCTTTTAAGAAACAAGGGAAAATAAGTTTCTTTCTAAATATCCAACAATATTTTCATATCACTACTCGAGTCAACATTTATATATATTTATAATTTTTTAGACTTTTTTCTAAACTCTATCCGATTTGCTAAAGTTATCATAACTCTGATAAAATTCTTTTAAGAAAAACTTTTCCCTTACAATTTTTAAAATAACCTATTTTGGAAAAAAAAATGTATTTGAAAATGACTTTAGTAGTACTAAATACTACATATTCACCTATTATTTGTAAATGTGTTAATCGGGCCGAGCTGACCCGTTTTCAGCCCGATTCAGCCCAGCACTGCAGTATATAAGACGGGCCGGGACGGGTTGAACGTGGAGCGAATTTTAAACGAATTCATTTTAAATATCGGTGCATCGGAATCTGCTAACCCGTTAACGCGCTGTAGCCCAGTTCACCCTGTTAACGGGTTAATATTTTAATTTTTTTTAATTTGTGTACGTTGCTAACAAAATTTAATTTTTAAAAAATAGTAGCACAACCCACCCGAGCCCGTTAAGCCCGAAACCAGATGAGCCCAAAAAAACCCGCAAATTCCTAACCTGCTATCCTCAGCACGCTAACCAACCCAGTCTGTTAACGAACGAGTTGTTTTTTTTTGTTCAGACCATCGTTAAAATAGCACGATATAGCCAGTTTTTGGTCATTCAAAAATAGCCATCATTTACGAAGTCAATGAAAAATAGTCACTATTTTGCTGCAACAGAGACCGGTTCCACATAATATACGGGAGTTCGGTGCATCAGTGTACGAATTCTAGCATATTATGCTGGACCGGTATACTTTGCTGACTCCTGTATAATATACATGAGACTGGAGCACTGATGCTCCAAACTCCAGTATATTATACTAGAGATTTATATTTGCTGGAACTCCAGTATATTATGCTGGAGTTCTAGTCTTATCCTGGAACTCTAACATATTATGCTGGAGTTCCAGCATAGTTATCTTGGAACTCCCGTATAATATGCTGGAGTTTAAGCATATTTATGCTGGAACTCCAGTATAATATACTAGCGTATTTTCCGGGTTCTGAACATTGTTTTCGCTCAGATTTATCTTTACACGAAAAGCGGCTAAATTTCGATTACTTTTAAAACTATGCTATTTTTAAATGACAAATTATAAATTTGGCTATTTTTAATTTTTTCCCGAGACCGTCCCAGCCCGCCCGCCGATAAACACCTCTGATTATTTGTCAAAATTGCATGCAGATGAAACTTTCAGCCAGATATAAAACTGTTCTATATATAAGTGTTATCATTTAATTATAACTAATCAATTGCTGCTAATAAATATCTTTATGTCAATTTATCAGTTACAGAATAATATACTACTAGTATGATTTTCTATATATATATATATATCATCAGAATTCAGATCTATAATAAATTTGTTGCAGTGATGAGCTATAAGAAAAGCGTAGGAAACGCCAAAAGTGGGACCCATTTTCGTGGGTACAGTTAAAAAATGGTCCCACTTTCACTTTCAAACTAATCCGTACTTCTGTTGTTTATAAACAGCTGCAAAAAGCACAAATTATTTTGCTAAGTCCCAAGTCCTCATTTCATCACACACTCTCTGAACTTTTTCTCTTAACGCTGTCCAAGAAAAGTAAAAGTTTTTTTTTTTTTTGTGTGACTAATTAAACACAGTTGTTTTCGTTAGTTATAGAATAAAGTGTAGCAAGAAAAGAAGGGATAAGGTTGGGAATAAAGGTCATTTCTTGAAAAGGTACAAAGGCTTGTGATTTGGGACTGAGTTCTTGATTCAAATGAACGTGGTTTTAAGGTTAGTAATGTCGAATGTGTTGCTGATGTTGTTAGTGTTATTGGGTTCTTGGGTTTTTTCTGGATTTGCTTCTGTATCATATGACCGCAACTCTATCATTATAAATGGCCAAAAGAGAATTCTTATTTCTGGATCCATTCACTACCCAAGAAGCACTCCTGAGGTATTACAATGCACTTTGGTTTATGTTATGTCCCATTTTTTGTTCCAGCTTTTCTCTTGGCAAGTAAAGTTGTTGCCATGTAATTACTAGATCACGAGTTCGTGCCGAGTCGCAGAAATAACTTTTTGCAGAAATACAGGTTAAGACTGTGTATAATATAGTCCGGTCCTACTCCACAACTTACACATAGCGAAAGCTTAGTGCACCAGACTCAGGGGCGGACCTAGTACATTGAGTATGGTTTCGAGAACCCAGAGTATGGTTTCGAGAACCCAGTAACTCTTCCGTAGATTCTGTATTTATATTAAAAAATTTACCAAATATTAGTAAATATCTAATTGTGAACTCAGTTATTATTGCATATTAATCTGAAATTACTGTAGAAACCCATAAGCCTCAAATCCTGAATCCGTCTCGGTACAGGCTGCCCTTTTATTTTCTTTTGGCAAAATGCTGTCTTTAAATTCCTTGTTTTGTATTATACAGATGTGGCCGGATTTAATTCAGAAGGCGAAAAAAGGAGGCATAGATGTGATTCAGACCTATGTTTTCTGGAATGGGCATGAGCCTGAACAAGGCAAAGTGAGTAAAATTTGAGACCTTTACTGTAATTTTCATGATTTACGTGTACTTATATGCAATTTTCTGTCCTTTTTCTTTCATTTTACAGTATTACTTTGAAGAAAGATATGATCTTGTGAAGTTTATTAAGCTAGTACACCAAGCAGGACTTTATGTGCATCTCAGAGTTGGACCTTATGCTTGTGCTGAATGGAATTTTGGGTATATATGGCTCAAACTTCTTATCCTATTTAATAAAATTGTAATTACCAATTTTGCCGAGGGTCTTTCGGAAACAGCTCTCTACCCCGTAGGGATAAAGTCTGCGTACACACTATCCTTCCCAGACCCTACTTGTGGAATTTTAATGGGTTGTTGTTGTTGTTGTTGTTGTAATTACCCATTTTGCCGAGGGTCTTTCGGAAACAGCCTCTTTACCCCGTAGGGGTAAGATCAGCGTACACATTACTCTCCCCAGACTCCACTTGTGATATTTTACCGGGTTGTTATTGTTATTTACCCATCTTGGCATAAAGTTAAGTTCTTGATTTCCTTTATTTGTTTCAATTTTTTAGGGGTTTTCCTGTTTGGCTCAAGTATGTTCCAGGTATCAGTTTTAGAACAGATAATGGGCCTTTCAAGGTAATTAGATTAAAAAAAATACTTATAAATTTGTAATTATTATTTTGATTGTCATTGGTTTCTAATTTTGACTCTATTTCTTTTCATGCCTAAATTGCTACTATAACAAAGGCTGCAATGCAAAAGTTCACTACCAAGATTGTTAATATGATGAAAGCAGAAAGGTTATATGAATCTCAAGGTGGCCCTATAATACTATCACAGGTTGTTAAAGAAGCTCTTTATTCCTTTTTATTTTGCTCAATTCCACTACATTTTGTACCCTATTGCTATAAATGAGGTTAATTGATGAAAGCAATTTTCTTTCTTTGATTTAATTCAGAGACTATTTGGATATAAGAAATTTTTTTCTTTTTTCCGGAAGTTTTTCACTTTTTTTCGAAATTTGCGTTTGTTCATTTGAAAATTTAGAAAACTCCCAAAAAATAGTTTTCCAAAATTTTCACCCAGACCACTCACAATACTTCAAAAACAATCCAAAATTATATTCATGTCTAAACACAATTCTAATTTTCAAATACCATTTCACTTGAAATTTTTTTTCACTTTTTCTTTTGGAATTTTACAATTCTTATGTCCAAACGCCCACTTAGGTCCGTTTGGCCCTCAAAAGATCTTTTTTTTCGGATTTTTTAAAATTGTTTTTGGAATCTGTGTGCCGATGAAAATTTCAAATTTTATTTGAAGTTGGAGTTTCGAAAATTTTTGGAATTTGAAAATATCCAAAAAGTTATTTTTTAAAATTTCACTTCAAAAGCACTCATAAAATTTTATGTCCAAATACAATTCTAATTTTTGTGTCGAACGTCTATCGGAAACAACCTTTCTATTTCTAAAATAGGGATAAATTTTCTTATACACTACCCCTTAACCCTACTTATATAATTATACTGGGGTTTTATTGTTGTATTTTCATTTGAAATTTTTTTTATATTCTTTTTTTTTTTTCGGAATTTCACAATTCTAATATACATAGACATTTAATTGGCAGATTGAGAATGAATATGGACCAATGGAGTTAAGACTAGGTGAAGCAGGTAAATCTTACTCAGAATGGGCAGCAAAAATGGCGTTGGATCTTAGGACAGGTGTCCCATGGGTCATGTGCAAGCAAAATGATGCTCCAGATCCTGTCGTAAGTTTTGCCCCTATAACAACTCATTAATTTGCTCTTTCTTGTTTGTCGTTTTTATTTTTATTTTTTCTAATTATTGATAATTTAATTCCTGCACATGGTGTGTCTTTTTTTTTTTTTTACAAAAAAAATATCTGTCTGTTCTCCTGTCGTTTCATCACCGACTTGAGACCATGTTAATTTGTATTCCCTCTGTTTAAATATATATGAAACTATTTATTATTTGGTCCGTTTTAAGAAGAATAATTTATTTTTAAATTTAAAAATAATTTAGATTAAATTTATAATTTATTTTAATGAGAAGCTTTTATAAGCATATAAATACTTTAATTTCTTTTGAACTTATTTAGTACCACAAATTTTAAAAATATTCATTTTTTTCTTAAATTTCGTGCTCATTCAAACAGGCTCACATAAACTGAAAGAAAAACGGAAGAAGTATCTGATTTCTACTTTATTTTGTGTAAATATAAAAATATTTAGGGAATAAGTTCTATAATATTACGTTGTTTTCTTATTTTTTGTTTGTGAATTCTTATTTTTTTATTAGTGATATAACTCTTGTTTTGCATCTAATTAGTAAATAATAAAATGAATAAATAAGGGTGGGGCAGAGGCGGATCTGGGAGAAATTTAATAATAGTCAAATTTACAAGCAGTTATTCGAAAATAGTCATAGCTTTAAAAGTAATTGAAATTTAATAATTTTTCATGTAAAGATAAATCTGAACAAATCTACTGCTCAAAATTCAGAAAAATAATCCAGTATAATATACCGCTCCAGTATATTATACTGGAACTTTCCGCGTATTGGAGTTCAAGCATAATATGCTGGAAGTTCATACACATGTTCACTGATCTCTAGTATATTATACTGGAATTTTTCGTGTTGCAGCAAAATAATTGCTATTTTTTATGACTTTGCAAAATGTGTCTATTTTTGAATGACAAATCCGAAAATTAGCTAGCCCATACTATTTTCACGGCGGGTCTAGAATTTTAAAAATATGGTTACACTACTTTTTTAAGTAAGATAAAAGAAGTACTTAATGGGTCTGAATCTGAATTAAACAGATCTTAGCCTATTAAGTGCATTTATTTTTAATTTTTTAATTTTTTAATTTTTTAATTTTTTAATTTTTTAATTTTTTAATTTTTTAAAAGTCTGAATAACTCTGATTGGGTCTAATTCGGCCAAACCTGTAATTGAGTCTTAATTCCGTTCAGAGGTTAAAAATACAGAAAATACACGCCTCTTTTTTCGGTCCTCCTCTTCTCTTTCTTGAAATCAGGCTATTTTGAAAGCCCAAAGCAACTTTCATCATCCATGCGTCTATCTCTTCACGATCAAGCAGCCGCCGAATCTTTTGTGCCAAATTTTGTCATTTAAAATATTTTTTTATTGATCTAATTATAAATTACCTCTTCAGATTTTCTAATATTTGTGTATTTGTTATGAAATAATATAAGAATAAGAACAATATAGAAAAAAGTAGAGAGAGGAGTATTCTTATTGATACTTTGGGATGATTTACAATGGGGTAAGACCCTTCTATTTATAGGAATAGAAAAGACTTAGCCTCAAAGTAGAACTCTTCTATAAGATAGACATTCACTCTAATTAGAGTTCTATTTATAACACTCCCCCTTGAATGTCTATTCAATAATGTGCCTCGTTAAAAACCTTAACCAAAACAAAACCCAATGGGAAAAAATTATAGAAAAGGAAAAGAGTACACATGTTTGAATATGCGCCTATTGGTTGCCTCGTTAAAAACCTTGCAAGGAAAACCCAGTGGGACAAAACCTTGTAAGGGAAAAAGAGTGCAACGCGCATTAACTCCCCCTGAAAAGAGCATCAATTCACATCCTTGAGCATTTGCATTCCAATCTTGTGCACCATTTTCAAAACGATCTTTTGTAGAGATTTGATAAATAAATCAGCCATATTGATTTGAATAAATATTCCGCACCTTGAAATTATCAATCTTGATAGATATGAACATCTTCATATAATGTCGTGGAATGACTCTTCAATATCTCTATAGAGGTATTCTCGATGCCATCATGCTTATAGTTATAGCAAGATACATATGTACACAAGTTGCACTTAGGATGTAGTACTTCAGGACCAAGAATTGTATATGCTTCAAGCAACTTCAATCTTTCATGGATTGACATATAAGTTAAGTCATATAAGCCATATAATAGACTTTAGATGCATATCAAGTTTTCATGTAATGCTAAACAAATAAGATATCGAAAACTGATTACACATACCATTGACTTTATACTTTCAAGCATTTGAACTACATGTCCAAAACTACATGTCTTTCATATGGAATCAATTTTGCTTGAATTGTATCTCTTGCATTTAGCCAATATTTTTGTTTGTATTCGACAAACATAAGATCCTCATCGATATTTAGATGTCGTCGACGAACATTTTATATCGGTTCCAGTAAATTTTCATAAAGACATAACATGGAGATCTCTTTATTCATATATTCAGGTACCTGAATCTCTCATGAGATTTTATGAAGTGTTATGTCATGTGATCTTCTAGATCACTTGCCTCCCCATTATGATCACTTTGATCATTTGCTCATCTTGTTTATTAAGAAGTTATTTTGAAACCGATTTGTCTATACGCTTTAAGCGTATCAAAGACTTTGTCCTTCTGGGACTTAATATGAGCATTTGCAGTGAGAATATAGTTACTTTCTTTGGGTCCGCAAATGCGTATAGCATGCTTTGCAATATGTTGCAATTGAATTATCCTTTTATGAACTTCAGGTTCATATTATGATATTCGAGGATCTATATATACAAATGATAATTCATCCCATGTAACCTTTTCTCAAGTGTTTATCATGTCTCCCCCTCATGTTAGAAAAGCTAACTTGTTTCCTCAACTTTGAGAGTCCATCTTTGTGCATTATGGTGTTAATGAAAATATACACCGCACATCAATAATAATAAGATGAAATTATTTGGTTCCTGACCCTGAACCACTTGTGAGGGGAGAATATAATATACTCTCGTATACAACGTATATCAAACTGATATATATAACTTTGTTCTCATAAGAAACAGTTTAGCTATTAAGTGGAGGCACTCAATAATTATGTTGCTAAACCAACTATGATATAAACCAACTTATCAAGATGAACTATCTTGAATAGAAAATCTGGAAATTATGCTCGAAGTTATATTACTGAGCAATTTACCTCGCAAGCACCGGCCAGGCTGCGGGTTAATAACAATCGCACATGTAACCATATCATAGATGCATCATATGTGGTATACATGGCAGGTGAATGAGCCCATATTCACCTTTGATATTTCCAGAATTTATGGGATTCAACCCGAACTCTTTAGTTGGTCAATTAATTAATGAGAACAAGTAATACAAGAGAATTCGTAAAGAACTTTCTAGTTCTTTAATATTTACCCATGTGAATTCTCTATTACTGCACATCATACTTAAAATGATATGGCTAACCCGAATGCCAACTGAATAAATTATCAATATTGATAAACTTCAAATTTACACCATGACATGTGCAATTATCAATAAACTTCAAGTTTATTATGATATGGGTTTTTATATCAATAAACGTCCACTTTATTGTGGTATTCTTGTGTAGTACAAACTGGAGAATAAAGCGGGTAGTTTTTCACATACAGATTATCCCGCTACAAGTTGTAGTAATAGAAGATATCAACTCTTTCCTTTATTTATAGTCTCAATATAATCAATCGCTTTCGCATATACTTTGGAAACTGAATAAGTTTCTTTGAGACTTACTACAACACAATACCTTATTGGTAATCAATTGTGTTTCTCCAACATAGTAAAATTGGCTTTTCTAGAGCTCTCAATTAATTTTGTACTACCACAAATTCATCAACATCCATGTGGTGAATATCTCTTTTAAAGAGAAAGTTATACCATTATGGTCATGTCAAAATTATATGCAAGATATGTTTCTTGCATTATTATTGTCCTTTGATAATCACATTGACAAATTATTTTGGCGTACAATAGGTACGTGACCAATGACTATTCATGCCATAACAATGACATTATTTTCATATATCATCTCAAACCTCCTTCTAGGGGTGAGTGTGGTATATTCAATACCAATTTCATGTTCATATTCTTCCAATAATGAATATGTATTCGTGGATCAGATGTTGTCACATTCACTACGGGGATATGTGATTTTGTTATCCTTTTCAAATCTGTAAATGCGTCTGGCATTCGATTTGCTATTCTTGGCAAATGGATAATATTTTGCACCTCTTTTTCACAAATAGAGGTATGTGGATCAAGATGAGATAATGATGCATTTTTTCACAAAATTTGCCGTTTGGTTTCACCAACTTCTCCCCCTAATTTTGGGAAAAGTGTCTCATCGAATTGACAGTCTGCAAATCGTGCAGTGAACAAATCCCCTGTCAATGTTTCGAGGTAGCGAATAATGGAGGGCGATTCAAACTCAACATATATTTCTAACCTTCTTTGCAGACCCATTTTGGTGCAATATGGCGGTGCTACAGGCACATATACTGCACATCCAAAAATTCTTAAGTGGGATATATTAGGTTCATGACCCAAAACTCATTGCAACGGGGAATATTTGTGATAATTCGTCGTTCTGAGACGAACTAGCATTGCTGCATGCAAAATGGCGTGACCCCAAACCGAAGTGGGCAGCCTCGTTTTCATGAGTAAATGAGGAATTCAAGATTATTCTCATCTATTGTCTCAATATGATATCCATTTTGAATGATATCTTTAAAACTCAACAAGTTCCTTTTAGACTTGGAGGAGAACATTGCATTCTCTAAAATGTTGTTCCTTTAGGCAGAGTTATAGTTGCTCTTCCGGAGCCTTTAATCAATTTACTACTACCAGAAATTGTAGTAACATCTGCCTTACACATACTTAAATAAGAGTAATATTTCTTCTCTTTGAATATCGTATGTGTGATACATGAATCAATTAATCAAAAGAGATATACGAACATGAGAATAAACAAATTTAATCCGTTGCTTCATAATTAAACAATATTTTCAAAATCTGCTGAGCTTAGTCGATTAACTTAGTTAATAGTCGACTAACTTGGGAAGCAGTCATTAGGTTAGTCGACTATCTAAATCAGATAGTCGACTATCTTGCCTTGCGGAAAAGTCCAGTTTTAATGCGAAATATTAGTTAGTCGACTAACTAAGTTGATAGTCGACTAACTTAGTAAACAGTCATCAGGTTAGTCGACTATCTAAATCAGATAGTCGACTATCTTGCCTTGCGGAAAAATCTAGTTTTAATACGAAATATTAGATAATCGACTAACTGTTAGGTTAGTCGATTAACTCTACTGGAAAATAAAAATATCTTTGAAATTTAAGCATATTGAAACATTCTAAAGAACTAATACTAACATTATATCATAAGCTAACTAATACGAGCTGATACTAATGACTATTAGTTTATTCACTAACTAATACAAATAAGTAAAATAAAATCAAACAATTCCATCTTCCTTCATCACAGATCCATCACCAATTAAGTGGTCTATTTTCCCCTCAGGGTGCTCAAAGAAGTCTGCCACATCCAAGTGGGTGATGTCAAAATTGTCGTCAGAGACAGAATTGGTTTCAGGGTATTTACCTTTTAGATATGCTTGATAAAGCTCAACCAAATGTCTTGGTACACGGCAAATTTTCGCCCAATGCCCTTTTCCACCGCAACGATAATATATAGTTTATGAACTATTTGCTTTTGGTTTCTCATCGCATCGTGCTTGTGGCAGAGTGACCAACTTCAGGTTGTCATATCTCTCCTTTAAGCCATTCCACAAGATAGGTGGATCTTTGACTATGATATATTCAATTTTCAAACCTTCATCAAGGTGATGGCGCAAGAAAATCAAGGCCTTAGCACAGTTTCAAACCTTCATCAAGGTGATGGCGCAAGAAAATCAAGGCCTTAGCATATTCTTGGGTGGATGCATTATTTCTGTCTTTAATGGCGTCTCCAAGACCCATTGCATCCAAATGGATTTCAGCATCCAACACCCATGTCATATAGTTCTTGCCCGAAATTTCAAGGGCAACGAACTTTCTTTTCATAAAGTCAGACATTACATCAAGAACGTGTCCATACTTACGGGCTTTATTACAATTATCACATTTACTCTAGGGAATGGATCATAATCATCTGTATGTGCTATATACAATCTCATGTCAAATATTACTTTCATAAAGTGAAAGATTATTTTGAGAATCTTTATTATTCTCATTATCACAATGATGACGATTATAATTCCGTCTATTGCCACGTCCACATCCATTGATACCTTCACGGTAATAATTTTGTCTTCTTTCAGACTTATCACATACTGCAATCACATTCTCTAAAGGGAATGAGAATGAAGCAAATTCATTGGGACGGATTTTCAATTCTTTGCCCACAATCATACATGAATTTAATCATGGCAAGACATAGCAATTTTACCACTTCACGTGTTTATAATTTCTTACAAACTCCATTAGAGTTATAATCAAACTTTGTTGTCTATGTTTGTATATGAAATCAAATCGTAGAATTTCAAGAATTTGAAAGGGAAAAGTAAATTACTTACCTTTAAGGTATACCAATAAATGTTGTGATATCAAATATACCTCTTGAGTTTCCATCCCGTCGCATTATTTTATGATGATACCATCTCTTCTATTTTTCCGTATAGAAATTCTCATATGGAGCAGTAGCAATCGTTATTACACTCTTTTGCTTGGAAATTCACCTTCAAAAAGAAAACAAAAGTAAACAACGAGAAAGAAAAAAAAATTGAAGAATTTCAGAAACCAAAATATCACAAATCTCGTTTCACTCGAATAGAAAAACCCAAACGACGGAACACGAATTAGAGTGGGTGAATCTGATTGCAACTCGAGATTCTGAGAGCGATAATTGCTGAATATTAAATTCAATTGGTTAGACACTCGTGCTGATAACGTGTTATGAAATAATATAAGAATAAGAACAATATAGAGAAAAGTAGAGAGAGGAGTATTCTTATTGATACTTTGGGATGATTTACAATGGGGTAAGACCCTTCTATTTATAGGAAGAGAAAAGACTTAGCGTCAAAGTAGAACTCTTCTATAAGATAGACATTCACTCTAATTAGAGTTCTATTTATAACAGTACCTAACTTATAACTAGTTTTGAGTTTATTGTTTTAATTTGTTGGACAAGTTTGATTAGAAGATAAATTTACGTTCAATACTTTTTTGGTCACATTTTGTTACTATAATTGTTGTTATTGATATAATTTTCATTTATAGTTCAAATAGTTTAATAATTGGATCAAACATATAAAATATTGATCTATATCTTATAATATTTCAATTTATCTCAAATAATAGCTTTTTTGTTCATGTTAATATTTTCACTAATTGATATAATATTTAATCATAATATGAGATTTTACTGGGTAGTTATTATTGTTGTTGTTGTTCTTATTTTTGAATTATATATTTTGTATTTTGAATATAAATATATTATACTTATTCAGATATTAAAAACAAGCAGTCTTAATCATTCAGTGTTTAGATCTACATACCACATCTTAATATTCAGCTTCAGATGTCTTAATCTTAAAAAAAACAAATGAGGCCTAAGTGAGAATTGATCCATGTTCCTTTGGATAAATAACTCAGCATTCAACCAAGTGCACCATTATTTTTTTGAAGCATGAGGATCCGCAATAGGGGTAAGGTCTCTAAGTACACACCACCCTCTCAGATCCCACGATGTGTGATAATACTGGGTATGTTATTATTATAGTAGTTGTTGAAGCATGAGGACCTGCCAATAAATAATAAAATATGTATATAAACCTAGTTTGGCACCGTAAAAGGGCCTAAATCCTGTGAGGCAGGGCAAATGCATGTATTTTTTTGTGAGAGTTTGGACATCTAAATAGAAAATATATATATATAACTACTTTAAATTACAACAACTTAATTAAGAAATTAAAAATTCTTGACAAGATCATGGTTAAAGAAATTTGTTTGATTTTCAAATGCTAATAATGTCTTTTTTTTGTTTAGTTAGTACTATTTCTAATATTTCTTCCTTAATTATCTTACTCAAAATATATGTCTTTCCCATGTTTAGATTAATACTTGCAATGGTTTCTACTGTGACACCTTCTCACCAAACAAGGATTATAAACCCAAGATGTGGACAGAAGCCTGGACTGCATGGTAAATTTTGCAAATACATATTTCAGAAGCAATAAATGATCAGTTTCTTATTTTACATCTTAGCAAAAGTCCATGTTGGAAATAATTTTATATTATTAATTTTTGTAGGTTCACTGAATTTGGTGGTCCAGTTCCATATCGACCTGTTGAGGATTTAGCATTTGGGGTTGCTAAATTTATACAAACAGGGGGCTCATTCATCAATTACTACATGGTATATCTGCGTGTTTTCTTTATTTATTTAATTTTCAAGAGTTACAGCCCTTGCAGAAGTGCAGGGTAAGCCTGTGTACTATAGACATTTATGGTCCGGCCCTTCTCCGGACCCCGCGCATAGCGAGAGCTTATTGCGCGGGACTGCCTTTTGTTATTGCTTATGAATCAAAGAACATTGTTTTATGATGTTTATTTCTTTCTTGGTTTAGTATCATGGAGGAACAAACTTTGGTAGGACTGCTGGTGGCCCATTTATTGCTACTAGTTATGATTATGATGCACCACTTGATGAATTTGGTATGCACTTCTCCTTTAAATTTGAGTCTGTGCTAAATATCTTCATTTAAGGAGGAGCATAAGCATCAGAATTCTATCATTTCATAACCATGGAAAAGTGGACTCTTTGACCAAATTGTTTTGTTTGAATAGAGTAACAATTTAGGCTGAATGCTTTGAGGTTACCATCTGTTATTAATCTAATAGAAAAGCCAACCAATAGATATATGATGGTGTAGTAAGTCATGTCAGCTAGAGGAAGATCCAGGATTTAAGTTTTATGAGTTCAAACTTTTAATGTTCTCGACATTGAACTTATTTTATTTTTAAAATTTTGGGTTCATATCTCTTATTTTATGCAATTTTAGTGAATTTTTTCATGCAAATTTATGTTCCACGTAGAAAATACCGGGTTCAGATGAATCCGGTGGTCCTACGCTGCATCCGCCCATGATGCTAGCTGCATTTGAAGCAAAAGCCGGTGACAAAAGTATCTATTTGCTTCTTTGAAAATCCTCCTGATTTCCCAAGCTTGAATTTTCTGCAACTTTTGATGGCTTAGCTGATGTTGATTATATCATCTAATGTGATTGCGTTGATGAGTCCTGTTCTGCGACGAATATGATATCGCACTTTCAAGTTTGGCTATTGCTGCGAAAAGATCACTTCTCGCTGATGAGATTTCTTATGTTCAAGGTTTACCACTTGAAATAAGAAGCGAAAGAGCAAAGAAAAAAGAAGCCGAAGAAGAACTAGATTGTTTAGCCAACTAAAGTTTTTTTCCGTTTTGATCGTTAGGATTATTACGACAACCTAAGTGGGGTCATCTGAAAGATCTGCATAGAGCAATAAAGCTTTGTGAACCAGCTTTAGTATCTGGTGATCCAACTGTGACATCCCTTGGACACTATCAAGAGGTAAGATTTGTTTCATTTCTTGAACAGTCGACGTATATATGACTAAATCTGAAGTGAAATTAACTGCAATTTCTTCTGCAGGCCCATGTTTTTAGGTCTAAGTCTGGGGCGTGTGCTGCATTCCTTGCAAACTACAACCAACATTCTTTTGCTACAGTGGCCTTTGCGAACAGGCATTATAACTTACCACCCTGGTCGATCAGCATTCTACCCGACTGTAGGAACACTGTATATAATACTGCAAGGGTGAGAACTGGACTCTCTCCATCAAGCATTTTTGCTATTTGATGTATAACATTGAAATTGCATCTCAAAGTCTAAGTAAACATTAATGAGTTACACAAAAACAACATATCCAGCATATTCCCACATGTGGGTACTGGGGAGGATAATGTGTACGCAGAGCTTACCTCTACCTAGTGAGCGTATAGAGGCTATTTCCACATTAATGTGTTATGAAATAGAGAATTCCTTACCTCACACTCCTTACCGCGACTGACGGCTCTCTTAATTCCATGTGAAGGTTGGTGCTCAAAGTGCTCTGATGAAAATGACTCCAGCAAATAGGGGATTTTCTTGGCAGTCATACAATGACGAGCCAGCGTCTTATGAAGACAATACTTTCACGGTTGTTGGGTTACTGGAGCAGATAAATACCACTAGAGATGTGTCGGATTATTTGTGGTATATGACCGAGTAAGTGCTTGTGTAACTTCTGATAAGTTTCTGATTGCTGCTTCGTATGTCAAAAGTAGGAAAATTATTTAGCTTCTGCACAAGTTTAAGTTCATTTATGTCTATCTTCAGTGTCAAGATTGATCCAAGAGAAGGGTTTTTGAGTAGCGGAAAATGGCCTTGGCTTAGAGTCTCTTCAGCTGGCCCTGCTTTGCATGTTTTCGTGAATGATCAATTAGCAGGTGCATCACATGATCGTTTGTTTTTCATGAGCTTTACACTTGCATCTTTAGTTCTACACTGATCCTTCAAATTTAAGGAAAAACGAAAACGATGAAACAGTAATTAAAAAAAAAATCTTTTTTGTAATGAAATTGTTCTTTAAGCATTTGAAAGGTGAGAACCAGTGGCCCAACCAAGAATTTCAGTAAGGGGTTCAAAATATAAAGAAGCAAACATACGAATAAGTCAAGAGAAATCAGTATCTACTATATATGTATAATAAAAAAATTTGACCTAGTATATATATAGCATAATTTTCAGTGCACCCCTTTCCGGCCCCTGGCTCCGCCCAAGGTGAGAAACTTTTTGGTGTCATCAGAAACCTCCAAGCGACTCGATAATTTATGTGATAATAAAAAATTAGCCATCTACACGTCCACTTTACCACAAGTTAGTTATATAACATCTCGGTTGGTTAAATCGTTTTTGTTTTTGTTTTTGCAGGATCTGTATATGGAAGTCTGAAAAGCCAGAAACTCACTTTCAATAAAGCAGTAAATCTGAGAGCTGGTGTGAACAAGATTTCACTGCTCAGCATTGCTGTTGGTCTTCCGGTTTGTCCTCTCTCCATCTTTCCCCTCTTTATCCTCATACGCTGTTGCATGGCTGTAAAGACTGCACACAAACACACACAAAAAACAAAATCTTCAGAGTACACACGTTAACTTGGCTTGCTTTTACTTGTGTTGAGCTCAGAATATTGGCCCACATTTTGAGACATGGAACACAGGTGTTCTTGGTCCAGTTTCGCTCAGTGGTCTTGACGAGGGGAAAAGAGATTTAACATGGCAGAAATGGTCTTACAAGGTTTGTCTGTTTAAAATGTTCGACAGACAATTTAGTTGTTTTAACTGCCAGTTTATTTGACTTTTTAACTTTCTTGACCAGGTTGGTCTAAAAGGAGAAGCCTTGAATCTTCATTCGCTCAGTGGCAGCTCGTCTGTTGAGTGGGTTGAAGGCTCTTTGGTGGCTCAGAGACAGCCTCTCACGTGGTTTAAGGTGCATAACTCATATCTATGCCTTCTTCATTAATGAATATTTGTGAGTAATCTGTTGTGGCGAAGTGCCTTATTTTATCGTAACAATTTTTATATCAAGCTCTTCATATTTTCAGACCACCTTCAATGCTCCAGCTGGAAATGAGCCTTTGGCTTTAGATATGAATGCCATGGGCAAAGGTCAAGTGTGGATAAACGGACAAAGCATTGGACGATACTGGCCTGGATATAAAGCATCTGGTACTTGTGGTGCTTGTAACTATGCAGGCTACTTTAATGAGGATAAGTGCCAAAGTAACTGTGGAGAGGCCACACAGAGATGGTAAGTAATGACAAACCTTTTGGTGCATTTTCCTCTGATGTAACAAGAAGCTCGCTATTAACTGATAATCATGATATTCAGGTATCACGTGCCTCGTTCTTGGCTGCATCCTACTGGAAACTTGTTAGTTGTATTTGAGGAATGGGAAGGGGATCCCAACGCAATCTCTTTGGTCAAGAGAGAATTAGCAAGTGTCTGCACAGATATAAATGAATGGCAACCACAGTTAGTGAATTGGCAGATGCAAGCATCTGGGAAAGTTGATAAACCACTCAGGCCTAGAGCGCACTTAAGTTGCGCTCCTGGTCAAAAGATTACTTCAATCAAATTCGCAAGTTTTGGAACACCACAGGGGGTTTGTGGAAGTTTCAGGGAAGGAAGCTGCCATGCCCACCACTCATACGATGCTTTTGAGAAGGTATTAAATCTTGCTTGTGATTTTGCTGCCATATTTCCTGTAGAACAACTTGGTGAAAATTTCACAATCTAACTAGTTGTAGCTGTCAAAATTGATTTTTTATACTGTTTTTTCTAGAGTCTTGAGCCGAGGGTCTCATAGAAACAGCCTCCCTACCCCTCGGGGTAGGGGTAAGGTATGCGTACATATTACCCTCTCCAGACCCCACTTATGGGATTATACTGGGTTGTTGTTGTATATTGTTTTTCCTAGAAAAAAAAGATCCTATTGTATTGTTCCTTGGACCTAACTGCGCTAAGTTTTTCCTCTTATTTAGGCAAACAGTTGCAGGATGTTATTTTCTGACTGAACTAATTGCATTCTTTTTCTTCTGTTTTTTGCAGTATTGCATAGGGCAAGAGTCGTGCACAGTACCTGTGACACCAGAAATTTTTGGTGGTGATCCATGTCCCGGTGTTATGAAGAAACTCTCAGTTGAAGCTATCTGCAGTTGATGATACTGACGATAAACGAACAAGGTGTACTATTATACACAATAGCGATAGTTAAGTATTCTTTTTCTAAATTATTTCAAGAAGCTACTTCACATCCAAGAATCGCCACAATCATTTTTTTGGCTTCGCTGAGGGTGAAGTTGTACAGATATGCAACACATCCAAAAGATCAAAGCTCAAATTTATTGGGAAAACGACGGCCAAAAAAGATTCTGTACATTGTATAAGTTACTGTCAGATTGGTGTATGTCTGCATCATCTGTAAAACAAGAGTTTGAGGAATTGGTCTAAGTGCACATCTAAGTGATTTTTGATGAGGCATTGTGCAGAATTTTTAGTGGTAGAATCTATAAGCCTTTTCAGTTGAAGAGTTTTAACATTGTATTTATCTACGTAAGAAAGCAATTGTTCATTGCTTTGCACTAGTAGTAATGTTACTGTGACATTGCAATAACAAAATCAAGCTCTCTTTTAAGTTGTTTTCTCAATCTTGTACTTCAACTTGTGCTGCCTGGTTTATGTATCAGGTGATGCATTCTTTGAATCCTCCGATAGGTTCCATCAAAACCCTAGATAACAAATTAGCTATTCATAATAGTATGCATAACTACAATACTAGAATTCATAACCATTAATGGAAATAGGAAGAAGGAAGTGAAAAACTCGTAGAAGAATTCTCCGCCTTGCTCCTAGTATGTTCTTGCCTCCTTATGTTGAATCTCCGGTCTCCTTAGCCTCCTTAGGTCTTAATTAAGTTCAAACTCGATCTCTCTCCACCATCCCATCTCAAAGTGGCATTTTAGGTCTATTTATATGTGTAGGAAAAGACCTAAACATGTAGGCCAAGTCCTAGTCAAACTAGGAGATAAAATAAGCCTTCAAAACTCGGACCGGAGCTTTCCCTAGGCCTGGCGTCGCCAGCCTCAGCCTAGCTTTTGACTGGCCTCACAGCCTCAGCCTGGCCTCACCAGGCTAATGCTTGGTTCAGCCCAGCTTTTCAATTTCTCAAACAAAATCATCCCTAATAACGTACCCTTCTTCTTTAAGCACTACTTTTTTTAATTCACACCCACTAGCAAGAACAAGACAACAATTTATTAATCTCTATTTTTCTTCAGATTTTTCTCTTTTTTTTTTCCTTTGCAATTTTCCTAGTGATGTACTACTTTACAAAACAAGTGCACCTTTCTTTTTTTCATTGGTTCCGCTCAAAAGCCACTCCACACTTAGTCCATTCTTCTTTTAGCACTTATTTCACAATTAACGTGCTTTAAGAGGTAAAAGGATCAAAAATATATATTAAGAACAAAAAAGGTATAGGCTTGTAATGTGGGTGACAAATAAAAGTCTATAGGCTCCAAAGGGTTAGCTAGGGACAGATTTTATTTGTGATAGCGATAATGCTCGAAAAGACATCAAAGAAAGCCTAAAATTATTTTTCACACCCAACTTCAGCTAAAATTTCGCTTCAACTCACATACCGGGCAAGTTCTAGACACAAGTACAATACATGAACTACACAAAATCTCACCACACGTGGCACATGATTCACTAAGCCCGTTCTCATTCCGATTCTCAAACTAATGCAAGTATTTACAGAGCCACAAGATATTAAGCATTAAGCACAAAGTAAACATAAGTCAAGAAAATGAGACGTAGGCGTCACAAAACATGCTATCCAAATAACCAAGGCATCATAAGCAATTTTATCTCATAGGGAGGAAGATACTACACATTCTAAAGCCTAAATATGCTAATATCAAACAAGTCAAGGGCGCCTAGGAATCGCATCTTTCTTCCTCCAATTATTTCCTAATTCTAATCTACTCTAAAAATAAAAAATAAAAGGAAAAACTATTATCCGATTCAAGCAAAACCCTTGAAAAAGAACCGCCCCGACATAAAGAAAAACCAAGGGGGAATTACTATACTACCTACCAAGAAATTCTTTTTTTATGACTTAAATTTCTTAAGAAAATTGTCTAATAGATCCATCGTAGGGCAAAGTCCAATCATTTTAAAATAAAAAAATTATTTAATTAAACTAACACAGCTAAAGTAGCATAGAAAGTCATCCAGACAATCTCCTCACCCCACACTTAAAATTATGCATTGTCCCAAATGCACACCATACTAATAAGGGATCGTATAAGTTATGTTGGGATAAGTTATGCTGGGATTAGTCATGCTGGGATTGTTGTTTATTCATTGTTTGGTATGTTATGTTAAGAATGACAATTGCATAATTTCTAAGAAGAAGGTATAAGTTATACCGGTGCTAATTACCCCACCCTCTATAAGGTATAAGTTATCCTAGTGTTAAAATTAACATCAGGATAACTTATACATAGTTTCCTAACCAAACAGAACATTAAGGTGGTACTAAATTTTTATACCACCCCTATACCTTCTTACACCTTATACTAAACGACCTCTAAGAGGATAAAAGAAACTCTCTGGTAGGCCATAGGCCGAAGCACTAGCAGCTCATGGGGTACTCAGACTTCTCCTCGGCTTGGTCCTTCGTGGGGGGACCTCATACTTAGTTCCAACCATCTGGTTTGTTGTTGCATTCTTCCAATAACTGTGCTGTTCATACTCCTAGAAAATCAAAAATTGACACTACAAAAATAATATAATAAATAAATAAAAAAGAAAAGAAAAAAACAGTAAAATTGGGTTTTCTCCCAACAAGCGCTTGATTTAACATCGTAGCACAACACAAATCACTTTCTGACTCCACTTTGAACTTATGAATTGGACCCCAAGTTTTGATTCTGATCTGTGATCATTCTCCTGGGGCCATACAAGCTATTGCGAGCCCAAAATTAAATGATACTTTCTGAACTTTTTGGCTTTCAACCGAGGAGTGTCATTTTACCTAGACGGACTTGAAAATTTCAGAATATATGGCTCATCTACCTCTTCCTTTAACTCTTGCATTGGCTCATGCAGATCAATTTCCATTTCACCGTCTGAACATAACGTAGAGAAGTGTTTGGAACGAGGTCCAACGCGCTCAAATACATGAACTTCAAGACATTTAACCTCATCCACACCAGTCACACTAAGGCTGTATTCGGTTCCGGTTCTGGGTCTATGTGGGTCTGCGGTTCCGGTTCTGGCGGTTCTGAAGGTGGAACCGGCCCGTGACGGTTCCAGGTACCGTGCGGTTTCGGTTCTGGCGGTTCCGATTTTTTTTTTAATTCAATATCTTGTATAGTATCATTAGTATATTGTAGAATATATTTTTATATGGTGTACTATGTTATTAGTATAGTATATATTGCGTTTGGTAATTAGTATATATTGTGTATAAGTAGTGAATATTTTGTATATAAGTAGTATATATTGTATGTAAGTAGTATATATTGTATATAAGTAGTGTACATTGTGTTGTAGTTAGTAATTAGTATAAATTGTATATAAGTAGTATATATTGATAAAATAATGTTGTCATTAGTATATTGTGTTGTATGTTATATATTGTATGTTATATAAATATTCAATGATTGATATCGAAGTAAAGACAAAGAAATATTGAGACAAAAGATATTCAAGGATATGATAAAGAGCATATTTATTGACCATAATGGCATATCTTTCTTAGTCTTCCTTCCCCCAATGGAATGAGCACAACATGGTACTAATACCACCATTAAAAGGAAAAAAATCTAAAAGAAGACGTGCCAATGTACAAGTTACATCATAATTTATGAATTATTTCTAATAAATCTCATAAAACCGTCAAGGTTGGGAGGTGGTTGCGTTGGCGGTGGTGGAAATGAAGCTTGTTAATCACCACTTCCGGGTGAAGTTGCTTCCTCAGCAAGTTATGCTACCATTTCTTCATACGCCTCATCTATTTCTGGTTGTGATTCTGCTATGCCAAAGTTCCTTCTTTCTGCGCGGATCCAATCTCGAAAAAGCACTGAATTTTCCAAGCTATCCCGCATCGAGCTCTGTGATCATCTATTTGTAGTCTTGCTTGACTAAAAGCGCTCTCCGATGCAACAGTTGACGCTTGAATCGACAGAACATCTCGAGCCATCCTTGCAAGAACGGGAAAATGCTTTTCCCTTGTTTTCCACCATTCCAAAAGGTCGAAAGAGCCATCTGGATTCTCCTTTTCTAGTCCCTGTGACAAGTAAACTTGAATCTCATTTAGATGGAAAATTTTATCTAAATTATCACCTTGAGTACCCCCGAACTCCGTCCACGATTTAAGAGCTGTTAAGCCAGCAGCTCTTTTAGACGATTGTGATATAGATAAAGTAGGGGTAGGAATATTTGGCCTAGCATGCTCTAACACCTGTTTATAAGCATTATAAACAGTTTGAGCATTAACTTTAATTGATGCTTTCGCATCAGCTAGTGTAGCAATTTCTACTTCTGAAAGATCTAAAGATCGATAAATAGTAGAATACCAAAAGTGAGGACCTCCTAATTTCATAGTTGGATTTAACATAGCAGATACACCAAAAACAGGAGGGATTGGAAAAAAATATTTTTTAAACTTTTTTTTCATTTCATTTATTGCAAGTTCATAAATGTCCCCTCTCTCGCTAAAATAAACAAAAAAATTAGCAAGTGCGGCAATATAAACTAAACACTTAGAAATAGTCGGATAATATTGTCCAGAAAAAGCATTTGTAGCCATATGAAAATGTTCTAAAAAATCTAAAAGAATTTTAACATTAGTCCAATCTTGGGTAGTTAGCATTTCATCATCATCCTCACCACCTACCCGAGAATTAAACGTAGCATTAATTGGGTTTCTATATTCATACGCTACTACTAAACTTTCGTACATGTAATTCCACCTAGTCGGGCAAGGTTTAGAACCTTTCCTTCTCTAAGGCCATATTCGTCACATTTTTTAAAATATTCTCTAAGTCTACTTCTACGGTTTGAATAAAATAGCCAATTAAGTGCCATTTTCACCTTCTCAATTTCTATGTTTAATATTCACATACCATCACCAACAATTAAATGATAAATATGACAAATACATCTAACATGGAAAATATTAGTAAATGCAGGATTAAGTGTTTTTGTTAGCATGCCTATTGCACTAGTGTTGCTAGAAGCATTATCCATAGAAATTGACATTATTTTATCACCAAAGCAAAAATATCTGCATACATCTGAAACAGTGTTAGCTATAAACCTACCCGTGTGCCGTGAATTAATTATTCTATATGCAATTATGCGTTTTTGCATTGTCCAGTCTTCGTCTATTCAATGACTTGTTACAGTTAGATAATCACAGTCATTTCCACTTCTACCAATATCATTTGTAATAGAAATACGATTAGTTATATGATTAAATAAATAGCACAAATATTGTTCATATTCATGCTTAAATTTATAAATATCGGCCTTAACTGTTGCGCGAGGCCAACCTTTATAAGTAGGATTAAATGCTCTTCTAATATAATGAATCCATGCAGGATTAGAAGCAAAAGTATTAGGCAAACACATAACAATAATCATTTTTGCTAATTCTTCACGATCCTTATTTGGATCGTAATATAAAATACCTCCGGTGACAGTGTTTATTCCTGGTTGAACTAGATTTGAACCAGTACTTGGGTTAACTGTAGAATCAACACTTGTCCTCCCCTCTTGTTGCGCTTTCAATTGCAAAAATCTAGCCTTATCGCTAGGGTGTAATTTTATATGCTTAACTAAACTACCCGTGCCGCTACGATCTCCAGTATACCTATGAACAAGTAATTCCCCACAAGATTTACACTTAGCCTTATCTTGTTCTCTTAGTTGAATAAAAAATTGCCAAACTAATGATGTTTCTGTACGTTTAGGAGGTTGTCTACTAAAAGTGGGAGTTTGTACGGGTGGGTGTGCCGGTTCATCACCTAAGTTATGAACAGGACTAGTAGGTGTATCATCTAAATCTGGTGCTTGGGTTTCATCATCATCCTCATTTCCCTCTAAGATAGGTGCGTTAGGATAAAGAGCATTCATAATATCATCGTCTATTCTATCACCTACTGCTATATCAAGTATAAAATCAATATCGCTAAATTGAAAACAAGTGTGGTCACTATCAAGGATTCCGAAGGGTTCATTAGGATTTCTAGGTTGGCTACTACTTTCAACTTGCTTATCTTTTCTAGGTCGGGGAGCCGGGGGAGGGGAGTTTTTTGGCCACTACTTTCACCGATTTTACCTTTTCCTTTACCGAACATATTTTTCAACGAAAATGCCATAATAATTAGAATTAAGCAAACTAACAACACAAAAAAATACTATTAGCACGTAAGAGTTGAAACGAGTTTACTGGATTGACGAACAACTTCTTGAAAATTGAAAATCGTTGAACTTGAACACTTGAAAACATCAATTCAACAACTTCACAATTTTTCACGAATTTGCAACAATAAATTAAGCACTTGCACTAGAAAGATTGAAAGAGAGCTTGAGAGAGATTGAGAGATATTGATTAATTGGTGAATAAAACCGAAAGAATGAGGGGGTATTTATAGTTGAGAAATGGGAAATAGTGTAATTATATAAAGTTTGGGATTAAATTAAAGTTTGGGGGCCAAATGACTATTTTTTAAACTTCCAAACGGCTCTTTTTGCAAAGAGCCGTTACTGAAATTATTTTTAAAAAAATTGAAAAATGCCCGTTGGAACCGCCTAGAACCGCCAGAACCGGTCCAGAACCGCGAGCCGGTTCCGGTTCTGGCGGGTCCGGTTCTAGTGGTTCCAACGGGTAGAATCGCCCCGCCACGGTTCCCTGGAACCGGTAGAACCGGAACTGGGCCTCCGGAACAGGCAGAACCGGCAGGGCCACGGTTCCGGTCTGGTTCCGGTTCGGAACCGTTACGCAGTACAGCCTTAAGTCACACTGGAGTCAACTAAGTTTGTATCTTCAACGTTCCTGGTTGAATCTAGTATTACTTCTTCAACATCAGCATCCTCAACTTTTAGTTGGATAGATTATTGGTGTTCTACTCCTACCTCCTTCACTACCATCTTATCGTATTTTTTTAAAATCTTCAATTATAATGGCAATTTCTGCAGCCAATTCATGCTCATAGTGACTACTCTCCACAATGTAAGCTTGTTGCGCTTTACAAGGTTCAATTAGTTTATTCGCTTAAGCCTCCAAGTGGTGAATAGTTGCCGCTTGCCTTTGTATCTTCCGTGATTTCTCATCATATTGTTCCACATGGCACTTTAACATATCTTTGATCTCTTTCAAATCATCATCCCTGGGTTCTTTGTTCTGATTAACTTCACAAGAAAAGAAGAACCATCAAAGTAAGGGTTTGAGAGAGCATAATACATATAAGCACAACCATGAAAGTGACCATCTTAACCACCACACATATCACACACATAAGATTGATTCGGTGCACATAACTCGCTCTCGGAAATATTTTGATAATTTTGCAATGGGTGGTTTCCTTCACAATATGCATAATGAGGATCAAAAGTAGAATTACCAACATCAAAACTCTCATAATTCTAAGATGTCATGTTTTTAAAATCAACAAGTAAAAAATAAATAAATAAATCAAATACAAAAAATAAAAATAAAAGTTCAAACTTGCAACCTAGCAATATGTACAACTAAAGCTACAACGTTAGTTTTTCGGCAACGACACCAAAATTTGATTACGTCCTATTATGCCTTATAATAAGGACTAAGAGGCCGATGCAAATATAATCTGATTTACAAGTCTGGAGTCGAATCTCACAGATAACTAAGGCTTAGCAACAATTATTCAATATCGCTAAGAAACAAAAGCCCAAGTAATTTCCTAATTATAAAGATTATAATATTACAAATACTAGAAAGCAGTAAAACTATCAATTAATAAGGATAAGGATTGGAGACAAGATTAAGGAGGTCTAGAGTTATGATTTCCTCTATTGTCGAAATATTTTCCACTATATTTTCTATAAATTTTCCTAAATCTTCACTACCGATCATGAGCGCTCTTAGTATGTAATTCTCTCCTGGGTAACAACCACAATTTACTAGACATAATCTCCTGAATTATGCTAGCTGGCATTAAGTACGGCTCACTCAGATCGCGCCAAGGTTTTTTCATCCCTAATCCCACTTTTAAAAAACTACCTAAATATGCACTCTCTCTCGAGTAATACACACTAAATAGGCAAAGTCGATTGAGAGCTCTTCAACCAACCACAATAATAACGTAGTTGAACAAATAGAGAAAAAGCTACAGCAAATCTATATTAACGTAACATGAAATTCATCCTCCAATAGGTTCCATCAAAACCCCAGATAACAAATTAGTTATTCATAATAGTATGCACAACTAATTCATAACCAATAATGGAATTAGGAAGAAGGAAGTGAAAAACTCTTACAAGAATTCTCCGCCTTGCTCCTAGTGTGTTCTTGTCTCCTTAGGTCGAATCTCCGGTCTCCTTAGCCTCCCTAGGACTAAATTATGTTCAAACTTGATCTCTCTCCACCGTCCCAACTCATAGTGGCATTTTTAGGTCTATTTATACGTGTAGGAAAAGACCTAAACGTGTAGGCCAAGTCCTAGTCAAACCAGGAGACAAAATAAGCCTTCAAAACTCGGACTGGAGCTCGCTCTAGGCCTGGCGTCGCCAGCCTAACGCAAGCCTCATCCTGGCCTCGCTAGACTAAAGCCTGGTTCAGCCTGGCTTTTGACTGGGCTCGCCAGGTCTCTCCTTTTCATTGTTCTCGAGCACACTTCAACGTTTAAGTATCCCTTTTGTTCTACTTTCATCTCCAATTCACCTATACCTAAAATAGACTCCATCACACACAAATAAAGTATAACTTATCATTAAAGCATATATAATGTAAGGCAAATAATGTACGAATCTATGGAATTATAGCCACACATAACGAGCTAGCCAATTTTTTGGACTGTTCGTTGAGAAATAGCCAGCGTTTGCAAAGTCATTGAAAAATAGCCACTATTTTGCTACTATACGGAAAGTTCCAGCATAATATACTAGAGATTGGTGCACATGTGTATGAACTTCTAGCATATATGTTGGAACTCCAACACACGAAAAGTTTCAACATAATATATTGGAGATTGGAGCACATGTGTATGAACTTCCAACATATTATGTTGGACCAGTATATTATATTGGAACTCTAGTATATTATGATGGAAGTCTAGTATATTAAACTGGAATATTTTTCGAATTTTGAACAGTGTTTTCGTTCAAGATTTAACTTTATATGAAAAGTGGTTAAATTTCGATTACTTTTGAAATTGTGGCTATTTTTCAATGACCACTTGTAAATCTGACTATATATGAATTTCTCCCCAATTTGTTGCCTCCATCTATGGCCCACTTAAGAGGAAAACATTTTTTACTTGGAATTCTTTTATTCACAAAACTCGAACTTGAGATTGTTGGTTAAGAGTAGAGTAATTTTATCAATCCAATCACATCTGTAATATCAAAATTTTTAATGCATTAAGAATCGTTTCAGCACTTTTGCATTCATTAGAAGAATGGCCCGAAAATAAGAGTTGAAATAACACTAGGTAGCCGCTCTAAGTGAATGCTAGTTAAGAATTAACCAGTGCCTTCTGAATTTCAATTTTTTCAGTTTAATTTTGCAGAAAAAAAATGTCTTGTGTTGTCCTGAAGTAAAGATTTCAGTTTAAAATTTCAGGACAAAATAAGTACTGGCTAATTTCTAAATAGTATCCCTGAGAATGGTCTGTGCACTTGCCCCGAAATAAGGAAATGTAAAACAGAGTCTTCCAAATTAAACAATGGGCTGGAAGTTGGACGGCAGCCGAGGGGTTTAACGTGAAAATAGCACGTGTTTGCAAAGTCATGGAAAAATAGCCACTATTTTGCTGCAACACGGAACGTTCCAGCATAATGTACTAGTGATTAATGCACATGTGTATGAACTTTCAGTATATTATGCTGGAACTCCGGCACACAGAAAGTTCCACCTGATATAATGGAGATTGGAGCACCTACGTATGAACCTCCAGTATATTATGTTGAAACTCCAGTATATTATGCTGGATTGTTTTCCGGATTTTGAACAATGTTTTTCGTTCAAATTTCTCTCTATATAAAGAATGGTTAAATTTCAATTACTTTTGAATTGTGGCTGTGTTTCAATTACCACTCATAAATCTAGCTATTTTTGAATTTCAACCGTGTTTAACAGACAACCATCTTCTCTCTTATTTCTTTTTTCCTTTTCCTAATTAATGACAGGCTTATTTGACTTGCAAACAAAAGTAAATGGATAATAAAGATTTGGTTGGGAGCACAACCTGCATTGGTCATGGAAACAAAGGCATGAATGGAACACAAAATGGTAGCCATATTTAGTTGGTGTGTCAAATCCCATTAGTCTTAATTTGTCAAATTGATATCTTGCTTAACCTTTCACCCTTTGTTGCTCACCTGACCATTATATGAGTCAACCAACAGCACATACATCTGAAGATCTTTGAATTCCTGTCCCAAATATGTGGCACTTATAGCCCGTTTAACTGCAAAAGCCATAAGTAGTGGATAATTAATTTGAAAAACACTTCTGAACAGTAATTAGTGTTTGGACAAGCTTTAAAAAATTGCTTCTAAGTATATTTTTCTCAAAAGTGCTTCTCATAAAAGTACTTTTGGAGAGAAGCACTTTTTTTCTGCTTCTCCAAAACTGATTTTGTTTCTTCTCAAAAGCACTTTTTTTTCCTTCCAGAAGCTTGGCCAAACACCTCAATTTTTGGCCAAAAGTGCTTTTGGCAAAAAAAAAGAAAATACTTTTGGCCAAACAGGCTAGTCTGCTACCTTATCAATTAAAAAAAAGACTGCTTGTCTACTACAGATTTGGTCTAACTTTGAAAAAGCAGCTAACTTGTAGATACAAGGCCGCAAAAGTGGCTACCTGATGTAAATAACATAGGAAGGTCACCAAGTATTCCCATTACAAAATTCATTTACAACAAGTCATGACTCCAGAGGCTTAAAGAACCTCAGATTTGTTTGGGCGCAGAGACGGATTCAGGATTTGAGACTTATAAGTTCTTACCGTAATTTTAAATTAATATGCAATAATAACTGAGTTCACAGTTAGATATTTACAAATATTTAGTGAATTTTTTAATATGAGTACAAGGTATATGCAAGAGTCACTGGGTTCCGAGAACCCGTATTCCATGCTCTACATCTCCCCTGGCTCGCAAGCACATAGCGCTAGATACATCTCTTGTAAAACTTCTTGTTATATGTTCCACTGTTTTATATATAAAGAATCCAATCTCAATTAGAGCCCCTATATTCCAATTAAGACAAGCTCTCACTAATTCATGTATCCAACATCATCATAAGATTTCCAGCCGAACAAAATTTTATCAAATTTCACAGAATCATATAGCTAGATAGTACAATCAAGAATGCAGGGCATCCGTTTAAACGAAAAATATGATGACAAGATACAGACTAGACCTATGCTAGTACCAGAAAACTGATTTGTCATTAGCCTGGGAACTTCCTCTCTTTAGCCCTTGAGTCTTTGCACATAAGAACCTAGATCATTTCACTACAATAACAACATATTATGAGGCTCCCTTGTGATCAGTCGATCTTCACCGAGGAGTAGATCTTACGAACAAACCAGAAGCAAGCATAGAATCCAATTGTTCCTGTTAACACAAAGAAGGCATATGATGCAATCAACATATAGCCAAAATACAAGATTGCTGAAACAAACTTTGTGATTTCCAACTTGGTGAAGAAATAGAAGATGGAGTATAGGAACAGGTATAAAGCAGAGGATCCAGCAGTCAGATAAGCTCTCCACCACCAATGATAGTCTTCACCGCACAACTGGAAGTAACAAAGCACGACGGCTATCTCCGCACATGTAATGATCAAGATCAGGAAAACGATGAAAAGGAAACCAAAGATGTAGTAGTACTGGTTCAGCCATATGGAGGTCAAGATGAAGAACAGCTCAATGAAAACAGCTCCAAATGGGAGAATACCCCCAATAAGTATAGAAAAAGCTGGTCTCATGTACCATGCTTGCTCTGGTATTTGCCTAGGGATTTTGTTCGTCTTAATAGGGTCTTCAATGGCTGGCTTTTTGTATCCAAGGTAGCTTCCGACAAACACTAAGGGGACTGAGATTCCAAACCATAAGCACACAAGAGCAAACATGGTTCCAAATGGCACAGCTCCAGAAGATCGCTCTTCCCATATGAGAGCATTCAATATGAAGAAGATAGCAAAAAGTATACCAGGGAACATGAAAGCAGTTTTCAAGGTAATCCTTTTCCACTCTGTTCCCTTGAACATTTTGTATAGACGTGCAGAAGTATACCCAGCCAACAAGCCCATGAAAACCCACATCAGAACCGTGGCAGTCATTAGTCCACCACGGTTGGAAGGTGACAAGAAACCTAGTAGAGCAAAGATCATTGTGACCAGTGTCATTGCAAGTATTTGAACACCAGTCCCGACATAAACACACAGTAATCCAGAATTAATTGGAGGACGGAAAACATCGCCATGAACAAGCTTCCATCCTGTTTCTTCTTGAGCTTCATCTTGTGTTTCCAATTGATTGTAGTTCGCAATATCTCTGTACAAAGTTCTCATCATGATCATGGCAACCATACCAGACAGGAAGAGGACAATCATAAGAGAATTTATGATGGAAAACCAGTGAATCTGATCATCATTCATGAGAAGGTATGTATCCCAACGAGAAGCCCACTTTACATCGCTTTCCTGGAGAAAGATAGATAATAGTGAATAAAATACCCAGAATCAACGAAGAATATCTTGAAATCTGAAGCAGGAAGGAGAAGGAATTACAGATTCAATAAGAGAATACCTTGAAAGAAACATCATATGTGAATACAACTTCCTTATCTGTATCTACTTCCTGGGGAATAGTGCTACCTTGTATCAATTTTTTTGTATTCTCGTTGCATGTTGACACTTGAGGGTTCTTGTCATTCCACTCCTTGTATTCGTGATTAATGCTGTTAATAAAATTATCAGAAGATAACAGATAGGCTAGATTGACAACCCCCTGCCCCCTGGGGTCAGAAGAATTAAAATAGATTCAGAAGTCATAGGTGTTAAGCATTTAAACCTGTTTGGAGTGACTTCAAATCCAACAATACGAGCAGTATCAGTTTCAGGATCCTTGTGGTACATGACTTGAAAGCTTAAGTGGTTGTTTATAAAATATCTCTCCTCTTTGCTCTGACAGAAGCAAGTGGAATGCATAAACATTTATATTAATTTGAGAAGATTAAGCTATCATATCTGACAATTCAGAGACAGCACTAACCCCATCATAATTCCCCTTGAAACCAACACGGAAACCATGCTCATAAGTAGTTGACTGAATTCCATCCCGCCTTTGTCTACGAACAGCAACAGGAAGGTTATCCAAAATCCTGCAACACCATGTGATTAATATTAACTTTTCATTTCACGCAAAAAACATGAACAGAATTATCACACACGGCAGGAGCGAACAAAATATAAAGGGAACAATGCTTAAAAGTTTTTACTCTTACATATTGACTCTGTATTCATCATCAATTTTTTCCTTGAAGTTCTTTGCAGATTCAGCATCAAGTTTTTGCCGACACACCACTTGGCATGACTGTTCTTGTCTCATTTGGAACTGTGAACAAATGATTAAAATATAGATCCAGTTAGCGAGTGCACACATAAATACATAAAACCATCATTAGACTATAAAAGCATATATCCTTACTGTATAAACCGAATTCTCTATACGGTCCCCTCGAAGAACCTCTCCCAAATTCTCTGCACTATTCAAAATTTTTGTAGGTTTGCAGTACTTCAAGTAGTAATAGTCATAGGGAAGTTGTGTCTTGGTAGATGACAGCTTGTTCACTTTAACAGAAAGTGGATCACCCTGTTAAAGAAGAAGAGGAACACAGAAAAGGAAGCTTTGTTAGAAACAATTACACTACAGAGGAAGCTCTAGGGAACACAATCTTTTTTAATAAAGGGGAACAATCAAAAGCAACAGATTAAAGATATATAGCAAAACGTGACACCCAAACACCGATTTATTCAACTGATTCTCTTTTCTAAAGGATACTATCCAGCACCAAGTCCAAGACAACAGGTTAGCCCAATAGACAAATATCTGGTGACTTCAAGTAAATCAAGTTCAGTTGGAAAAGCAACACTTCGAGCTATCTCTTAAACATGAAGACCTTTATGGTTTCTTTCTCTTTGAAATAAGTTTTTGGAGATTTGACATACACTCCCTCTATCCCAATTTGTTTGGTACTATTATTATTTGGAAATCAACAAAATTTTTTGACCCTCCAACTCCAAATTGTGTCATTCTTTTAGCAAGGGTGGAGGTACCTTTTCCAAGGAAAGTCAATTGACACCACTTCGACGGAAAAGTACACTATGTATATAGGTCAATTTTTTTAATGTGTGTATATATATATATATACTATACGTAGAATCCACTTAGCTTCTTCCTGCATTTTCTCCTTTATATTTTGAATTACCTAAAAATCCTGGCTGCACCAGGGACAGACAGAGTACTACATTTCTCTGGTGAGTCTACCTCAGTTGAATAAGTTAGACTTTGTCTATCAACAAAGAGAGAAAAGTGATCATATCCATTAAGCAAATCAAACATTTTTTATAGGTACTAAACAAAGCAAACATTTTTATTTACCTAAAAATCAGATCAAACAGGTAACAGCAACCCATTTCACAAAACTTCAACACCCAGTCAAAGACCATAGATCCAATCATTTATCAGTCACATGAACTCAAAAATTACTTAATACCGAAAACTAAAATATGCTTAAATTATTTAAAAAACGGCCAATCATATAACTATTTTGATACAAAAGATCCTATCTTGATATAAAATTATAGATACCGGTGAATAAAAAAAAACTAAGGATAGAAGTAGTTTTGAGCGTACAGTTTGAAAATCGCGAGGAGCAACACCGGGGAGATAGAAGGAGTGTGTTGACGAGATGAAGAAGAGAATAGAGAGGCAGATGGCGGTGAGCCGGCAGGATACTCGGCGACCCATTTTCAACACCGTACCTTTCTGCACTCGGAGCCAAATGGTTGACGAGTCAGTCATTTGAGACAAAGTTCTGTATAAAGCACAGGGATTTGCGGTTTGTTTGTAAGTCGTTAATGGTCAATGCGATGTATTATTAGAAGAATTGGATTTATAAATTAATAAAGTGAATGCGATTTATTAAATGCATTTAAAGTAGAGAAAATGTACAAAGATATCATTCAACACACCTAAACTTTACGGGTATCTTAATACCTCACTATTGTTTGAAGAATCGTATTTATTTACTCCCTCTTAAGGCCTGGCCCAGCTATATTAATTTGTGTGAACAAACGCTTTATTAGTAAGCCACGTAATTACTGTCTTTCCTCTATCTAATTTTCATAGCACATTATATATTTTCTTGTCATTTCCTTTTCTTTTCTTTCTTCTAAATTCAAGAATTCCAAATACCAATTCATTCCCCACTGAAAATTCCCCAATCTAAGCGATTTATGTTCATTACCTCAACCACAGTAGCGCCAGTAAAGCGTGATTTTTGTTGCCAAATGTACTCTGCTAAAATAATACTGCAAGGCCATACGAATGGAGTTCTTTGTCCTTTGTTATTGTTGTTGTTTAAGTAGTAATATAATAGAGAGCCGAAATTAGAGAAATATACTAAAAGAGAGGAAAGACCTCGATGATGGTGACGGAGAAGCCGATGTCGGTGTTTTCATAATTTCCGAAATAGTGGCGAGAATGTAGTCATTTCTTCTTCAGCTGGAGATTTCGCCGACGGTTCGCCGTCATCCCCGTTCACTTCCATGCTGCCGTTTGGAACCTTCTAATTTGATTTTTTTTCCCGTTTGACCCTTCTAATTTGTACACTATTTCAATAGGTTAAGTATTTTAAGAAATCTGCATAAATATTAACAAAAAGATGTTTGGTAGCTAACTTGACTGCTTAGATTATTAACCTTTATTTCGTATACCATAAGATTGTTATTATTTTTCAGAAAATTAGGGTTCTTCAATTGGGTTTGATAAAATATTGGGGATTGGTTGAGGGTTATATTGAAGTTAAAAATTTTATTTTTTTTGTAGTAGATGTTTTTAACGATTAAAATAGAGCAAAACCGCTCAATTGCATTGTCAAACACGCGTTGTGACGACCCAAAGGGTCATCACCGTAATTCTTTCTTGTTCTGTACTTTCGAGGCCTTGAAAACCTCAGTCTTAGTTACCTCGATTTGTGTGCACAGTCTGGGCGCGTGGCCGGAAAGCTTTTATACTGAAATATGTGAATTTTGTGAAAATTTGAAGAATTTTGATATTAATATTGTTAAAGTTGACTTCGGTCAATATTTTGGGGAAACAGACCCGGACCCGTGATGTGACGGTCCCGGAGGGTTCTTAAAAAAATATAGGACTCGGGCGTATTCTCGGAATCTAATTCCGAAGTCCCGAGCCCGCGTAAACAATTTTTGAAAGAAATTGTTTTCTGAAATCTGATATGAGAATTTGATATAAAAATGAGTTAGAAATCTACGGTATCGGGCTCGTATTTTGGTTCCGACGCTCGGTGCAAGTCTTAAATATGTGTTAAGCACTATCTGTGAAGTTTGGTTGAAAACGGACGTCGTTTGACGTGTTTCGGACTTAAAATGAGAAATTTGAGTTTTATGAAAAGTTGGAAGAAATTATGTGTTTTGAGGCTTGATTCATAGATTTTGATATTATTTTGGCGACTTGGTAGCACGATTAAGTCTGTAGGATATTTTTGAGGTTGTATGTATGTTTGGTTTGGAGCCCCGAGGGCTCGGGTGAATTTTGAGTGAGGCTCGGGAGGTATTAGATTCAGAGAAAACAGGCCAGGTGTTGTAGACACCAGCACGACCACGGTCATTTCCGCGCGGTCCGCCTTAGAGCCGCGCGGCTGCGATGCCTTTCTATGCGGTCCGCGTGGCTGAGTCTGAGGGATAGGGGATTTTAGGTCAACCGGCGCGGCCGCGCAGCAGATCAGCGCGGTCCGCACTGGGTGGGTTCAGAGAGACCACAATTTTCCTTCCCCGGCGCGGCCGCGGTGCGTTTCTGCGCGGTCCGCGCTAGTCACAAGAAAAGTATAAAAACCCGGGATTTTCAGCCATTTTCACTTTTCAGACACTCAAAACCTAAGAGGTGATTTTCCAAATAACTTTTCTTCTCCAAAACGATTGGTAAGTGATTTCTAATTTAATTTCCTTACTCCTTAACATTTTTTAACATTTTCAACTTCAATCAAAGGTTTTCATGATTGGGAATTTGGGGTTTTGGGTAGGACCTAAGTTTTTCTAAATTTGGGGAGTTGGACCTCAATTGGGGGTCCGATTTCAAAACCAATCACATATTTGGGCTCGTGGGGAAATGAGTAACCAGGTTCTGGTCCAAACCTCGAGTTTCGACCATGTGGGTCTTTCGGCATTATTGACCTTTTGGAAAAACCTTGTAAAAACCGTTTTCATGCATTGCGTTTAGTTCCAATAGTAGTTACTGATGTATTTAAGTAATTTGTGGCTAGAATTGAGCGGTTTGGTGGTGGAACCAAGGGGTAAAGCTGTTCTAGAAGCTTGAGTCGAGTTGGAAGCTTTCGAGATAAGTGTTTGTTATAACTTTGGCTTGAGGGATTAGGATTAGGGTATTATTTGCTATTTGATAAATATGGAGTACGGTATATAGGCATGGTGACGGTAATCTATGCACTGGAGTCTAGCATGACCGTGAGTCTTATATGTGTTGGATTCAGATATAATGATACACCTTTCTTGCTTGGGTTGATAAGTATAATATAAAGTGAATAGTTGAGGAATGTTTGTGATTGGTTTGTCATTTGGAGCATTGGCTCAGACTAGAAATTGTTACTCGAGAAATAAGTGATTAAAAGTGAAAAGTGTAGTGATGATTCCCTTGTCGGGACGTAAGTATTTATCGTATTCTCCCTTGCCGGGATAATTGAATTGTTAGTTGTATTCCCTTGTCGAGATTTCTTGTAATTGTTGTCACTCCCCCGCTCTTGAGTTGCGATCGTTGTTTGGGCGAGTACTTGGTATTAAATGTTGAGGATCGGGTTGCGCGCCGCAATGGTGTTGATGAGTTTTGAGGATCGGGTTGCACGCCGCAATAGATGAATTGTTGAGGATCGGGTTGCACCCCGCAACGGTACTAATTGTTGAGGATCGGGTTGCACGCCGCAACGGTAATATATGTGGAGGATCGGGGTTGCGCGTCGCAACGGAGTATGGACTGAGTATATTGTTTTTGTCTATATAGACTTCTTGTGTTTTTCCTTATCAGTTGTTATTGTTAAGCTTCATTTAATTTCCGATAATTTCTATATTTGGACTGTCATACCCCACATCATGCTTCCCTCCTTTTAATTGTTTAAATTATCGTATTTCCTGTTATTGTACATCTACCCGTACAGGTTATTTGTGGTAGGTCCTGTCTAGCCTCGTCACTACCTCGCCGGGTTAGGCGAGGTACTTATCAGCACATGGGGTCGGTTGTACTGATTCTACACTCTGTGCATTTCTTTTGCACAGATCAGGATGCAGCTTCCGGACCGCAGTAGTATTAGATCGGGAGTAGACTTTCAGTCCAGGGACTCTTGAGGTAGCCTTGTTGACGTCCGCAGGCCCAGAGTCTCCTCTATCTTTATTCAGTTTGTTAGCTCTTGTATCAAAACAGACTGTTGTGATTTCTTTCTGACGATTGTCTTTTGTAATCCTAGAAGTTCGTGTTGATATGATACCAGTCTTGGGTAGATGATTTGTTAAACTTCCGCATTTCTTTCAGTAATTATATCTGAGACTTCGGCCTTATTATTAAATATTTAATGTTGTTAGTATTGTTGATGTTCGCGAAAGAAGTATTTGATATTTGGCTTGCCTAGCTCCTATTAGTAGGCGCCATTACGACTCTCGATGTGGGAAATCCGGGTCGTGACAAGTTGGTATTAGAGCACTAGGTTACATAGGTCTCACAACTCACGGACAAACTCGGTAGAGTCTGAGGGATCGGTACAGAGACGTCTGTATTTATCCCCAGAGGCTACAGAGTTAGGAAAAAATTCCACTTGTTCATTCTTGTCGTGCGATTCTGTTTCTTAAATACTAATTGTCATTCTACTCTATTCTTTCGCAGATGGCGAGGACGCGTGCTTCTTCTACTACTGTGCAGCATCCTGAGCCCCTTGCAGCAGCTTCTATCAGGGGCAGAGGCGAGGCCGAGGACGGGGAAGAGCTCAGCCCCGAGCAGCAGTCCCAGAGGTGGAGCCTCATGTTGACAATGATGAGAAGGCTCCAGCACCAGCAGCGAGTTTGCTTCCCGTAGCACCAGCCACATCTCAGGTTTGGGGAGGAGTTCAGACTCCCGCTATGCGTACTCCGGAGTAGGCAGCTGCTCGGCCTCAGGTTCCAGCAATTCAGCCAGCGGTGGAAGCCCATTCCAGCTTAGATCGGTGATGGTGTAGCGATGTCCGCGGATGCTTTGTGGAGGCTTGATCAGTTCACCAAGCTCTTCACCACCACCTTCAGCGGTGCTTCCATAGAGGACCCCCGAGACTTCTTATTCATCTGCCACGAGGTTCTCAGGACTATGGGTATTGTGGAGACCAATGGGGTCGACTTCATCACTTTTCGGCTTGCAGGATCCGCCAAGACTTGGTGGAGGGACTATTGTTTATCTAGGCCAGCAGGGTCGCCATTATTGACTTGGGATCAGTTTGCAAAGTTGTTCTTGAAGAAGTTTTTTTCGGTGACTGAGCGAGATGCTTTACATAGGCAGTTTCAGCGTCTTTATTAGGGTACTATGATAGTCACGCAGTACCAGACTCGTTTTATCGATTTGGTACGCCACGCTACCATTATACTCCCCATCGAGAGGGAGAGGTTCCAGAGATTTATTTATGGGTTGATTCAGCCGATCTGGCTTCAAATGGCTGTGGGAGCCGGTAGTGATATGTCTTTTCAGGAAGCGGCCAATGCGGCCCGCAGGATAGAGATGGCACTTGTATGAGGAGGTGGTCAGGGGTCAGAGAAGAGGCCTCGTTATTCTGGTAGGTTCAGCGGTACCTCATATGGAGGTAGGAATTTATATGGTTGAGGCCATCCTCAGAGGCCCTTTCAGTCAGCACTTCAGGTCCTTCATGGTACTTCGCGCGGTAGCTGTTTTCAGCAGCACTATTCTGATCACCAACCCATCAGTGCACCACCGATTCAGAGCCTTGGAGGAGGTCGTTCAGGACTGCAGGGTCAGCCCCAATTTTCTCAGTTGCCGCATTCAGGGGGGTGTTATGAGTGTGTAGATCTTAGTCATATTAGGAGATATTGCCCGAGGTTGAGAGGTGATCGGTCGCAGCAGCAAGGTCCTCGTCCCATGATTTAGGCAGCAGGTGATCCACAGGCCGCCCATCCAGCTAGAGGCGGGGGTAAAGGCCATAGAGGTGGAGGTAGGGAGCATAGAGGTGGAGCTCAGACCGCCAAAGGCCGGGGTCATCCAATAGGTGATCGTCCAGAGACATAGTGCAAGGAGGTGGGGCCTAGCCCCATTGTTATGCTTTGCCAGCCAGGCCAGAGGCTGATTCATCAGATGCTGTGATTACATGTACTATTCTGGTCTGTGATTGAGGTGCTTCAGTGCTATTTGACCCTGGATCTATGTATTCATATGTGTCGTCCTATTTTCCACCCTATTTGGTTGTGCCTAGTGAGGCCTTGGTTATTCCTGTATATGTGTCTACACCGGTGGGTGATTCAATAGTGGTCAACCGAGTGCATCGTTTATATGTGGTACTATTTGATGGCCTTGAGACTCGTGTTTACTTATTACTCTTAGATATGGTGGACTTCGACGTCATATTGGGGATGGATTAGTTGTCCACCTATCATTCTATCTTGGATTGTCACGCTAAGAACGTGACCTTGGCTTTGCAAGACTTGCACTGACTTGAGTGAAGAGGAACCCCATGTCATGCTACCCCCAGTGTAATTTCATATGTTAAGGCACGACGCATGGTCGAGAAGGGGTGTCTAGAATATCTGGAGTATGTTTGTGACTCCAGCGCAGAGGTCCCTTTATTGACTTTTTTCCTATTATTTGGGAGTTCCCCGAGGTTTTCCCTTCAGACCTGTCGGGTATGTCGCCCGACACGGACATTGATTTCTGTATTGATCTGGCTTTGGGCACTCACCCTATTTCCATTCTACCGTATCGCATGGCCCCGCCAGAGTTGGAAGAGTTAAATGAGCAGCTTTAGGACTTGCTTGATAAGGGTTTCATTAAACCTAGTATATTGCCTTGGGTTGTGCCAGTGTTATTTGTAAAGAAAAAGGATGGGTCGATGAGGATGCGCATTGATTACCGGCAGTTGAACAAGGTGACGATAAAGAACAAGTATCCACTGTCGAGGATTGACGATTTATTCGACCAGCTTTAGGGTGCTAGGGTGTTCTCGAAGATAGATTTGAGATCTGGTTATCATCAGCTGAGGATTAGGGCGTCTGATGTACCTAAGACAACATTTTGGCACTCGGTATGGGCATTATGAGTTTTTGGTCATGTCATTTGGGTTGACTAATGCCTCGGCAGCATTTGTAGAGTTTATAACCGAGTGTTCATGCCCTATTTGGATTTTTCGTGATTGTATTCATTGATGACATTTTGATATACTCCCGCAGCCAGGAGGAGCATGAGCAGCACCTAAGAGTGGTACTTCAAACTCTGAAGGATAGTCAGTTATATGCCGAGTTCTCGAAGTGCGAATTTTGGTTAAGTTCTGTTGCATTCCTGGATCATGTTGTTTCTGCAGAGGGTATTCAGGTGGACTCGGAGAAGATTGAGGCAGTGAAGAACTAGCCTCGATCAACGTCAGCTATAGAGATCCGGAGTTTCTTGGGGTTAGCAGGTTCTACCGATGGTTCGTGGAGGGGTTTTCATCCATTGCATCCCCGATAACTAGATTGACCAAGAAGGGTGCCCAGTTCAGGTGTTCAGATGAGTGCGAAGCGAGCTTCCAGAAGCTCAAGACAACTCTGACTACGGCACCGGTATTGGATTTTCCCACGGGATCAGGGCCTTATACTGTTTATTGTGATGCTTCCTGTATTGGGTTGGGCGTAGTATTGATGCAGAATGGTAGAGTCATAACATATGCTTCGAGGTAGTTGAAGAACCATGAGAAGAATTATCCAGTTCATGACCTAGAGTTGGCAGCCATTGTTCATGCCTTGAAGATTTGGAGGCATTATCTATATGGTGTGATGTGTGAGGTGTACACGGATCACAAGAGCCTTCATTACTTGTTCAAACAAAAGGAGTTGAATTTGAGGCAGAGGAGGTGGTTGGAGTTGTTGAAAGACTATGATGTTTCTATGTTATACCACTTGGGGAAGGCCAATATGGTGGCCGATGCATTGAGTAAGAAGTCTGCCAGCATGGGTAGTCTTGCTTATATTCCAGTCAACCATAGGCCACTTTCCTTGGATGTTCAGGCCTTGGCTAATCAATTTGTGAGGTTGGATATTTCCGAGCCTAGTAGGGTGTTACCTTGCACGGTCGCTCGTTCGTCATTGATGGAGCATATCCGTGAGCAGCAGTTTGAAGATCCCCATTTGTGTGTCTTGAGAGACACGGTGCAGCGTGGAGGTGCCAAGTAAACTACCTTGGGAGATGATGGTGTATTGAGATTGCATGGGAGAGTTTGTGTGCCCAATGTTGATGGTATTCAGGAGTTGATCCTAGCGAAGGCCTATAGTTCTCGGTATTCTATTCATCTGGGCGCCGCGAAGATGTATCAGGATTTGAGGCAGCACTATTGGTGGCGCAGAATGAAGAAAGACATTGTTGCATATGTGGCTCGTTGTTTGAACTGTCAGCAGGTTAATTACGAGCATCAGAGGCCCGATGGACTATATAAGAGGATTGGGCTTCCCGAGTGGAAGTGAGAGAGGATTACCATGGATTTCGTTTCTGGTCTCCCGATGAATTGGAAGAAGTTTGATGCTATATGGGTCATTATTGATAGGCTGACCAAGTCAGCGCATTTTGTTCAGGTTGCCACCACCTATTCATCCGAGAGATTTGCTAAGATTATGTTAGGGAGATCGTTCGCCTTCATAGGGTGCCGATATCTATCATTTCGGATCGGGGTCCGTAGTTTACCTCGCATTTCTGGAGAGCAATACAGCAGGAGTTGGGCACCCAGGTTTAGTTGAGTACATCATTTAATCCCCAGAAAGACGGTCAGTCCGAGAGGACTAGTTAGATTCTTGAGGATATGCTTCGAGCCTGCGTTATTGATTTTGGAGGCTCATGGGACCAGTTATTGCCTTTAGCAGAGTTTGCCAACAACAATAACTACCAGTCCAGCATTCATATGGCTCCGTGTGAGGCGTTGTATGGTAGGCGGTATCGGTCCCCAATCGGATGGTTTGATTTGGGAGAGGCTCAGTTATTGGGTACAGATCTAGTTCAGGAGGCCTTGGATAAGGTCAAGATCATTCAGGACAGACTTCTGTCAGCTCAGTCCAGACAACAGAGTTATGCAGATCGCAAGGTCAGAGCTGTTGCTTTCATGGTTGGTGAGCGAGTACTGCTGCATGTATCGCCTATGAAGGGCGTGATGAGATTCGGGAAGAAGGGCAATCTTAGCCCTAGGTTTATTGGCCCATGTGAGATTCTTGATCGCGTGGGAGGGCTAGCTTACAGACTTGCCTTGCCGCCTAGCTTGTCAGCCATGTATCCAGTTTTTCATGTATCCATGCTTCGGAGGTATCACAGCGATCCAGCCCACGTGTTAGATTTCAGCACTGTCCAATTGGACAAGGATTTACCATATGAGGAGGAGCCAGTGGCTATTTTAGATCGATAGGTTCGACAGTTGAGGTCGAAGAGTTTCATTCAGTGCATGTCCAGTGGAGAGGTCAGCCTCCTGAGGCATCGACTTGGGAGTCTGAGTTTGATATGCGGAGCCGTTATCGCATTTATTTTCCGACTCATGTACTTCTTTCTCTTGTTCGTTCGAGGACGAATAGTTGTTTTAGAGGTGTAGGATCTGACGACCCAAATGGTCTTCACCGTATTCCTTGTTCCATGCTTTCGAGGCCTTGAAAACCTCTCTCTTAGTTGCCTAGATTTGCATGCGTAGTCCGGGCGCTTGGGCGGAAAGCTTTTGTGTTGAAATATGTGAATTTTGTGAAAACTTTGAAGAATTTTGATATTAATATTGTTAAATTTGACTTCGGTCAATATTTTGGAAAAACGGACTCGGACCCGTGATATGACGGTCCCGGAGGGTCCTTAGAAAAATATGGAACTCGGGCGTATTCCCGGAATATAAATCCGAGGTCTCGAGCCCGAGTAAAGAATTTTTGAAAGAAATTGTTTTCTAAAATCTGATATGAGAATTTGAAGTGAAAATGAGTTAGAAATCTATGGTATCGGGCTCGTATTTTGATTTTGATGCTCGGTACAAGTCTTAAATATGTGCTAAGCACTATCTTTGAAGTTTGGATGAAAACAGACATCGTTTGACGTGTTTCAGACTTAAAATGAGAAATTTGAGTTTTATGAAAGTTGGAAGAAATTATGTGTTTTGAGGCTTGATTCATAGATTTTGATGTTATTTTGGAGACTTTGTCACACGAGTAAGTCCGTAGGGTGTTTTTGAGGTTGTGTTCATGTTTGGTTTGGAGCCCCCAGGGCTCGGGTGAGTTTTCAATGAGGCCCGGGAGGTATTACACTTAGAGAAAACAGGTTCAGGTGTTGCAGACACCAGCGCAGCCGCAGTCATTTCCGCGTAGTCCGCGCTGGAGCCGTGCGGCACGATGCCTTTCTATGCGGTCCGCGTGGCTGAGTATGAGGGCTAGGGGATTTCAGGTCAACCAGCGCGGCCGCGCCGGGGAAGGAACTCGTGCCTACGCCCCCATCAAATACGGGGTATTTCATTCTCTCCCACTTAGGGTCATTCGTCCTCAAATTAGAAGTAGAGTATTTCCTCCAACACATAAGGTAACTTACCTCTTTCCTTGCACCTCGCAACATCCCAAAATTTTCAATCTCCCAAATTTTTCAAAAATTCTGGCAGAGTCTCCCCTGTAATTGGGACTATCCACCTGTCAGAGTAACACCCAACAACTCATAACAACACATCCATAATCCAACAATGCCCCACAATGTATATATCAATAACACTGCTCTCCGTATTACTAGAGTGACATTATAATAAAGATATTTGGACACGAAGCACATCATATGTATGATCATAAGCACATTTTTGGTCTTAATAGTTATTCAGATCGATTACGAATTGCGACTTAATCTCATGCCAACAAAAATCTCATTTTACCTCCATTTTCAAACAATGAGGCATGAAGACCTCAAAATTAATTACCCGAATTAACGAGTCACATTTAACGCCACCTGGGCACTCACCCTGTAGGCTAAAACTCAATAACTCTAATAAAATTTGGCAATTTATGCACTGAGATATTCATACAAATATTTTTCAATTAAATTTCATAGGCATGACTCCCTATAAGTACTACAGTACAAATTTTTTAACTTCACAAAGGGAGAATTTAAATACATAAACTTTTCACCACAAGGACCTCGTCCTTATATAACAACCACCACAGTTTGTAGCCCGGTACAAATATTTCATATCATACAAAAATGGGAGGAACTCGTCCTCAACTCTGAATCACAAGTATTTTACACATTGTGCCAAATAAATTTGTCTTTTTCATTTCCTTCCTTCCTTCTTTCGAATAATTTCCGTCAAATAAAATCACACATATAATGAACCCTCATACCGGTAGGGCACATAATTCACAATCGAAATTAATTATTTAGAAATTACATCAAACTCACCAAAATGATTAACACAAGTTACTTTTGGGATCACAACTATTTTTAGTGACCAACACTTAGTGATAGACATAGTTATCTCCATATAATTTCCCAACAAGAGTATTCACATAAGTAGATTTTTGAATTATGAAGTTCGCTCATAAGTGGAGCGCAATAGGAGGACTTGCCTCGATACTCAGAATGAATCAAGTTAACAAAATTGTTACTCTACAAAAATTCGAGGCCGTACTTGTAAAGACACCATCTGGTGTTGCGAGCTCAGCCATACCATAGAAATTATATTAACGGTTGGGTCTCCACCTCTAGGAGTCTTACCTCCACCTCTAGCATCCTGACTCCTACCCTCCGACTGGTTAGGTAAGCTAAGTATTGACTGCAATGGGGCACATAGCATGTGTGCTTTCATAAATTATACTTCTCCAATCTACAACATTCACAACAATTCCCTTGAGGCTCAACTAGCTTATTGAACCTGATGACGTACTCGAACACTGTCATGGTGAAATTCGGGAGGTAACCTCCTTCAAAACATTTCTTAGAATAGAGTTGAGCAGGTAGTATTGCATTGGCCACTCTGACCTCTTCGTAGGCTTGTCACAAACACCGACGGCCAATTTTCTCTTTTGCTATGCTGGCTTGACACTGCTAAACTACCCCATTTATTTATATACTCTTCGTTATTCTTTGGGGGCGATTCTTACCCCCTGCAGAGTACCAAACCTTAAATATGTATAAATTATTTAGGGAACCTTTCCGTACCATATATACACATTCCAAGTCAAAACTCACATAACACATGGCCATACAGTCCATTCACTAATGGTGGAATTCACCATTTGGCGCTAAGCCAAAGTTACAATGTCCGATAATCCACAATATTAGTCCTTCACGGCTCAAATAAATTGACCAGACGTCAAGGTCTGTTGAACCCTTACATGATTCATTAGGTGATCTCCTGATATGTTTATATCTTCCATTGGAACCACAACTGGTTAGTATATTCATTATGTTCTCACTACTTCTATTTGCCATCCGAAGTACAGTAAAATAAACCCCCTCGCTTTGGACTATTCCCACGTTTTACAATACCTCATAGCTGCGGCCAAGAAACATCCCGTGGGTTCTCAAAAGATGCACCGCTGAAGGTGGTAGTGAAGAGGTTGGTGACACCTGTCTGACCTCCCTAAAACTTTTGAAGGAATAGTTGATCTATCACCGGCCTGTGCCATTGTTCGACCGAAGAAGCGGTACATGACTTCGCCATTCGTGGGAAGATGAGAGTAGAAATTCAATTAAAGTTTGAAGAACAAATTCGCACAACATGAAAGAATGAAGGTGAAATTTTTCCTAACTCTGTAGCCTCTGGGGGATAAATACAGACGCCTCTGTACCGATCCCTCAGTCTCTACTAAGGTTGTCCGTGAGTTGTGAGACCTATGTAACATAGTGCTCTGATACCAACTTGTCATGACCCAAATTTCCCACAATCAGGGGTCATGATAGCGCCTACTAATAGGAGCAAGGCAAGCCAACTCATACTTATATTTCCGTTTTTAACAACACTTATTTAAATCTATTAGCAACAATATTAAAATTTCAGCGGAATAAATAAATTTAGCGGAAGACATAACAAATTTTACTAGTTGGGATACCGAAAATTTCAACATAAATTACTACCCAAGAACTTGTGTCACAATACTCACGAACTTCTAAGAATAATACACACAACCGTCTAAAAGAAATAAAATACTGTTTGTCTTGAATATATGAGATAACAGACTGAAGGTAAAGATAGAGGAGACGCGGGGTCCTGTGGACGCCTGCAAGGCTACCTCGGTATCTCGATGATCAAAAGCTAACACCTGCACTACTGCTGCTGCTGCTGTCCAAAACCTGTATTTGCGAAAAAATAGTGCAGAGTGTAGAATAAGCACAACCGACCCCATGTGATGGTAAGTGCCCGGCCTATCCCGGCGAAGTAGCGACAAGGCTAGGACCAGACACTCACATAAACTTGTACAGTTCATAACGTACAAAATAACAGAAAACGTACAAAATAACAGAAAACGAATAACAATAATGCCAACGGTGATCAACCAATGATGTAAATAGCAGGCAACAAGAACACCAAAATTTTCTTCTCAACAAATAATGAATACAAGTACAATCAAATAATCAAGTCCTTCAAATATAAATCTTCCGCCTATAAATTCTTCAAGTAATATTCTCTAGGATAATATGCTTTTCAATAAATATATTTCGAGTATATTTCCTTCAAATAAGTATCTTTTGAATATCATTCTTTCGGGTAAAGGTCACCTTGTGACGCCTCATTTCAAAATCATAATGATATAAATCTCTGCCTACTTTCATATTTTTACGGCATCTTGTGTCCATATTTATATTACAACCGCACGGACAACTCACGTGCAATTAAATAAAACTATAATATTTTCCCCGGCACCTTGGGACAACATTTCTATTTCACATTGCACAACAATATTCTCATGTTACCCAGTTTACTGGGTCCATAGCTCAATACAATTAAGAAGGTTCAAAGAGCGTCATTTACTTAACATAAAGTACAGTGCAACTTGTAAACCAATTAGGAAACCAACAAGAAGAGATGAAGTTATTTTGAGAAATAATTTGATAAAGAAAATACCCTTTTCAATTAAAGTACAATTATTGAATCTTGAAGTATTGAAATGTATATATATGTATAAATGCGGTGAAATAATGCGAATACTGTAGGTTCTAACACGAAGGGTCACAATAATAAGGAACTCAAACAGTTTAAACACTTGAATTGATACCAACAAATAAACACAACAGTAGAAAGTGCACGGCACCACCATTATAAGGAATCAAAACCAAGCCACTAACAAGAATAAGGAAAAACACAGAACAATTCTACATATAGAGGAACATCAATTAAGGGGAATGGGTAAATCCAAATCTGCACGGCACCACCCATCGTGCTTTTACTCTCATTCTCACCAAATAATCAATTAAGATGTACGACATCACCCATCATACTTTTACTCTCATTCTCACCAAATAATCAATTAAGATGTATGGCATCACCCATCGTAATTTTACTCTCGTTCTCACCAAATAATCAATTAAGATGTACGGCATCACCCATCGTACTTTTACTCTCACACTCTCATATCGAGGCACGAAAAGACCCATCGTGCATAATCACTCTTCTTTGTCACCGGCATCTATGGCCAATAACAATAACCATAGTAATATATAGCACGGAAGGACCCATCGTGCATAATCACTCTTCCTTGTCACCGGCATCTATGGCCAATAACAATAATCATTTTAATATATATATCAGGCACAGAAAGACCCATCGTGCATAATCACTCTTCCTCGTCACCGGCAACTATGGCCAATAACAATAATTATTGTAATATATATTACCGGCAGAAAACCAATAATAATGAATCAACTATATAAATATTACTGGTATGAAACCACTAATTCGTTAAATCAACAATATAAATATTACGGTATGAAATCAATAATCCTTTAAATCAACAATATAAATATTACCGGTATGAAACCAATAATAATAATTCCTTTCATATAATCACATAAGATTATTAAAGTTTAATCAATTTAAGACTCACGGTCATGCTCGACCCCCAACGTATAGATACTCGTCACCATGCCTATACGTCGGACTCCACACTTAGCAATTAGCATATAGACTCAACTCCTATTCCCTCAATCTAGGATAGATCAAACACTTACCTCGAAGGTTTACGACAAACTCAATCCTTAAGCAATGCCCTTGCCTTTCGAATTTATCTCCAATTCAATTGTATCTATACATAATTGATTTAATATCATCAATACTACTCAACAAAATAATCCAAATGGATAAATATATTTTCTACAACATTTTGCCCAGAATAGTAAAAATCGACCTCGGGCCCACATGGTTAAAACACGAGGTTCAAACCAATTTCCGATAACCCATTCGTCCACGAGTTCAAATATATAATTTTTTCTTAAGTTCGACCCCAAAACGAGGTCTAAATCACAAATCATTTGAAAATTCTAACTCTACCCAATTCTCTAATTTTTTACCTATTTTCACATGTTTAGGCCTAAGAATTTGATGATAATCCCACATAATTGTCTAACAATGACCACAAGTGACCTATATCTAGTTTTCACATGAATTCTTTCTTAACAATCATCCAAAAACGAGATTGAAGACTAAGGTACAAAAACCTTACCTCTTTGATGAAGAACTTGTGATTGGGTTCTTTGATTCTTAAAGGTTGATGCAAGGTTTGGATGATTATGAAGCTAACCCTCTTCTTTCTCTCTCTCTATACGGTCTCCCCTCCTTAAAATTAGTAAGAAATAACCCCAAAATGAACCCTCAAGCTTATATATTGAAATGGGGTCGGGTTATAACAAAAACACAGATTTTTGTACTACCATGCCGCGTGGGGCGCCGCGGTAGTGAAAGTTTCTGCTGCTTTGGCAATTTGGTCATAACTTTGTGTAGGGATGTTCGAATGACAAACGGTTTGAAGAGTTAGAAATTAGACTCAAAGAACTTTTATTTAATAGGTTGTTCATCACACAACTCGTTACATAAAGGTATATATTCTCGTCTAAAGTGAGGTCAAGTGAGTACTCATTTGCAACTTTAGTCTATTACGAATTTTTCCAACTCGGCTTAGACATAGGACTTTCCTTAGACTCCATATGTCTTATAGTATACCTCGTACACTTTTTATTATATCCATTTGGTATCCATCATGGTAATAGACCTCTTCCACTTATAAGATAATATAATTAGAACACGCCAACTTATAATTCGCCAAAATGCGTCGAATTGTCCCATGGACTTCTAAATCCATATTCGGGCATACATCCAAGTCCGAAATCACCATAAGAAGCTATTGATAACATTAAAATTTTATTTTGGATTCGTTTACTCATATTTCACCTTCCGATCAATTTAATTCAACTTAAGTTCTCTTCCTGGAGACTAAGTGTCTCAATCCTTTTCAAAAACCTTTCCGAATCCGAACCAATTCTCTTGGCAAGTTACATAAGAACCGTGAAGCATGAATTTAGTAGTATATGGGGAGACGAAGTTGTATTTATTCAAAATGACATGTGGGGTCGTTACATTCAGCTTCATTTAATTTCCGACGATTTCTATATTTGGACTGTCGTACCCCACAACATGCTTCCCTCCCTTTAACTTTTTAAATTATCGTATTTCATGTTATTGTACATATACCCGTACAAGTTATTTGTGGTAGGTCCTGTCTATCCTTGTCACTACCTCGCCGGGGTTAGGCCAGGCACTTACCAGCACATGGGGTCGGTAATGTTGATGCTACACTCTGTGCATTTCTTTTGCACAGATCAGGACGCAACTTTCGGACCGCAGCAGTATTAGATCTGGAGCAGACCTTCAGTCCAGGGACTCTTGAGGTAGCCTTGCTTATGTACGCAGACCCGGAGTCTCCTCTATCTTTAGTTAGTTTGTTAGATTTTGTATCGAAATAGATTGTTATGATTTCTTTCCGACGATTGTATTTAGTAATCCTAGAAGTTCGTGAGTGATGTGATACCAGTCTTGGGTAGAGGATTTGTTAAATTTTCGCATTTCTTTTAGTAAATTATATCTGAGAATTTTGCCTTATTATTAAATATTTTATTTTTGTTAGATTGTTGATGTTCGCGAAAGAAGTATTTGATATTTGGCTTGCCTAGCTCCTATTAGTAGGCGCCATCACAACTCCCGATGGTGGAACATCCGGGTAGTGACACGCGCGACTGGTGAGGCCTTAGGAGGGAGTCAATAAATACAGTTCTTCAAATAATATTGGGGTGTTAAGACACTCGTAATATTTAAGTGTGTAAATAACTTTTCAGGACAAGTTGAATGGTCTTTATGCATTTTCGGAAATGAATTTAGGTGTAATACTGTAATTACACAGTTTGTCATGTTTTCTCAAGGGGCAAGGGGGAGGGGTGAGTGAAGAGGAGGTGATGTGAGAATTGGTGGTAACTACATTATGTAATTACAAGGTTGTTTTTTTAGTTTTTTCTTTTTATTTTTATTTTAATTTATTTCCATTATAATTTTTTATTTCTATTATCTTAATTTTTTAATTTATTTTTACTTTTTAATTTCTTTTGAAATTTTAAAGTATAATTTTTTTGTACATTATTTATCTTTTATTTCTCTATCTTACTTCTTGCGATTCCATGTAATTGCCTATATTTTATTTTTATTCATTTATTATTATATTTTTTAAACTACACCTCTTAATATTAGAAATAATGAGTTATTAACAAACTTGACATATAATGAGTAATGCAATTAAAGTGGAATTTTGTTGTTGAATGTGGTTATAAACTTTTTATGTTTCCTAATATTAAGTTTCATAGTGGAACTTACTATTATATATTATGTTGGAATTTAACATATGTTTTGAATTTTAAAATTGTGTTATATTCATGGTTCCAATTTATTTGTTTTAGTAGTATTGTCTCACATTACATGTTTTTTATTTTTTAGTTAGAATTGCTAGATTAGTTTTGTCAAACATTTGAACAATGTTATAATATTATATTTATAAATATTAGTGATTTATTTTATCAAACAAGAATCCTATGATGTTCTTACAAAACGTATATTTTGACCTTTTGTAAGTATCTAAACTAAATACTATTAATTTGATATACATATATATATATATATATATATACATATATATATATATATATATATATATATATACATATATATACATATATATATATATACATATATATATATATATACATATATATATATATATACATATATATATATATATATATATTATCTTTAGCCATATATTTATTATATTAACTTTTAAGTTTTGATAAAATTTATTTAAAATTTAATCTAACTGTGTAATTACACTTGTGCAACCAAACAATAAATTTGTAGTTACACTATGACAAACAAACAGGTCGCTATAATTATACAAATGTATAATTACTAGGCTGTGTAATTAGTACCCTAGTAATTACACCAATTCCAAATACCTGGTGACTTTCCAAACAAACCTAAAAATACAACAACAACGTCAACAACCAGTACGGTCCCACAAATGGGGTTTGGGGAGAGTAGGATGTACGCAATCTTACCCTACCCTTGAAGGGCAGAGAGACTGTTTCCGATAGACCCTCGGATAAGATGAGAGAAATCCTGGTAGCAAATAATAGCAAAACATTAATTTGAAAACTAAATCAGAGATATCAACATATAATATGAAAGGGATATTAATAACAAGTAGCAAAAAGATAACATATTTAGAAAACTAATACCAAGGCAGCAAACTAAGGAATTACCAATGGCAAGTAACAAAGAAACGAGACATGTGATACAGAAAACTAAGGATAAAAAAAGGTACCGAACTAGCACTATACTATCAAACTAGAGAAGACAAAAGAAGATGAACGACTATCTACTAACTTTCTACCCTAATCTTCAACCACCACACTTTTCTATCTAGAGTCATGTCCTCGGTTAACTCAAATAGCGCCATGTCCCGCCTGATCACCTCTCCCCAAGACTTTTTTGGCGTACCTCTACCCCTCCTTACACCTCCTAAGGCCAACCTCTCACATTTTATGAAAGGGGCATCTGCGCTTCTCCTTTTAACATGCCTGAGCCATCTCAACATTGCCTCATGCAACTTTGCCTCCACAGGGTCCACTCCCATCTTGTCTCGAATAACTTCATTTCTAATTATATCCAACCTAGTATGCCCACACATACATCTTAATATCCTCATTTCCGCTCTTCTTATCTGCTGGACATGGAAGGTTTTGACTGGCCAACACTCAGCCCCGTACAACATAGTCGGTCTGACAACTACCTTGTAGAACTTACTCTTAAATCTCATCGACACATTTTTATCACACAAGACACCGAAAGTGAGCCTCCCCATTCCTCTAGATTATAGATCTAAAATACTTGAAACTCTCTCTCCTGGAAATGACTTGCGTAATGAGTTTCACATCTCCGTCCGCCTCTTGGGTAACACCGCCGGACTTGAATTCCAAGTATTATGTCTTGGTCCTGCTCAACTTGACACCCTTAGACTCCAGGGTATGTTTACACACCTCCAGCCTCTCGTTAATGTCATCCTGCGTCTCATCAACCAGGACTATGTCAACCGCAAACAGCAAGCACCAAGGCACCGCTCCCTGGATGTGATGTGTCAAAGAATCCAACGGCAGGGAAAACAAAAACGGGCTAAGTGTTGATCCTTGATGCAATTCCATCTCAATCGACAAGAAATCTGAATCTCCACCTACTGTCCTAATCTGTATCTTAGCTCCATCATACATGACCTGAATCACTCTAATATACGATACAGACACTCCTCTAGCCTCCTAACATCTCCATGGAACATCTCAGGGGACTTTGTCATAGGCCTTCTCCAGATCAATGAACACCATGTGCAAATTCTTCTTCACTGCCCTAAACTGCTCCACCAATCTCCTCACAATAGAATGGCCTCAGTGGTCGATCACCCCGGCATGAAATCAAACTGGTTCTCGAAAATGGACACACACCTCCCCCAGCCTCCCTTAAATCACCCACTCTCACACTTTCATCGTATGGCTTAGCAACTTGATACCCCTATAGTTGTTACAGTTTTGAATTCCCCCTTATTCTTGTACAACGGGATCATCGTGCTCTGCCTCCATTCTTCGGGCATCTTCTTCGTCCTAAAAATGACGTTAAACAACCAAGAAAGTCATTCCAAGCCCTCCTTTCCCATGCTCTTTCGGAGTTCTACCGGGATCTCGCCCGGCCTCGTCATTCTACTCCTACTCATCCTACGCATAGCCCCTACAACCTCCCCCACTCGAATATGTCTACAATACCCAAAATCTCGCTGCCGCTTCGAGTACTCCAACTCCCAAAACCTAAAAAATACGAACCATAAAAATCATTTATAAGGCAGTTTACAAGCATATGGAATTCTTAACTTATAAGATGCACTAAAAGAATGCAATTTATAAAAATCATTTAAAAGCTACGCAAGGAATGTGCTTGCAACAAGTTTAAGTCGCACTCAGGAAATGCGATTTATAATTAAAGAATGCAAGCTTCAATCGATAACTGCAATTATGGCGTTACTTCACAATTTATAGCAAAAATTGCGATTTAAGATAAATAACATCTTCTACGCCGTGTGTTACCTCTGCTAATTTCTTTTATACAACAATTTTTTTTAATGAATTAGTAAATTTATAAGCAGTTTAGAAGTATGCGATTATTGAAAGAAAGCGGGTTAATATAGTATGATTTACAAGTTTTTTTTTTTTTTTTTTTTTTTGTAAATCGAACTAAAAGCGAACTTTGAATATGCGATTTATAAGTCGCATTAATATAGTATGATTTACAATTTTTTTTTGTAAATCGAACTAATTGAGTATGCGATTTATAAGTCGCATTGAAAGAATGCGAGTTATAAGTTGTCTATTCTCAGTGCGGATTTATAAGTGGTTGCATTCAATAAATGCGATTATCGTGTTACCTCACAATTTATTTGAAAAATTGCAATTTAAAATTTGATTTACGCTAATGACATCTTTCATACCATGTGTTACATTTGTTAACTTAGAGTATATGTAATCGCATTTCATCTATATTAATCTTAGGGTACGCACTTTGCGCGTGTACCTATATCAATGAACATACAAATTTTGAAGATTACATACATATCATTATATAATTTGTTTGAGTTATAAAATAATATTTACTTAATTTTTTAAATAATAAATATTATTCTCATTAGTTAGCTTAACAAATGAAGGAATTTTATTTAGATGTTTTATTGTGATTTATCTGGACTTATGTCAAAACTTATAAAAAATTTATTATTTATGTAACCTAATAATGAAAATAAAACATAAAATATTTCTTATATCACACTTCTTTAAAGATTTGTCAGATAACACAAATTAAAATTAAAATTTTTTAGTTTTTTAAAATTTAATGAAAAAGCGTTATACCTTCTAAAAATTTGATAGTGACAATGTAAAATTTAAAGAATGAGTAATACTGAACTAATATTTTACAAGAAAAAACTTAATATAAAAATTATAGCGAGATGGTTTCATTTGTTGAACTAAATGCAAGAACAAAACGTTGACAACTCATTTATAACCTAGTTGTCTTCTATGATTTTATCTTATCTCTTAGGAAAAATTTAATAATAAAATTTTAAGTCCAAAAATTAAAAAAAATATATTAAATGTGTTATGAAATAATATAAAGACAAGAACAATAATGCAAGAACAAGAACAATATAGAGAGAGAATAGGGAGAGAGAGAAGTATTCTTATTAATACTTGGGGTGATTTACAATGGGGTAAGACCCCTCTATTTATAGAAAGAGGAATGACTTAGCTTCAAGCTAAAACTCTTAGACATTCACTCTAAATAGACTTCTATTTTATAACACTCCCCCTTGAATGTCTATTCAATAATGTGCCTCATAAAACCTTAAAACCAAAACCCATTGGGAAAAATTAAAGAAAGGAAAAAGAGTACACATGTTTGAATATGCGCCTATTGGTTGCCTCGCTAAAAACCTTGCAAGGAAAACCCGGTGAGACAAAACCTTGTAAGGGAAAAAGAGTGCAACGCGCCTTAACTCCCCCTGATAAGAACATCAATTTATGTCCTTACGTCTTCGCATCCCGATCTTGTGAACTAGCTTCTTGAAGGTTGACTTTGGTAGAGATTTTGTGAACAAATCAGCCATATTGTCGCTTGAACGAATCTGTTGAACATTGATATCACCATTCTTTTGAAGATCATGTGTGAAGAATAACTTTGGTGAAATATGCTTCGTTCTATCTCCTTTTATGAATCCTCCCTTCAATTGAGCTATACATGCTGCATTGTCTTCATACAAAGTTGTGGGTAGTTTATCACACTTCAAACCACATTTGTCTTGGATATGATGTATTATCGACCTTAACCACACACACTCCCGACTTGCTTCATGAATAGCAATTATCTCGGCATGATTAGATGAAGTAGCCACAATTGATTGCTTAGTCGATCGCCAAGATATGGCGGTTTCTCCACAGGTAAACACATAACCCGTTTGAGATCGAGCCTTGTGTGGGTCGGACAAATATCCAGCATCAGCATAACCAACAAGATCCGGGCTGCAATTCTTGCCATAAAATAAGCCCATATCGGTAGTTCCCTTTAGGTACCGCAATATGTGTTTGATCCCATTCCAATGTCTCCTCGTAGGAGCCGAGCTAAATCTTGCTAAGACATTAACTGAAAAGGATATGTCAGGTCTTGTAGTATTTGCAAGATACATTAGTGCGCCAATTGCGCTAAGATATGGTACTTCAGGACCAAGTAGCTCTTCATTCCTTTCTTGTGGTCGGAATGGATCTTTGTTCACATCAAGTGATCGAACAACCATCGGTGTACTTAAAGGATGTGCTTCATCCATGTAAAACCGTTTCAGTACCTTTTCTGTATAGGTAGATTGATGAACAAAAATTCCGTTTGCCAAATATTTAATTTGCAAACCAAGACATAGTTTAGTCTTTCCGAGATCTTTCATCTCGACTTCATCCTTTAGATAATCAATTGCCTTTTGGAGTTCTATAGGGGTTCCAATAAGGTTTATGTCATCGACATATACGGCAAGTACAACAAATTCCGATGTTGTTTTCTTTATAAAAACACACGGGCAAATGGCGTCATTTATATAGCCTTCTTTTAACAAGTACTCACTAAGACGATTATACCACATTCGTCCAGATTGCTTTAGACCATACAAGGATCTTTGCAATTTAATTGAGAACATTTCCCGAGATTTTGAGTTGTGCGCGTTTGGCACCTTGAGTCCATCGGGAATTTTCATGTATATCTCATTATCAAGTGAGCCATAAAGATAGGCAGTAACTACATCCATTAAGTGCATGTCAAGCTTTTCATGGACAGCAAAACTTATGAGATAACGAAAGGTTATCGCATCCATTACAGGCGAATATGTCTCTTCATAATCGACACCAGGCCTTTGAGAAAAACCTTGTGCAACAAGGCGTGCCTTATATCTTTGTACCTTGTTTTTCTCATTTCTTTTGCGTACAAAGACCCATTTATAGCCGACAGGCTTAACACCATTAGGTGTTTCAACTATAGGGCCAAAAACTTCACGTTTTGCCAGCGAATTCAATTCTGATTGAATTGCTTCTTGCCACTTTGGCCAATCATGTCTTTTTCGACATTCTTCAACAGATTGAGGTTCGAGATCCTCACATTCTTGCATAATGCTAGATGCTACATTATAAGCAAAGGCATTATCCACCACAATATCCACTCGATTAATATTTGCCTCAATATTAATTGGATTTAGGGATAGTTCCGTATTTTCCAGAGTCTCAGGCTCACTGGATTCTTCATGAATCTCAGAATTTGTTAAATCATGAGATTCTTTCGTGGTGTCATTTTGATCGTTCTTTTTCCTCTTTCTAGGATTTCGATCTTTGGAGCCTAATGGTCTGCCACGCTTCAGGCGTGCATTCGACTCATTGGTTATGACACTAGATGATTGTCCAACAGGGACATCAATACGGATTGGAACATTTTCCGCGGGAATGTGGGATTTCGTTATCCTTTTCAAGTCCGTAAATGCGTCAGGCATTTGATTTGCTATTCTTTGCAAATGGATAATCTTTTGTACCTCTCTTTCACAAATAGAGGTATGTGGATCAAGATGAGATAATGATGCATTTTTCCACAAAATTTCCCGTTTGGTTTCACCAACTTCTCCCCCTAATTTTGGGAAAAGTGTCTCATCAAATCGACAGTCTGCAAATCGTGCAGTAAACAAGTCGCCTGTCAATGTTTCGAGGTAGCGAATGATGGAGGGCGATTCAAACCCAACATATATTCCTAACCTTCTTTGCGGACCCATTTTGGTGCGGGATGGCGGTGCAATAGGCACATATACTGCGCATCCAAAAATCCTTAAATGGGATATATTGGGTTCATGACCCAAAACCAATTGCAACGGGGAATACTTGTGGTAATTCGTCGGTCTGAGACGAATTAGCATTGCTGCATGTAAGATGGCGTGACCCCATACCGAAGTGGGCAGCCTCGTTCTCATAAGTAATGGCCTTGCAATCAACTGCAGGCGTTTAATTAACGATTCTGCAAGACCGTTTTGAGTGTGAACATGAGCTACAGAATGTTCAACTTTTATCCCGATTGATAAGCAATAATCATTAAATGCTTGGGATGTAAACTCAGCAGCATTATCCAGTCTAATGGACTTGATTGGATTATCTGGAAATTGTGCTCGTAGTCGAATTATTTGTGCCATTAATTTCGCAAACGCAAGGTTGCGTGATGACAATAGGCACACATTAGACCATCTACAGGATGCGTCTATCAAGACCATGAAATACCTAAACGACCCACTAGGTGGGCGAATAGGTCCACAAATGTCCCCTTGTATACGTTCCAGAAACGTGGGTGACTCAGTCCCAACCTTTGTTGGTGATGGCCTGATAATCAACTTGCCTTGATAACACGAAGTGCAAGGATATTCATTATTCGAAAGAATTTTGAAATTCTTTAACGGATGCCCATATGAGCTTTCTATAATCCGTCTCATCATGACCGATCCTGGGTGTCCCAATCGATCATGCCAAAGTACAAAGGTATTGGAATCAGTAACCCTTTGGTTTACTGTTGAATGTGCCTCAATTGCACTAATTCTTGTCCAATACAGGCCACAAGATAAAGACGGGAATTTCTCAATAACCCACTTTTGGACGGAGACATTCTTTGTGATGACGAGATATTCAAGATTATCTTCATCCATTGTCTCAATATGGTAGCCATTCCGGCGTACATCTTTAAAACTCAACAAGTTTCTCTTAGACTTGGAGGAGAACATTGCATTCTCTATGTTTAACGTCGTGCCTTTGGGCAGAGTTACAATTGCTCTTCCGGAGCCTTCAATCAATTTACTACTTCCAGAGATTGTAGTAACGTTTGCCTTACACATATTTAGTTGAGAGAAATACTTCCTTTCTTTGAGTATTGTATGTGTAGTACATGAATCAATTAGGCAAATACTTTTACAGTTGGATGTTGATCCAAGTTCGCTTTGTGAGATATCCATATTTGCTATCCCATAGTTTGACATACAAAAGAGATACAAGAACATAAGAATAAACAAGTTCAATTCTTTTGTGTCACATAATATTTTCAAAATCTGCTGCTAACAGTTGACTAACAAAATCAGATATGTTATCCATTACTTTGCAGTTTGAAAATTTCAGTTAAAACGTTTTCTTCAAACAATCGATTGTTAAACACAAACAATAGATTGTTGAACATTGACAATCGATTGTTAAACACACACAATCGATTATTTGCTATTTTGAAAAACTTCAGATCAGTCTTAAGACAATCGATTGTTATGCATAGACAATCGATTGTTGGCTATTTTTTGAAAAATTTCAGACCACTGTTTCAAGACAATCGATTGTTATGCATGGACAATCGATTGTTGGCTATTTTGAAAAATTCCAGAATACACTGTTTCAAGACAATCGATTGTTATGCATGGACAATCGATTGTTGGCTATTTTGAAAAATTCCAGATTACACTGTCTTAATGACAATCGATTGTTAGACAAAGACAATCGATTGTGGATGATTTTTGAAAAATTCCAGATTACACTGTCTTAATGACAATCGATTGTTAGTCAAAGACAATCGATTGTGGATGATTTTTGAAAAATTCCAGATTACACTGTCTTAATGACAATCGATTGTTAGTCAAAGACAATCGATTGTTGATCAATTGTTTTTCAGTTTTAATGCGAAAATAGTTGATAATCGACTAGTTTTTCAGGCTAATCGATTACCCCTACTGAAAAATAAAAATATTATTGATATTTGAACATATTGAAGATATTCTAAAGAACTACTGCTAACATTGCTTTATGAACTAACTAATACGAGCTAATACTAATGACTATTAGTTTATACAAATAAGTAGAACAAAATCAAATAACTCCATCTTCTTTCATTACGGACCCATCGCCGATTAGGTGGTCTATTTTCCCTTCGGGTTGCTCAAAGAAGTCTGCCACATCCAAGTGGGTGATGTCAAAGTTGTCGTCAGAGACAAAATTCGTTTCAGGGCGTTTACTCTTTCGAGATGCTTGATAAAGGTCAACCAAATGTCATGGTATACGGCAAGCCTTTGACCAGTGCCCATTTCCACCGCAACGATAATATATAGTTTATAAACTATTTGCTTTTGGATTCTTATCGTATCGTGCTTGTGGCAGAGTGACCAACTTCAGGTTGTCATATCTCTTCTTTAAGCCATTCCACAAGATAGGTGGATCCTTGACGGTGAGATATTCAATCTTCAAACCTTTATCAAGGTGATGGCGCAAGAAAATCAAGGCCTTCGCACATTCTTGGGTGGATGCTTTTTCTCTATCTTTGATGGTGTCTCCGAGACCCATAGCATCTAAGTGGATTTCAGCATCCAACACCCATGTCATATAGTTCTTGCCCGAAATTTCAAGGGCAACGAACTTTCTTTTCATAATGTCAAACATAAAACAAATTTACATCAAGAGCGTGTTCATACTTACGGGCTCTATTACAATTATCACATTCACTTCAGGGAATGGATCATAATCATGTGCTTTACAAATGGATCATAATCATGTGCTTTACACAATCTCATGTCAAATATTACTTTCATAAAGTGAAAGGTTATTTTGAGAATCTTTATTATTCTCATTATCACAATAATGACGATTATAATTTCGTCTATTGCCATGTCCACATCCATTGATACCTTTACGGTAATAATTTTGTCTTCTTTCAGACTTATCAAATTCTGCTACCACATTCTCTAAAGGGAATGGAGCAAATTCAATTGGACGGAATTCTTTGCCACGTCCACATTCATTGATATCTTCATGGTAATATTTTAGTCTTCTTTCAGACTTATCATATACTGCTTCCACATTCTCTAAAGGGAATGGAGCAAATTCAATGGGACGGATTTTTAATTCTTTGCCCACAATCATACATGAATTTAATCATGGCAGGGCATAGAGATTTAACCACTTCATGTGGTTATAATTTCTTACAAACTCCATTAGAGTTATAATCAAACTTTGTTTGTATATAAAATCAAATCGTAGAATTTCAAGAATTTGAAAGGGAAAAGTAAATTACTTACCTTTAAGGTATACCAATTATATTTTCAATGTTTTCTTCCTTTTCTCCACTGATGCAGACGACGGCGGCTCCGATGCGGAGAAATTGACGGCGGCTTAATCTTCTTAAAGAGCTTCTTGAGACGGTAGAGTCTCGTGCTGATAACGTGTTATGAAATAATATAAAGACAAGAACAATAATGCAAGAACAAGAACAATATAGAGAGAGAATAGGGAGAGAGAGAAGTATTCTTATTAATACTTGGGGTGATTTACAATGGGGTAAGACCCCTCTATTTATAGGAAGAGGAATGACTTAGCTTCAAGCTAAAACTCTTAGACATTCACTCTAAATAGACTTCTATTTTATAACAAAATGACTATTTTTAGATTATTACCTCCTCATATGCAAATGTAAGAGTCCCTTAAAGGCCTTGTATTGTTGCAATTTAAAATATCAATCTTAAAATATTGATATGCACACATTCGGTTATCAATTCTATTTGAATTAAGTATGCACAAGTATTTTAATACAAACATGACAGTAAAGTCATAAAAGTTAATCAAAATATTTTAAAATTTATTCAAAGATATACTTGGACTCATATTAAGGATGAAAAGGGAGTAGAAAAGTTTATTTTCTAATGCATATATAGACGCCACAATAAATGATACTCTTTATTAGTTTACATGAGTTGAACAATAAACACGAGCATATTACAAGTTTGCCCACTATCTCCACGTAATTTATTTGAAGATATTTTTTATAATAACAAATAAAGATTTACTTACATATTATTTAACTTGTCAACTTTTTCGTAAACAACAAATTTTATGCCGTGGATCATAGCCAAGTCTAAAGGGAAATTTGGTCGAACTCAAATGATGAAAATGGTCTTTGCTGAAATGCTTTACAGTATTTGGTTAGAAAGAAACTCCAGATTGTTCAATCACACTTCGTGTTCCAGTGGACATCTACTTAGAAGTATTGCTTATACATGTCATGTTAGGAGTCCCCCTAAAGTTAATGTATACCTACTGCATTATCTCCTGTAATTAGAAACATAGGTATAGTAATATAGATGCTAGCTAGTTTTTATCATAGATGATAGTCAGCTGTGTATAGCTGAACTATGGCTTTGTAAAGACATACCTTTGGTGATTAATACAACAAATTTAATTACCAAAAAAAAAAACAAATTTTATGCCAATGAGGCTATTATATCGATCAAACATGCCAACTATGACGTTGTACTCGTCGAGATCTCTTCATCATGGCAGCTTCAAACAAAGCAATGACTAATATATATGAATAGAATAAATATTTAAAAAGGTTAAATAGTTAAATTGGCCTATACTTGAAGTAAACTGGTACTTAAAAAAGTTTCAATATTTTAGCTCAAAGATTAGAAAAAAAACTTTTAGATGAGCAATAAAATTGTACTGCTTAGTAAAATTAATATTCCTTAAAATGTTTATGATAAAAATGTGAAGTACATGTTGGTTCTATAATAATAATTATTTTTTATGGATAAGAAAATATGTTTACCTACACCGATGAAACTATGAAAAAGGCTAAATGCAAGTACGCCAATTGCTCTACTGAAATAAAGTAATTTTAGATATCGTAATATGTATAATACCATCATAAAGAAGTAATCAAGATTATTTTTTTCTTACAAAATACGAGCACCTTAAGCTGGCATAGCAATTAGTAATTAGTAATAAATTATCAAATACAAGGTAACAATTAATCTTGAATTGATATGGTTAGAATATCTAACTGATTTTTTATTACGGAATGCAATTCTCCAAACCTTACACAAAATTTGTAAACGAGTCAATTTTAATTGTATATGAGATATTTTAAATAAAAATGACAAGTGACAACTTTTTAATTTACAATTATATATCAAAAACACACGAACGGTTATTGTTACATAACTTCAAAAATAAACTAAAAGGTTAAAAAGCTTAAATCAAATTAAGCAAATTTACCTCCAAAGACATCGACATTGTGAAGAGTTTATGATAGGCAGTTGCTAATCAATAGTTGCTAAATTCGTAAGAGGAAAATTCAATTGCTGAATTCTTCTACAACAACAGCAACCCAGTATAATCCTACTTAGTGGGGTCTGGGGAGGGTAGTATGTACACAGACCTTACCCCTACCCTTGGGTAGAGAGGCTGTTTCCAAATAGACCCCGGCATCTTTTCCTCCAAGAACTTCCCATCTTGCTCTTGGGGAGACTCGAACTCACAACCTCTCAGTTGGAAGTGGGGGTTACTTACGATCAGAGCAACCCTTCTTGTCAGCTGAATTCTTCTATGAACCCACGAAATTTGAAGAGCTTCTTCCGGCAGCCAAGTTTATGTACCTATAAGAATTAAGATGAAAATAAAAGATTTGTAGCCTAAGGCAATTTTGGTAAAAGGATAGCAAACTTAAACAAAGAAAGATACAACTTCCTACGAAAACAAAGAAAAGCAATATCCCACAAAAAAGGTAATCAATAATTATTTTTGTTTTTTTCTTGCTTGGCGTAATTTCTATGTACGTAGAATAAGGGAAAAAATTATAAACGAATCATTTGAATTGTATACGACAAATTTAATTGATTTTGATGTCCTAAATATTAGAAATTATTTTGTGCTGTTGTTCAAAAAAGTAAAATTTTAGTTGCGTAAATGCTAAATATTAGAAGAATAATTAAATGACTATTTTGTTTAATGTGAACTCTATTTTAAAAGGATAAAAAAGACGAACGATATTTCACTAAGGGCTTTCGTGCTTTTAATATAACTAATCTTTATGTACGTATCGCACGCAATGCTTTAGGGCATAAAAGATGATGAGAAATAAAAAAGGTGACGAAAGATAGTAGATATTAAAAGTGTATAATAAGTGAAGCTAAAAATAAAATATTTAAAAAACTTGTCATATTTTCTCAATATAAAGATGTTGCACCTTCTTTACAATTCTGTCTGAATCAACAGAAGACTTGGATGATCACTGCCCTCACTAAATTCTTCGGTTCAAAAGTTAGAATTAACAGCCTCACTGGTGTTTTCATTGTGACATTATCAAATAGACTCACCTTCTTAATGTTATTTTTTTTTCTTTCTAAAAAATAATATATAGACGAATATCACATTATACTAATTTATTACTGTTTTGTTTCAAAAATTTATTACTATTCATTTAGCGAGAAATTGATTTGAAAAATAATAATGGTTTGATAATCTATACTATATATAATATCTGTTTAAATGATGAAAATAATTAGGTGTTGTATTCAATATCTTTTGAATATGCATAGATGATGAATGTAGTTATATTAGTTGTACACTATTTTATAATTATAAATATCTTATTCTCCCTTTATTTCAATTTAGATGATACATTTCGCTTATTGTGTGCCAAATTGTGTGATGTTTGACCAATATTTTAAAATACCTTTTTTTTAATCATGTTGACATGAGAAAAATTGTAATTTATAGTACTTCTTCTATAGTTTTTAAATATTTAAATTTTAATTTTAAAATACTATGTTGAACTAATCTAATTTAGCTTCAAAATTTAGTTAAATTGATTCTTAATAAGCGAAATATGTCATATAAATTATAATAAAAGGAGTAATATGATATACAAATATTTTAAACTATGTCGTACCTGAAATCCCTTTAAGAATATATATTGTCTCCTATTATTTCATCCTTATTCTTAAGTTTTTTTTAACCAATTTAATTATTAATACTATAACCGATTTTGTTTTATATTCTGATTTTGATTTTGATTTTGATTTCCGACTCCTAAATTTAAGACAAAATTCTCAATGCTATTCCAAGAGAAATTGGAATTAAATAAATTTGGAATTATAAGTTTTATTAGTTTATCCGGTTATTCGGAGTTATTATTCAATTGGAATTGTAGTAGAAGAAATAATTTAGCTTTTGGATAAAAATTTATCAATTATTATAAACTAAAGCAAAAGACAAGAACAATAGAACAAGAACAATAGCAATAGAGAGAAGAGTAGAGAGAGTTCTTCTTATTGAGTTGAGAGGGGTCTCAAGGGATGATTTACAATGGTAGGGGGCACCTCTATTTATAGGGGAGAGGAAGATTTAGCTACCACTAATAGAACTCTAAAATCTCTCTAATTAGATACATTAAAGACATTCACCTTAAATAGAAGTGTAAGAATCTTCTATTTCATAACACTCCCCCTTGAATGTCTATTCAATGATGTGCCTCATAAAACCTTAAAACCAAAACCCAATGGGAAAAATTAAAGTAAGGAAAAAGAGTACACATGTTTGAATATGCGCCTATTGGTTGCCTCGTTAAAAACCTTGCAAGGAAAACCCAGTGGGACAAAACCTTGTAAGGGAAAAAGAGTGCAACGCGCATTGACTCCCCCTAATGAGTACATCGATTTATATCCTTGAGCATTTGCATTCCAATCTTGTGCATCATCTTCAAAACGATCTTTGGTAGATGCTTGATGAATAAATCAACCATATTGACTTGAATAAATATTCCGTACCTTGAAATCATCATTCTTGATAGATATGAACATCTTCATATAATGTCGTGGAATAGCTCTTCAATATCTCCATAGATGCATTCTTAAATCCATCATGCTTATAGTTATGGCAAGATTCATATGTACACAAATTGTACTTAGGATGCGGTACTTCAGGACCAAGAATTGCATATGCTTCAAGCAACTTAAATCTTTCAAGTTAAGTCATATAAGTCGCATAATAGACTTTAGCTGCATATCAAGCTTTCATTAGTGATACTAAACAAATAAGATATCGAAAACTGATTATACATACCTTTGACTTTATACCTTCAAGCATTTGAACTATAGGTTCAAAACTTCATGTCTTTCATATGGAATCAATTCTTCTTGAATTGTATCTCTTCCATTTAGTTACTTTCTTTGAGTCAGCAAATGCGTATAGCATGCTTTGCAATATGTTGCAATTGCATTTCCCTTTTTATGAACTACAGGTTCATATCATGATATTCGGGGATATACATATACAAATGATAATTCATCCCATGTAACCTTTTCTCAAGCGTTTATCATGTCTCCCCCTCATGTTAGTAAAGCTAACTTGTTTCCTCAACTTTGGGAAATCATCTTTGTGCATTATGTCAATATACATAGCACCTTAATAATAAGATGAAATTATTTGGTTCTTGACCCTGAACCACTTTTGAGGGGAGAATATACTCTCGTATACAACTTATATCAAACTGATATATATATAACTTAGTTCTCATAAGAAACAGTTTAGCTATTAAGTGGAAGCACTCAATAATTATCTTGCTAAACCAACTTTAATATAAACCAACTTATCAAGATGAACTGTCTTGAGTAGAGAATCTGGAAACTATGCTCGAAGTTAGATTACTGAGCGATTTACCTCGCAAGCACTGCCAGGCTGCGGGTTAATAACAATGGCGCATGTAACCATATCATAGATGCATCATATGTGGTATACATGGCAGGTGAATGGGCCCATATTCACCTTTGATATTTCCAGAATTTAGGGGCTTCAACCCGAACTCTTTAGTTGGTCAATTCATTAATGAGAACAAGTGATACAAGAGTATTCGTAAAGAACTTTCTAGTTCTTTAATATTCACCTATGTGAATTTGCACATCATACTTCAAATGAGATGGCTAACACGAATGTCAACTGACTAAATTATCAATATTGGTAAACTTCAAATTTACACCATGACATGTGCACTTATCAATAAACTTCGGGTTTATTATGACATGGGTTTTATACCAATAGATATCCACTTTATTGTGGCATTCTTTCGTTTGTGTAGTACAAACTGGAGAACAAAGCGGGTAGCTTTTCATATACAAATTACCCCGCTACAAGTTGTAGTAATAGGAGAATCAAAGCCTTCCTTTATTTATAGTCTCAATATAATCAATCGCTTTCGCGTGTACTTTGGAAACTGAATAAGTTTCTTTGAGACTTACTACAGCACAATACTCAATTGTGTTTCTCCAACATAGTAATAATTGGCTCTTCGAGAGCTCTCAATTAATTTTGTACTACCACAGACTGAGGTTCGAGATCCTCACATTCTTGCATTCCGTATTTTCAAGAGTCTCAGGCTCAATAGATTCTTCGTGAATCTCGGAATTAATCAAATCATGAGCGTCCTCATGTGATTCTTTCATAGTGTCATTTAGATCGTTCTTTTTCCTCTTTCTAGGATTTCGATCTTTGGAACCTAATGGTCTGCCACGCTTCTGGCGTGCATTTGACTCATTGGATATGACACTAGATATTTGTCCAATAGGGACTTCAATACGGATCGGAACATTTTCCGCGTGAATGTGGGATTTCGTTATCCTCTTCAAGTCCGTAAATGCGTCAGGCATTTGATTTGCTATTCTTTGCAAATGGATAATCTTTTGTACCTCTTTCTTTCAAATAGAGGTATGTGGATCAAGATGAGATAATGATTCATTTTTCCACAAAATTTCCCGTTTGGTTTCACCAACTTCTCCCCCTAATTTTGGGAAAAGTGTCTCATCAAATTGACAGTCTGCAAATAGTGCAGTGAACAAATCTCCTGTCAATGTTTCGAGGTAGCGAATAATGGAGGATGATTCATACTCAACATATATTCCTAACCTTCTTTGCAAACCCATTTTGGTGCGGGGTGGCGGTGCTACAGGCACCTATACTGTGCATCCAAAGCTTCTTAAATGGGATATATTGGGTTCATGACCCAAAACCAATTGCAATAGGGAATATTTGTGTCAATTCGTCAGTCAGAGACGAACTAGCATTGCTGCATGCAACATGGCGTGACCCCAAACCGAAGTGGGCAGCCAACGAACTAGCATTGCTTCATGCAAAATGGCGTGAACCCAAACCCAAATGGGCAGCCTCGTTTTCATGAAGAATTCAAGATTATTCTCATCTATTATCCATTAACTTTGCAAACGCAAGGTTGCGTGATGGCAACAAGCACACATTAGACCATCTACAGGATGCGTCTATCAAGACCATGAAATACCTAAACTACCCACTAGGTGGGTGAATAGGTCCACAAATGTCCCCTTGTATACGTTCCAGAAACTGGGGTGACTCAGTCCCAACCTTTGTTGGGGATGGTCTGATAATCAGCTTGCCTTGATAACACGAAGTGCAAGGATATTCAATACCTGAGAGAATTTTGAAATTCTTTAACGGATGCCCATATGAGCTTTCTATAATCCGTCTCATCATGGTTGATCCTGGGTGACCCAGTCGATCATGCCAAAGTACAAATGTATTGGACTCAGTATTCTTTAGATTTACTGTTGAATGTGCCTCAATTGCACTAATTCTTGTCCAATACAGGCCACAAGATAAAGACGGGAATTTCTCAATAACCCTCTTTTGGCCGGAGACATTCTTTAAAGTGAGGACGAGATATTCAAGATTATCTTCATCCATTGTCTCAATATTGTAGCCATTCCGGCGTACATCTTTAAAACTCAACAAGTTTCTTCTTAGACTTGGAAGAGAATATTGCATTCTCTAAGATAAACGTCATGCCTTTGGGCAGAGTTACATTTGCTCTTCCGGAGCCTTTCAATCAATTTACTTCCCATGGTATGACATACAAAAGGAATACATGAACATAAGAATAAACAAGTTCAATTCTTTTGTGTCACATAATATTTTCAAGATCTGCTACTAACAGTTGACTAACAAAATCAGATATGTTGTCCATAATCAATTACTTTGCAGTTTGAAAATTTCAGCGTTTTTCATAAGACAATCGATTACTAAACCTACATAATCGATTGTTGGAACATAGACAATCGATTGTTATACATAGACAATCGATTGTGGATGATTTTTAAAAAATTCCAGATTACACTGCCTAACGACAATCGATTGTTAGATATAGACAATCGATTGTGGGTGATTTTTGAAAAATTCCAGACCTCACTGTTTCAAGACAATCGATTGTTAGACAAAGACAATCGATTGTTGGCTATTTTTGAAAATTTCGACCTCACTGTTTCAAGACAATCGATTGTTAGTCAACGACAATCGATTGTTGATCAATTGTTTTTCAACTTTAATGCGAAAATAGTTGATAATCGACTAGTTTTTCAGGCTAGTCGATTACCCCCACTGGAAAATAAAAGTTTTATTGATATTTGAGCATATTGAAGATATTCTAAAGAACTACTGCTAACATTGCTTTATGAACTAACTAATACGAGCTAATGCTAATGACTATTAGTTTATTCACTAACTAATACAAATAAGTAGAACAAAATCAAATAACTCCATCTTCTTTCATCACGGATCCATCGGCGATTAGGTGGTCTATTTTTCCATCGGGTTGCTCAAAGAAGTCTGCCACATCCAGGTGGGTGATATCCTCATTGTCGTTATAGACAAAATTTGTTTCAGGGCCTTTTCTCTTTCGAGATGCTTGATAAAGGTCAACCAAGTGTCTTGGTGTACGGCAAATCCTAGACCAGTGCCCATTTCCACCGCAACGATAACATATAGTTTCTGAACTATTTGCCTTAGGATCTTCTGGACCCCGTTTCTGCTTTCGGTGGTTATCTCTCTTTGGGGGGTGATGGACTTCTTTGGAATTTCTTCCTTGTCCACGTCCTTGGCTTTGACCCCGTTTATGACCGTGATCATGGTCCCTTTTATGTTTGGCATAATGCGAGTGCACCATATCTGCTTCAGGCAGTGGTGTAGACCCAGTTGGTCTATTTTCGTGATTTCTCGTGAGCAGATCATTATTTCGCTCAGCCACTAGTAAGAGAGAAATCAGTTCAGAGTACTTCGTAAAGCCTTTCTCTCGGTACTGTTGCTGCAGTACCATATTGGAGGCATGAAACGTTGTAAACGTTTTCTCAAGCATATCGTAATCGGAGATGTTATCTCCACATAGCTTCAGTTTAGAAGTAATTCTGAACATAGCAGAATTATATTCAGAAACGGACTTAAAGTCCTGTAGCCTCAGATGGGCCCAATCATATCGTGCTTGTGGCAGAGTGACCAACTTCAGGTTGTCATATCTCTCCTTTAAGCTGTTCCACAAAACGAGTGGATCCTTGACGGTGAGATATTCAATCTTCAAACCTTCGTCAAGGTGGTGGCGCAAGAAAATCAAGGCCTTCGCACAATCTTGGGTGGATGCTTTTTCTTTATCTTTGAGGGTGTCTCCGAGACCCATAGCATCTAAGTGGATTTCAGCATCCAACACCCATGTCATATAGTTCTTGCCCGAAATTTTAAGGGCAACGAACTTTCTTTTCATAATGTCAGACATACTCGAAAATTAAATTAGGAAGAGGGAAAATACCTTGGATTTTCGAGAATGATACTTGAGACGGTAGAGTCTCGTGCTGATAACGTATTATAAACTAAAGCAAAAGACAAGAACAATAGAACAAGAACAATAGCAATAGAGAGAAGAGTAGAGAGAGTTCTTCTTATTGAGTTGAGAGGGGTCTCAAGGGATGATTTACAATGGTAGGGGGCACCTCTATTTATAGGGGAGAGGAAGATTTAGCTACCACTAATAGAACTCTAAAATCTCTCTAATTAGATACATTAAAGACATTGACCTTAAATAGAAGTGTAAGAATCTTCTATTTCATAACATCAATATTTATTTTAAGGTCATTTTTGTTGATACGATGATTAAGCCGGACCAAATAATAACACTTTCTGTTTTAGGTATATATATAAAAGGAAAAATTTGAATTGATTTTAAAGTTCTAAATATTAGGAAATATGTAATAACAAAAATTTTACTTAATTTTAAAGTCCTAAATAGTAGAAAAATAGTTTAAAGTATAATTTTGTCCAATGTGAAATCTATTTAAGGGTAAAAAAGGCGAATGAAATTTCGCTAAAGACCGTCGTGCTTTTAATATAGTATAGATTCAACTTTTAAGTTTAGTAATTTCTAGTTTCACGATACGCGCTTCATTAAAAATTATACTATTAAATTATTATATTCGAATTATACAATAAAAATTAGAGAAAAAAGTGTAAGTTCCTGAAAATAATGAATGTTGATCTTGTTTAGCTAACTCAATGAAAGAAGAAACCGTGTTCTACACAAAAATGCTCAAATACCTTATTGTGATTGATTGGCGCTTCGGTTAATATAATATCTTCAGGGGCAGATCTAGAGCAAAGGTTATGGGTTCTAGTGAACACAGTAACTTTTGCATAGACCCTGTAGTTGTTCTAAAAATTTTATTAAAAGTATAAGAATATTTAGATTGTAACCCGATTCGTTGGTCATTTATCGTGTAGATTAACTTGAGATTGTTATATGAACCCATAAACTTAAAATTATGGATCCGCCTCTGAATAACTTAATAAAGTTATTATTGTATGTGTCAGAGTGTGACATAATATTGAAAACGAATAAGTATAACACAAAACTATGTTATCTCGATTCTACAAAGATTACATTAAAGTGACAAATAATCAACTTAATTCATTTATGCTAAAGTCATATAATTTTATTGTTTGGCCCAATTTAACATATTTTACCGATTTGGTTTTGAGGTTACAACAGTTGTAGGAGTTGCTCATCTCGTGGTGAGTAGCTGTTTGATTCCTATTGATATCACGTCCTACGCATTTTTTCCTTCGAATTAAGTTTTTTTTTTTTATAAATACAGATGTTTAAGTTTTTATATCATGTGATGACGTACTGCGCAAGTGCGCATTGCATTTAAAGAGAACAAATATATAAAAATATAAGCGATCCGTTAATTTGTGAACTATAATAAACATATAACTAAACACAAGACTGAATTCCTCACCTTTTCATGGCAACATATGCTTTCTTTTTATAGATTCTAATATGCTTATATTAGATCTTCATACATGCACTTGCCCCTGCATAAAATTGAAAACATCATTGATGAAGCCACTTAGGACTTGATCTACTTCACAAAAAACATAACCAAGACTGAATATGCAAGAGAAGTTTTTGACTTGCATATTGCAAAACTCACACCAGAAAACTACACACATAAAAAAGGAATGCAATAGATGTCTAAACAACAACAACAACCCAGTATAATTCACTTAGTGGGGTCTGGGGAGTATAGTATGTACGCAGACCTTATCCCTACCCTTGGGTAGAGAGGCTGTTTCCAAACAGAAACCCGGCATCCTTCCTTCCAAGAACTTCCCACCATGCTCTTGGGGAGACTCGAACTCACAACCTCTCGATTGGAAGTGAGGATTGCTTACCATCAAAGCAACCCCTCTTGTATAACAATAGATGTGTAAAGTTAAATTAAAATCAATCCAATCATCAAGTGATACAAAAAACCCAATTCATGCAGCTCTTTTAATGAATTCAAAGAGAAGACTTTATTTAGTCGGCTTTTAACGAGACCAACGATGATCCTAGGTCTCCTTGGTTTTGAGAAGAATATACTTTTACTTCTTCTTTGAAGAGTGCCAACCTCACGTCATATGTTAGAGACAAATTTGTAACCACAAGGATTCTTACCCTTGGAATAAGATTTATTTAGGTAAACAAATCTAACAAAGTTAATATGTGGTATATTCACACTAGAATTCTACGGAGGGCCTTGTACAAATATAACTTAATCCATGTTAAGTTACAATATTTTAGGAGTTTTTACATAGTTCATAAAAGAAAATATTTTATTGATTTTAAAATTTAAAATATTATGAAATTAATTAAATGACTATTTTATTCAATATGAAATTTGTATTTAAAGGGTAAAAAAGACAAACGACATTTCGCTAAGGGGCTTCATGCTTTTAATATAATATAAATAAATAAATAAATAAAATCAGCCAACATGCACATTTGGGTAAAAACAATTCGAATGTTAATGTTAAGGACATCTTACTTTACAAGTATCGTCTAAGATAATTTACATGATTGTTTTCAATTTTTTATTGTTTTGGCAAAAAATAATTTTTCAAGGAACACATTTTCCTAAACTAAAGATGACTTTTTATTCTTTGTAGAATTTTTTTGTCACAATCCGAATTTTTCCTACCATCGAGAGTTGTGATAACGCCTATTGTCTATGCTAGGCAAGCTAACCTTTATAATCATTTTCGCAAAACATAAATCTAAAACAAGTTAAATACTAAAATAATTAATTAAAACATGCGGAAGTCTAGTAACAACAATACCGAAAACAAAATGCGGAAACTAACAACATGTCTCTACCTAGTATCTGGTGTCACTACTCACGGACGACTAAAGGAATACTACAACCACAGTCTGAAAGAAATACATAATAATATGTCTGTTTGATACAGTTAAACAAACTGGAAAAAGAAGATAAGGGAGACTCAGGGCCCGGGAACGCCATCGAACTACCTTGGAGTCTCTGGACTGAAGGATCGCCCCCTAACTACTGCTTCGGTCCGTAGGCTGTGTCCTGACCTGTGCACAAAAAGACACAGAAGCGTAGTATCAGCACAACCGACTCCATGTGCTGGTAAGTGCCCGGCCTAACCTCGGCGAGGTAGTGACGAGGCTAAACGGACCTACCACAATTAACCTGTACAGATATATGTGTAATAACAGGAAGAGAAAAAGAATTTAAACAAATAAAAGGGAAAAAAGGGGACATGCTGGGGAGTAGCGGTTCAATTATAACTTCTACAATCAAGAGATGGAACTGAATAAATAATGATTAAATAAGAGAGCCAATGAATCAACAACTGCACGACATCATCCTTCGCTTGTACTCTCATTCCTTACCAAAATGGTCAAATATAATGCACGGCATCACCTTATATAATGAGTCCCGGCAAGGGAGAATAATTCAACAATGAATCCCGGCAAGGGAGAATAACTCAACAATGAATCCTGGCAAAGGAGAATAACTCAACAATGAATCCTAGCAAGGGAATACAACTCAACAATAGATCCCGGCAAGGGAAAAGTACCAACAATTCTTCTTTAGTTCATTTACTTCTCAACTTTCACTTCATAGTTCTTATAAAAAGTAAATTATCACAATTGTTTGCTTCGTTCGCAATTTTAATAGCAAAAATGACATCACGGTCATGCTTGACTTGAGCGCATAGGTAACCGTGACCATACCTATACACCGACTCCACATAGCACATAACAAATAACAACCTAATCCTATTCCTTCAAGCCAAAGTTAGATAAAACACTTACCTCGAATCTAAAAATAGCAACTCAAAGCTCAACAATCGCCTTTCCTCTAGAATTCGACCCCGAACTAACGATATCTAACATAAATCGATTCAATATTATCAATAATAGCACAAGGATACAATTTCCTAGCTTAGAAATTCATTTCTAATTTTTCTTCCAAAAATACCAAAATCCAACATGTGTCCCACATGGTCCAAACTCGAGGCTCGGACCAAATTCCAAGTACCCATAACCCCACGAGTCCAAATATATGATTTGTTTTAAGATTCGACCCCAAATTGAGGTTGAATCGCCATGCAACCATCCGTCTTAAAACCTACTCGGTCGAGGAACAAGCGTGAAGGTTAAAGACAATTGGAACTAACAGTCCACAAATATGAAGAAAAGAAAGCAAATTCGCTTTCTTTACCATCACATTAATGTTCATCGTTTTCTTGCTTTTTATTTCATGAGGCTTTTTAGGGCCTCGATAGGATTTATAAGGTAAGGTCGCTGCCGTTTATTGTTATATGGGTGACAATACTGGCGTCTCCCTTCTTATCGTATAAACCTATCTTCTTGTAATTTTTCTTTTGATTTTTTGTAATATTATCATAATTGGTTGAATACGGTAAGGTTAGACCTGTTGTGTTATATGGGTAACAACTCCGGCGATTTGACTCCCTTACTCGTAATTCACCTATTTGTGGTATCTTTGTCTTCTATTAATAAAATCTAAAATTTGCTTAAAAAAAAATTGAGGTTGAATCGCCCAATTTTCTAAAACCCTAGCTATGCCAAAATATACCTGAATTCTACTATGATTCTATGATTTAGGGCTAGAAAATTGATGATTGGATGAAGAAATAATGGAAGGACGAAGTTGGAATCACTTACCCAAAGAGTTATGGTGAAATAGGAGCTTGAAGTTCGTCAATGGAGAGTGTTGGAGGAGAGTTCGTATGAGAATTCGAATGAAATCCCGTAATGAACAGTGCTGAAATTAAGTATTTCACTGAAGCAGTTTGTGCTTTGCGATCGCGACACCTGGGTCGCGTTCACGGTGAAGAAGTCTGATAAGGCGTTCGCGATAGAGTCTATGAGAACGCGAAGAAGGAAAGCAGGGGGGTCATGGGGTGGCTCTACGCGAACGCGGAAACAAACTCGCAAACGCGGTGAAGGAAGAGGCTAAGCTACGTGAACGCGTGGCATCAGATGCGATCGCGAAGGGTAAGAGGATTTGGGCTACGCGAACGCGAGCCGAGTGCCGCGTTCGCGAAGAGGAAAAGGCTATGCAACAGCTGTTGAAAAATATGGTATTTTTCTAATTTTAAAACACCCCCGAAATCACCCCGAGCCCTCGGGGCTCCCAACCAAATACACACACTAACTCAATATCATCCTACGAACTTGCTCGAGCGATCAAATCGCCAAAATAACATCAAAATCAAAGAATCAACCTCCAAAACTCATGATTTTTCATTTCAAAGTTCAAAACTTTAAAATTTTCCATTTTTAGTTCGAAACACGTCAAACGACGTCCGTTTTCAACCAAACTTTACAGATAGCTTAACGCCTATTTAAGACTTGTACAGGGTGTCTGAACCAAAATACAAGCCCGATACCATTATTTTTTATCAAATTTTTTATTTTCATTTTCCTTAAGCATTTTCAAAAACAATTTCACAGAAAAGCTCCGTACTCGGGCCTGGGACTTCGAATTTCGATTCTGGGAATACGCCCGGGTCCCAAATTTCCTTACGGACCCTCCGGGACCATCACATTACGGGTCTGGGTCCGTTTACCCAAAACATTGACCAAAGTCAACTGTAGCAATATTATTATCAAAATTCATAGTTTTTAACGCAGAATTCAAATATTTCCACATAAAATTTTCTAGCTTCGCGCCCGGGCTGCGCACGCAAATTGAGGAAACCAATTACGAGGTTTTCAAGGCCTTAGAAGCGCAAGGAAAGGGAGAATTATAACGATAACCCCTTTGGGTCGTCACATCCTCCACCTCTAAAATTAACCGTTTGTCCTCGAACGGACAAAAGAAGGAAATACCTGAGTCGAGGAATAGATGGGGGTAACGGCTCCGCATATCAGACTCGGACTCCCAGGTCGATTCCTCAGGAGTCTGACCTCTCCACTGAACACGCACTGAAGGAAAACTCCGCGATCTCAACTACCGAACCTGCCGGTCTAAAATAGCCACCGGCTTCTCCTCATATGACAGATCCTTGTCCCATTGGACAGTGCTGAAATATAACACATGGGTGGGATCACCGTGATACTTCCGAAGCATGGATACATGAAAAACCGGATGCACGACTGACAAGCTAGGCGGAAATGCAAGTTTATAAGCCACATTCCCCACACGGTCCAGAATCTCAAATGGGCCAATATACCTAGGGCTAAGCTTGCCCTTCTTCCCAAACCTCATCACGACCTTCATAGGCAATTACACAGAGCAATTCTCACTCACCAAACGTGAAAGCAACATCCCTGACCTTACGATCTGCAAGACTCTTCTGCCTAGACTGAGCTGACCGAAGTCTGTCCTGAATGATCTTGACCTTATCCAAGGCCTCCAGCACTAAATCTGTACCCAATAACCGAGCCTCTCCCGGCTCAAACCATCCTACTGGGGACCAACACCACCTACCATACAGCGCCTCATAAGAAGCCATCTGAATACTGGACTGGTAGCTGTTGTTGTAGGAAAAGTTCTCTAACGGCAAGAACTGGTCCCACAAGCCTCCAAAATCAATAACGCAGGCTCAGAGCATATCCTCAAGAATCTGAATGGTCCTCTCGGACTGACCGTCCGTTTGGGGGTGAAATTATTTACTCAACTGGACCTGGGTGCCCAACTCATGCAACACCGCTCTCCAGAAATGAGAGGTAAACTGCGAACCCCGATCCGAAATAATAAATATGGCCACCCCATGAAGGCGAATGATCTCACTGATATAAATCTCAGCATACCTCTTGGATGAATAGGTGGTGGAAACTAGGATGAAATGCGCTGACTTAGTCAGCCTATGAACAATAACCCATATAGCATCAAGCTTCTTCCGAGTCATCGCATGGCCAGTAACAAAATCCATGGTGATTGTCTCCCACTTCCACTCGGGAAGCTCAATCCTCTGAAATAACCCACCGGGCCTCTGATGCTCGTACTTAACCTGCTGACAATTTAGACAACGAGCCACATATGAAACAATGTCTTTCTTCATCTTACGCCACCAATAATGCTATCTCAAATCCTGATACACCTTCGCGGCGCCCGGGTAAATAGAATACTGCGAACTGTGGGCCTCCGGTAAGATCGACTCTCGAACACCATCAACATTGGTCACACAAAATCGCCCCAACAACCTCAATACGCCATCATCTCCCTGGCACCTCCCCTTTGCACCATGTCTCTCAGGACACACAAAAGGGGATTATCAAACTGCCACTCCCGAATACGCTCCATCAATGACGAGCGAGCAACCATGCAAGCTAACACCCTACTGGGCTCAGAAATATCCAATATCACAAATCTATTGGCCAAGGCCTGAACATCCAAGGCAAGCGGTATCTGGCTGACCGGAATATATGCAAGACTACCCATGCTGGCAAACTTTCTACTCAATGCATCGGCCACCACATTGGCCTTCCCTGGGTGGTATAAAAGAGAAACATCTTAATCTTTTAACAACTCCAACCACCTCCACTGTCTCAAATTCAAATCTTTCTGCTTGAACAAGTACTGAAGGCTCTTATGATCCGTGTACACCTCACACGTCACACCATACAAATAATGCCTCCAGATCTTCAAGGCATGAACGATGGCTGCCAACTCTAGGTCATGAACTGGAAAATTCTTCTCGTGGATCTTCAACTGCCTCGAAGCATATGCTATGACCTTGCCGTTCTGCATCAACACTGCGCCTAGTCCGATGCGGGAAGCATCACAATATACCGTATAATACCCAAATCCCCTGGGCAAAACCAACACCGGAGCCGTGGTTAGAGCGGTCTTGAGCTTCTGGAAACTCGCCTCGCGCTCATCTGACCATATGAACTGGGCACCCTTCTGAGTCAATCTAGTTATCGGGGCTACGATGGATGAAAACCCCTCCACAAAACGTCTGTAGTAACCAGCTAACCCCAAGAAGCTCCGAATCTCTATAGCTGAAGCTGGTCAAGGCCAGTTCTTGACTGCCTTTATCTTCTTTGGGTCTACCTCAATACCCTCTGATGATACGACATGACATAGGAATGCTACTGAACTCAACCAAAATTCGCACTTTGAGAACTTGGCATAAAACTGGCTATCCTTCAGAGTCTGAAGAACCACTATGAGGTGCTGCTCATGCTCCTCCTGACTGCGGGAGTACACCAAGATATCATCAATGAATATAATCACAAATAAATCCAAGAGAATACTCGGTTCATCAACTCCATGAATGCTGCTGGGGCATTGGTCAACCCAAATGACATGACCAAAAACTCATAATGCCAATACCGAGTACAAAAAGCTGTCTTAGGGACATCAGACGCCCTAATCCTTAGCTGATGATAACTAGAACTCAAATGTATCTTCGAGAACAGCTTAGCACCCTGAAGCTGATCAAACAAGTCGTCAATCCTCGGCAGTGGATACTTGTTCTTTATTGTCACCTTGTTCAACTGCCCGTAATCAATGCACATCCTCATCGACCTGTCCTTTTTCTTCACAAACAACACTGGTGCGTCCCAAGGTGATACACTGGGTCTAATGAAACCCTTATCAAGCAAGTCCTGAAGCTGCTGTTTCAACTCTTTCAACTCTGGCGGGGCAATGTGATATGGTGGAATAGAAATAGGTTGAGTACCAGGAGCCAGATCAATACAAAAATTAGTATCCATGTCGAGCGGCATACCCGGCAGGTTTGAAATAAAAACCTTGGGGAACTCCCGAACAATAGGAACAGAGTCAATAGATGGAACCTCTGCGCTGGAGTCGCGAACATATGCCAAATATGCTAAACACCCCTTCTCGACTATACTTTGAGCCTTGCCATTCGAAATAACACTACGGGTGGCATGACCTGGGTCGCTCTCCACTCAAGTCGGGGCAATTCTGGAAAGGCCAAGGTCACAGTCTTGGCGTGACAATCCAAGATGGCATGATATGGGGACAACCAGTCCATCCCTAATATAACATCAAAGTCCACCATGTCTAAAAGCAATAGGTCGACACGGACCTCAAGACCCTCAAATACCACGACATAAGAACGATGCACTCAGTCGAACACAATAGAATCACCAACCGATGTGGACACATATACAGGAATACCCAGAGCCTTACTAGGCATGATCAAATAGGGTGACAAATAGGATGACACATAAGAATAAGTAGATACCGGATAAAATAATACTAAAGCACCCCTATCACAGACCAGTACAGTACCTGTAATCACAACATCAGATGACTCGACCTCTGGCCTGGCTGGCAATGCATAACAACGGGGCTGGCCCCCACATCCCTGAACTGCATCTCTAAGATGCTCTGATGCGGGCTAACCCGTACCTCTGGCTGTCCGAGCTCCACCTCTACGGTCTCTCCCTCCACTTCTATGATCCCTACCCCCGCCTCTAGCTGGCTGGGCGGCCTGTGGATCACCTGCTACCTGAATCGTAGTGTGAGGACCCTACTGCTGAGAACTACTCGAGGCTCGAGGGTGAAATTTGACAACATGACCTATGTCACCACAACTATTACATGCCCTCGGCGGGTGAGATTGCTGGCCTTGTCGATCGGTATGTCCTCCTATGAAGCTCTGCAGTGACGGTGCACTGATGGGAGCTGGTGGTGCTCTGAAAGACTGCTTATCTGAATAATACTACTGGTGGCCACCACCGCCTGGCGTACCATGAGAAACCTGAAGTGCCGGCTGGAAAGGTATTGGGGATGGCCTCTGTCATGGAAATCCCTACCTACAGATGAGGTAGTACTAAATCTGCCAGAATGTTGAGGCCTCTTGTTTGAACCCTGACTACCTCATCGAGCCAATACCATCTCTATGCGGCGGGCCGCATTGGCCGCCTCTTGGAAAGTAATATCACTGCCAACTCCCACAGCCATCTGTAGGCGAATGGGCTGAATCAATCCATTAATGAACCTCCGAACCCTCTCCTGACCTGTAGGGAGTATCACTACTGCATGGCGACCAAATCAACTAATCTGGTCTCATACTGTGTAACTGTCATGGAGCCCTGCAGAAGGTGCTCAAACTGTCTGCGAAGTGCCTCCCGCTGAGTGACCGGGAGAAACTTCTCCAAAAATAACTCTGCAAACTGATCCCATGTCAAAGCTGGAGACCTGCTGGTCTAGATAGACAATAATCTCTCCACCAAGTCTTGGCGGACCCTACAAGTCTGAAAGTGCAAAAATCGACCCCATTGGTCTCTACTATCCCCATAGTCCTGAGGATCTCATGACAACTGTATAGAAAGTCCTGGGGATCCTCTGATGAAGCACCGCTGAAAGTAGTAGTGAAAAGCTTGGAAAACTGATCAAGTCTCCACAATACATCCGAAGACATGGCTGTTCCATCTCCAGCCTGAGGTGTAATGCCTGTCTAAGCTTCCACTGCGGGCTGAACTAAGGGAACCTGAGTCTGGGGAGCTACCTACTTCGGAGTACGTCTAGCAGGAGTCTGAACCCCTCCTCCAGTCTGAGAGGTGGCTGGTGCTCCTGGCAGCAATCCCGCTCTAGCAACAGTGTCCATAAAGCCTACTATGTGGACGAAATCATCCTGAAGATACGAAGAAAACATCACTCCTCCTAGGACCTGAGCTGGTCCCACTGGAGCTGGTGGAGCTGGAACCTCCTCATCAAAGTCAATATGAGGCTCCACCTCTGGAACTGCTGACTTGGGCTGAGTTCTTTCCCTGCCACGGCCTCTGGAACGGCCTTGGCCCCTGCCCCTCGAGGGAGGTGCTGCTGCGGACCTGGGCTAGTGCGTGGAAGAAGAAGACGCACGTGTTCTTGCCATCTGCAAAAGAACATAGTAGAACGACAATCAATATTTGAGAAACAAAATCGCACGACAAGAATGAACAAAGTGAAACTTTTCCTAACTCTGTAGCCTATGGGGGATAAATACAGACGTCTCCATACCGATCCCTCAGAATCTACCGAGCTTGTCCGTGAGTTGTGAGACCCAAGTAACCTAGTGTTTTGATACCAACTTGTCACGACTCGAATTTTTCCCACCATCGGGAGTCGTGATGGCACCTACTGTCGAAGCTAGGCAAGTCAACCTTTATAATTAATTTCACAAAACATAAATCTAAAACAAGTTAAATACTAATATAATTATTTAAAAAATGTGGAAGTTTGTTAACAACAACAGCGAAAATAAAATGCGGAAACTAACAACATATCTCTACCTATTATCTGGTGTCACTACTCACGGATGATAAAAGGAGTAGTACAAGCACAATCTGAAATAAATATATGATATGTCTGTTTGATACAATTAAACAAACTGAAAAAAAGATAAGGGAGACTCAGGACCCGCGAACGCCAATGAACTACCTTGGAGTCTCTAGACTGAAGGATCGCCCCCTAACTACTGCCACGGTCCGTAGGCTGTGTCCTGATCTATGCACAAAAAAGCACAGAAGCGTAGTATCAGCACAACCGACCCCATGTGCTAGTAAGTGCCCGGCCTAACCTCGGCGAGGTAGTGACGAGGCTAAACCGGACCTACCACAATTAACTTGTACAGATATATGTGTAATAACATTAAGAGAAAAAGGATTTAAACAAATAAAAGGTAAAAAAGGAGACATGCTGCGGGAGTAGCGGTTCAATTATAACTTCTACAATCAAGAGATGGAACTAAATAAATAATGATTAAATAAGAGAGCCAATGAATCAACAACTGCACGGCATCATCCTTCGTGCTTCTACTCTCATTCCTCAGCAAAATGGTCAAATATAATGCACGACATCACCCTTCGTGCTTTTACTCTCATTTCTCACCAAGAATATCAAATACAAGGCACAGCATCACCCTTCGTGCTTTTACTCTCGATAAACAGTGCACGACATTACCCTTCGTGCTTTTACTCTCAAATATATAGTGCACGATATCACCCTTCGTGCTTTTACTCTCTCTTCCTCACCCAGTCAATGGTCACAACCAAACGGGAAAAGGAAGTACAAGTCAAACAAAACATCCCGGCAAGGGAGAATAATTCAACAATGAGTCCCGGCAAGGGAGAATAATTCAACAATGAATCCCGGCAAGGGAGAATAACTCAACAATGAATCCCGGCAAGGGAGAATAACTCAACAATGAATCCCGGCAAGGGAATACAACTCAACAATAGGTCCCGGCAAGGGAAAAGTACCAACAATTCTTCTTTAGTTCATTTACTTCTCAACTTTCACTTCATAGTTCTTATAACAAGTAAATTATCACAATTGTTCACTTCTTTCACAATTTTAATAGAAAAATGACATCACGGTCACGCTTGACTCGGGCGCATAAGTAACCGCCACCATACCTATACACCGACTCCACATAGCACATAACAAATAATAACCTAATCCTATTCCTCAAGCCAAAATTAGATCAAACACTTACCTCGAATCTGTATATAGCAACTCAAAGCTCAACAATTGCCTTTCCTCTAGGATTCGACCCCGAACAACTGATATCTAACATAAATCGATTCAATATTATTAATAATAGCACAAGGATACAATTTCCTAGATTAGAAATTCATTTCTAATTTTTCTTCCAAAAAATACCAAAATCCGACACAGGGCCCACACGGTCCAAACTCGAGGCTCGGACCAAATTCCAATTACCCATAACCCCACGAGTCCAAATATATATTTTGTTTTAAGATTTGACCCCAAATTGAGGTTGAATCGCCCAATTTTCTAAAACCCTAACTATGCCCAAAAATACCTAAATTCTACTATGATTCTATGGTTTAGGGCTAGAAAATTGATGATTGGATGAAGAAATAATGGAAGGACGAAGCTGGAATCACTTACCCAAAGTGTTATGGTGAAATAGGAGCTTGAAGTTTGTCAATGGAGAGTGTATGAGGAGAGTTCGTGTGAGAATTTGAATGAAATCCCGTAATGAATAGTGCTGGAATTAAGTATTTCACTGAAGCAGTTTGTGCTTCGCGATCGAGACACCTTGGTCGCGTTCGGGGTGAAGGATTCTGATAAGGCATTCGCGATGGGGTCTATGTGAACGCGAAGAAGGAAAGCAGTGGGGTCATGGGTGGCTCTACGCAAACGCGGAAACAGACTCGCAAATGCAGTGAAAGAAGAGGCTAAGCTACGCGAACGCGTGGCATTAGATGCGATTGCGAAGGGTAATAGGATTTGGGCTACGCAAACGCGAGTTGAGTGCGCGATCGCGAAGAGGAAAAGGCTCTCCAACAGCTGTTGAAAAATCTTGTATTTTTCTAAGTTTCAAAACACCCCGAAACACGCCTGAAATCACCCCCGAGCCCTCGGGGCTCCCAACCAAACACACACACTAACTTAATATCATCCTACAAACTTGATCAAGCAATCAAATAGTCAAAATAACTTCAAAATGAAAGAATCAACCTCCAAAACTCATGATTTTTCATTTCAAAGTTCAAAACTTTAAATTTTCCATTTAAGTCTGAAACACGTCAAACGACGTCCATTTTCACAGATAGCGCTTAAAGCCTATTTAAGATTTGTACCGGGTGTCGGAACCAAAATACGAGCTCGATACCATTACTTTTTATCAAATTTTTTATTTTCATTTTCCCTTAGGTATTTTCAAAAACAATTTCACAGAAAAGATTCGTACTCGGGCCTGGGACCTCGGATTTCGATTCTGGGAATACGCCCGGGTCCCAAATTTCCTTACGGACCCTCTGATATCGTCATATCATGGGTCTGGGTCCGTTTACCCAAAACGTTGGCCAAAGTTAACTATAGCAATATTATTATTAAAATTTATAGTTTTTAACACAGAATTCAAATATTTTCCAGCTTCGCGCCCGGATTGTGCATGCAAATCGAGGCAACAAAATAAGAGATTTTCAAGGCCTCAGAAGCACAAGAAAAAGAAGAACTACAGTGATGACCCCTTTGGATCGTCACATTTTTTTTCCAACCAAATGCAAGAAAGTTTATTTATTTTGGAAGAAAGACTACTAAAAAGAATTTACTTTGACATTTGTACTAAATAGAATTTACTTTGACATTTGTTCTAAGAAAATAAACTCATTAGTCTGCTCTTGATCTATTAACCAGAATCTGCCTACTGACCAGCCCAATAAAGGGAAGCAGCAGCAGGCCCATTAGTTGTATTACATAGATCCGGACCAATTGTACATTTACTTGTATTTTGCATTTTATAAATTTCACTACTTGTAAATATAAAAGACAATTTAGTAAAAGTTAGAATTTTAGTTTTTGGTCAATGCAAAGACTGACCGACTCATTTGCTCTCGAACCTTCTGTCTCTCTTCTTCTTCTTTTTCTCAGTGTTAGGGTTTCTCTTTTCGTGGTTTCTATCCGCTCTTGTGTCAATTTAACATGGTATCAGAGCACGAATTTAGATTCCTCTTGTTATGAGCTTTCTTCCGATTGTACCCTTGCCAGAAGTTCTTCCCGTTTCATATCTTTGGTTAAAGTCGGAGGTGATTTCGAAGAAACGTTGTTGGCTTTCGTCAGGAAAACTTGGAATTATTTAACGTCGTCCATTGATTGAGCTAGATTTTCCGTAAAATTTGGTTTTCATGGAACCAATGTCATGCCTAAGGTTTGAAGTTAGTCGAGACCTTACTTCTTCGGGTTTTTAGAAGAAGACTGGTATATTCTCACCTGTTTGGATCTGTTTTACTTGATTCTGTGTTGATTACAAATTTTCTTTGCATCTACTTGTTATCAATCAAATTTTCTCTATTTTTAATACTGTGAATCTGGTACAATTGGATATAAAATGGGTAGTACATTGAATGAAAATGATATACCTAGGAATTATGATGGTTTTATTTATTTTTCATTAGATCCATCACATCCTCTCTACATTCACCCGTCTAATAATCCTGGTAGTCAATTGGTCTCTGTGCCATTCAATGGCTCTAGGTTTGTACTTTTGATAAGTAGTATGGTGACTTCTCTTTCTGCAAAGAATAAACTAGGTTTAGTAGATGGAAGAGTCTCTCAGGCCATATTAGATTCACCCTACTATGCGTATTGGAAAAGATGTAATGGTATGAACAAGGCTTGTATAACTAATTTAGTATCTAGAGAGATTGCTACTAGCGTGATGTGCTTTAGGACTGCTAAAGAAGTCTAGAAAGATATAAATGATAGATTTGGGCAGTCAAATGGATATAAGTATATTCAACTTCAAAGGGAAATTCATTCGAACACTCAGGGGTCTTCTGACATAGCATCTTATTTCACCAAAATGTGAAGCCTCTGGGATGAGCTACATTCCTCATATGTAGGACCTGTATGCTCTTGTGGTGCTATGCCCAAATTTATAGAAGATGAACAACTTTATCAATTCTTAAATGGTCTAAATGAATCTTATTCAAATGTCAAGAGTAGTATCATGATGATGAATCTTCTTCCTCCAATGAGTAAGGCTTATTCCCTTCTGCAACATGATGAGATTCAAAGGGAAGCTCATTCTCATGTCCCAAATCTCTCTAGTGATTCATCCTCATTCCTAGTGTCTAACAGTCCAGCAAATGGGAGCGGAGGTTTCAGTCAAAGGGTAAATTTTGAGTCCAGAAGGTCTAATTCAACTGTTTCTTGCAAATATTGTAAGAAACCTGGGCGCAGTGTGTTAAGTGCTACAAACTCCATGGATTTCCTCCCAATTTCAAGTTCACAAAGAATAAGAAGTCCGCTTCATGTCTTCAAACTGAACATTCTTTCATTCATCCTACACCTTTAAATGCTGCTCCAACTCTACAATTTCCTAAGTCTTCAGCTCATGGTTTTATTAAAGAGTATTACCAACATCTCCTAGCTCTATTTCAGCAAGCTCAATTATCTTCTGGGGCTACTCCTGATGATTCTACTATGGACAACAATGCCTTTTCACAAAAATGAGATCTATTGTATACTTGTCTGACAAAATATCACCTAAATAATCTTTCTTGTGTTCTATCTGTCCAATGCTAGACAACAAAGATTATCCTTCCCTGATAGTGTTATACATTCTACTGTCCTATTTCAATTAGTCCATATTGATATTTGGGGCCCTTATAACACTAAAACTTACAATGGTTTCAAATATTATTTAACTATAGTAGATGATTATACAAGGGTCACTTGGACTCATCTTCTCTCTAATAAAGCTAATGCTCTTTCCATCATCAAGACTTTTACAACCATGGTCAAGGTACACTTCAAATCTTCTATCCAAATCTTTAGGTGAGACAATGCTCTTGAACTTGGGGGTAGTTTTGAAGGAATTAAATTCTTTAATAGTGAAGGGATTTTACATCAAACTACCATTCCACACACTGCTCAACAGAATGGAGTTGTAGAAAGAAACATAAACACTTACTTGAGGTGTCTAGAGCATTTGTTTTCTAATCCAACCTTCATCTCAAATATTGGGGTGATTGTGTTCTAAATGCAACTTACCTCATTAACAGAATATCTTCTACTGTCATTCAGAATCTTTCACCTTATGAGAAATTTACATGGCATTCCTCCATCCTATGACCATCTCAAGTCATAAGGGTGCTTATGTTTTGCCACCTCTCCTAAACAAGGGAAATATAAGTTTCAGTCTAGGGCTATACCTTCTATTTTTTGGGTTATCCTTGTAGGAAAAAGGGATATAAGCTTTTTACCATTTCTAATCATTTCATTTTTTTCTCCAGAGATGTTGTTTTTCATGAACATGTGTTTCCCTAGAACTCTAACTCATCTCCTGTTCTGTTTCCCTTGTCACATTTTGATCACGTAGATATTACTTTTTATCACTCTCCTGGGAGTGGTTCTTCCCCTCCTACCATCCCTTCTTTCAATTCAGCTCCTAACCCCCTTCTCCCATTTCCTCTTCCCTTCATGATTCTCCAGGTTCTTCCCCTTTTGCTTCTTCTTCATCATCCTCATCTTCTCCTTCAACTCCTCCTCCAGTACTTCCTTTAAGGAGATCTTCTAGACAAGTTTTATAGCATGTCTATCTCAAGGACTATGTCTGTTCTACTATGGTTTCACCTGCCTATACATCACCTTCCAAGGTCTTTTATGTTAATTCACATATGCATGAACCTTAGTTTTACCAGCATGTTGTTTCCAATTTTACTTGGCAAGAGGCTATGCTAAAGGAATTTCAAGAACTTGAGGCAAATCAGACATGGGAAATAGTCCCTCTTTCTTATCACAAAAAAGGCTACTCCTTGTAAATGTGTGAATAAAATAAAGCAAAGAGCTGATGGGTCTATTGAAAGGTATAAAGCAGGACTAGTTATAAGGGGTGACTCTTAAAGAGGGTATTGACTTTACAGAGACTTTTGACCTGTTGTTAAGTTTACCACTATCAAATGTTTATTAACTATAGCTGCCAAGAACAAGTGGACTGTTTTTCAGCTTGATGTTAATAATGATTTTCTACATGTGACCTTCACGAGGAGGTCTATATGAAAGTACCTCCTGGTCTTGTTGTCTCTGGTTCTTCTTCTTTTGGTTTGAAAACTCAAGAAGTTCCTATATGGCCTTAGGCAAGCTTCCATACAATGGTTTTCTAAATTGTCTAAGGCTTTGCTCTCCAAAGGCTACATTTCCAGTCTCAATGATTACTCCTTATTCACCAAATCTACTGCTGATTCTCTGGTTGTGTTAGCTGTGTATGTTGACGACGTTATGTTAGCTGGAAATGGTCTCTTTGAAATGCTATCCTTGAAGTCATATTTGGATACCACTTTTAAGATCAAGGATTTGGGTCTTGTTCACCATTTTTTGGGGCTGGAGAACTCTCTTATTCCTCAAGGGTATATTATGAGTCAACACAAATTCACTTCTGATCTTCTTTCTGAATTCAAATGTCAGCATTTTTCTTTTGTTTTGACACCCTTGGATCCTTCTGTCAAACTCACTATGGACATGTGGGAACCTATATCTGATCCTAGCCTTTATAGACGTCTGGTTAGAAAACTAAATTTTTTGCAGAATACCAGGCCTGATGTATTTTTCTCAGTACAACATTTGTGTCAAGTTATGCAAAAGCCTTAGGTTCCTCACATGATTGTTGCGTTACATGTGCTTCGTTATCTAATGAAAGAACTTGCTCAGGGTGTTCTTCTATCCAATTGTCCATATTTTTCTCTTCTAGCTTATTCTGACTCTGATTGGGCTTCTTGTGTGATATCTCGCAAATCTGTTAGTGGCTATTTTATTACTCTTGGGGCAGTCCTATCTCTTGGAAGAGTAAGAAGAAGCCTACCATTTCTCTATTCTCTACTGAAGCTGAATATAGGGCACTTCGCAAGGCACCTGTTGAGATCTCTTGGTTAGTTCGTCTCTTGGGCAATCTTGGTTTACACATTACCAGCCCAGTTTAGATGCTTTGTGACTCACAAGCTACTTTACACAGGGCTAAAAATCCTATTTTTCACGAACGAATGAAGCATATTGAGATTGATTGCCACTATGTTCGTCAGTGTTTGACTTCTGGTTTACTTTCTCTTCATTATGCTTCTTCTTCAAATAGGGTAACTCATATTATGACAAAAGCTCTTAATGGACAGTCTCATCATGAACTTCTCTCCAAGCTTGGTGTGATATCACCCTCCAGCTTGAGGGGGGGGGGGGTATTAACTAGAATCTGCCTACTGACCAACCCAACAAAGGAAAGCAGCAGCAGGCCCATTAGTTGTATTACATAGATCTGGAACAATTGTACATTTACTTGTATTTTGCATTTTATACATTTCACTACTTGTAAATATAATATACAATTATGTAAAAGTGAGAATTTTAGTTTTTGGTCAATGCAAAGACTGACCGACTCATTTGCTCTCGAACCTTCTGTTCTCTGTTCTTCTTCTTTCCAATGTTAGGGTTTCTATTTTCGTTGTTTGGGCAATATATGCTCTTGTTTCAAGTTAACATACTCATCTCTAATGCCTCAAAATACTATTTTCTTACCAATGCATTCCAATCAAAGTCTACAAAAATTCTGCTACATATTAAATGGCATCTACCGCCGATAGGATTCTATAAACTTAATCTGAATGGATCTTACGCTCACAAACTGTTAGATGAACTTGAGGAGTGAGAACAACGAGTAGTATATTTTAATAAACGAAGTGGAAACCATTAAATTCACCATCAAAAGAATTACCCCAAATCAACCTTTGAATCACTAGGAAACAAAGTGTATTCCCACAAACTAAATGCCTCTTTATCTCTGTGTATTTTTATTTGGAGAAAAAAATAAGAAAAGAAGTTCCTTCAAGAAGGAGAAGAAGTGAGTTTCTTATTGGGCAGATTGAGAGAACTATTTTTTTTAGATTTTTCTCACACCTCTATACGTTAATTTCCCACTACTAATAGCGGTTGTATTGGTTTAAACTGCCAGGGTAACTTCCCTGTAATCTTCCAATCTTATTCTCTTTCTAAACGGATCGGGTCAGTCCAAATGGGCAACCAATTACATGTGGAAAGATTCACTACTACCATGAGGATCTTATTATTACTTGCAATACGCTAGACATTATTGGCTACCCTAGTAGCTAGTTATCCAATTTCTCATCCTTGAAAAGAGGTGAACTCGAGTTCATATTTAACTTTGTATCCACAATTACACCCAATACCCTCATGGTAAGTGTAATAGTCGACCTATGAATATAAGTTAAATTATTAAATTTTAGTCGTCTTCCCTTTCTACTTAAATCTTTTCATTCCAAATCTTTCTATTAGTGGCATACTAAAGTAGCCATACTGATTGGCCCTTCAAGAAACAACAAAAGCTCATAGGGTAATCCAATAAAAGTTAATGTAACTTCTTCGGGATCTCACACAATGAAGAAGCAGAGACTCATTCTTCAATTATCTCATTGGTCGATATCACATGTGGTATGAAACACATGTTATGTAGTTCTCACATTATATTGACACGTGTGTCTTACTCTTTTAATGATTCAACACCGTACAGATCTTGGTATTTACACCTTCAAGTGTCTAACCCGAGTTTCTCATTTTAATAATCCTCATACTATCTTCTTAGAGAAACTCACATCTAGCTCACAAAACAAGCCATAATCGAATAGTAAAGTTCGTATGTTTTCAAGAACCAGCTCTACAAGTAAATATATAATACTTCATTATCCAAGGTTATAGAAGGTCTCATCTCTTCACTACTCTTAAAGTAAGAGGTGATTGCTCATGTAAAGATCCAATCTCGTGACTTGTTCGACACACTTTATTAATAATACATTCATCACATACATACGAGATACAAGAAAAATTCAAGAGTCAAATATTGATGAGTGTAGTATAATACTAAAGTCATTTTACAATACATAAATATGTTCATATGCTTTACAAACCTAGATCCATAACATGTTTCTCAAACAGGTCTCTAAATCTCGCCTTTGTAAAAGGATCAGCTATCATATTTCGTGTAGGAATATACTGTATATTTATCTTTCCACTTGCTACCATGTCTCTTATTAAGTTATACTTGATGTCAATGTGTTTGGTCTTGCTGTGATACTTAGGATCTTTGTATATACAATAATCATTTGGCTATCACAATATAGAGTCATAAGACCTTGAGAGTTCTTTGTAATATCCAAATGCTCACGAAATCTCTTTAACCAAACAACTTCTTGTACAACTGATGCACAAGCCACGAACTCAGCTTCCATCGTTGAAAGGGTTGTACAAGTTTATTTCTTAATACTCCATGAAATAGCACCTCCATTAAGTAAGAACACATAACTGGATGTTGATTTTCTATCATTCCGGCACCAGCCCAATCAACATCTATGTATTCTCTCAAGTACAAATCATTTCCACTATAACATAGTGAATAATCTACAGTTCCCTTAAGGTATCTGAAAATTCTCTTTACAATTTTCCAATGATCTCTTACGGGATTTAATTTGGTTCCTGCTAACTAGACCTACAACATAACAAATATCTGGGCGAGTACACATCATAACGTACATCAAGCTCCCGACAACACTTGAATACGAAACTCGAGACATATCTTCCTTTTCATTTTTAGTCACGGGACACATATCAAGGCTTATAGGAGTTAATCAGTAATGGGAAGGCATTCATTTCAATATCTCTAAACGGTGACAAGTCTCACCTTTCACTATAGGAGTATCCGTGGATTTGATACTATTGAGGTTCTCCTAGGCATAGTTCGATTTCTTTGAAGAGATGATCTCCCGAGGAGAAGCCCCAGTATTTGAGGTTGATTGAAGAGAAGTCTCAATTACTTGATGAGTTCTCCTTAGGTAGCATATGGATGTTGCCTCGTGAAAAACCTCGCTGGTAAAACCCGTGTGGGACAAAATTCGGTCTAAGGGAAAAAGAGCGCAACACATGCTTTAAAACCCAAGGTCTTCAAGCTAGAGGGTGTTTTGGTTCCTCTTAATCGAACACCTGCAATAAGTTAGTATATAACACAAATGAAGAGGGAGAAGGTTGTACCTTAGCATTGATAGCCTTAGATCCTCGATCCGTTTTAATTATTTCCGATGAGGACGCGACATGGTCCTTTATTCACTCATTTGGGCGGAGCCGAGAATGTAGGTTTTGGTTGCTATTTGGGTGTTTGCTTGTCTTTTGGTTCCTTAGCAGGCATTGATACTGGTGCTACGTCGTGCATCGTGAACATCTCTTTTGATGCGTGCTGCTCCCCGTACATTGCTTTTACTTCATCCTTGGTTGGAAACTTCATCATTTGATGAAGTATTGATGGAACTGCCCTCATATGGTGTATCCATGGCCTTCCAAGTAAGAGAACTGTATCTCATTTCTCCTTTGATGATATGGAACTTGGTATCTTGGATTGTGCCGACCACGTTGACGGGGAGGATGACCTCTCATTTTATTTTCTCACTTGCCATATTGAATCTATTAAGTACTCCGAGAGGCGGGTATGATCTGGTCGAGCAGTCCGAGTTGTTCCGCCACCCTCGACCTGATTATCTTGGTCGAGCTACCTATCAACTAGACCATGTTTAATTTGAAACTTATGCAAAAGAGAAGAAATCACTAGTGTGTGATTATGAGTTTGAGACAAGGTCGCTATGTCCTCTTCGCTGAATGTGAGAGCATCCTTTAGTATATAACTCCGAGTTCGTTTTCCTTGGTGATGGATATTTTTGTTCTCTTGACAATGGGTCCCTTTAGCATTGATCACTCCAATAATCATGTGGATGACATGTTGTGGTTCTTCTGGTTCATTCTTCATGTTCGCCTCTCTTTCCCAAATTTGATTTTTAGCTCGTTTGCTGAGGAACTCTTGAAGGTGACCTCACTGACTAATCGGGCTACCTCTTATCGAATCTATCTGCAATCCTCAGTCCTATTACTGTGAGTGCTGTGATATTTTCACACCAATTTGGTGTTCCTTTGTGAAGGATCTGACAGTATGGGTTTTGGACACCTGGTATCTTTGATATTACCTATGGCCGATACAATGTCCGAGACAACAATGTTGAAGTTGTACTCAGATGTCCGAGACAACAATGTCAAAGTTGTACTCAGACAATCAGGGTGCCTCTATTGTCCTAGTGTGTGTATCAAACCCGACTTCACGCATGAGTCCCCGAGAACCTTGACCTTGATCTGTCCTTCGATCGGCCCGAGGTGCATTACGTCTCAGGGTGTTTCTTCGATCTTCTATATACGATTGATATCTTTCCTTGCTTGGCCTCGACTCTCTTTCTGTAAACCTTTGTTCCTTTGTTACGAGCCTATTAGGATATACTGAGCCAAAGGGGGCTTCTAGTTGGTCGTCCTCGACCCTGATCTTCGATTGATATCTGTTGTGTACATATGCCCAAGTCATGGCGGGATACTCAACCAAGTTCTGCATTAGCTGCTTTGAAGCTATCGAGCTTCACTCTTTCAAGCCCTGAGTGAAGGTCTGTACTGGCCAATCATCGGAGACCGCTTTGGTAATTTCATAATCTCCATCTAGAAACGAGATATGAATTCCCTCAGCATCTCGTTCTCTGTTTTGTTTGATCTTGAAGACGTCAGACTTCCTTGTAGCAACCTTGATGGCACAGGCATGCGCTTCACAAAAGAATCTGCCAACATGGAAAATAAATCCATCGAGTTAGGGGATAGGTTGTGATACCACATCATGGCCCACTTTGACATTGTTTCTCCAAATTTCTTCTGTAAGACAGATTCAATCTTGTCGTCCTTTAAGTCATTCCATTTACAACGCAAGTGTAAGTGTTAATGTGTTCATTGGGATCCATGGTCCCGTTATATTTCAGGACATCGGGCATTCTGAATTTCTTTGAGATAGGCTTCGGAGCCGCACTTGATGGGAATGGTCTTTGCACGACCTTTTTTGAATCTACACCTTTCAGAATCGAGGGTGCGTCTGGGATTTGATCGACCATCGAGTTATAAGTCTCCACTTTTTTATCGTTGGCCTATATATTTTTTTCTCTTGACTCGATTCTTTTAGTCAATTCCTTGAGTATTTTCATGATTGAGGGGTCAGTCCCTGATCCGCTTTCATCGGGTCTTTCTAGCACTAGTTCGTACTGCATGTTTACTGGTACGACAGTGTTAGGGGTTCTGTTATGAATTTGAAGTTGAGCTATGGCAACTTGCTGAGCTTGTAGCATCTCTAATATTACTTGGAGGATGACTCCTCCTTCTTCCATTCCTCTTGCTTCTTGGCCTCCAGCCTGGGATTCCCTGCGTCCATCCCTTACGGGGTCCTAACCTTCTTCTGTGTTTAGAGCGTTGTGGGAGCTAATATCAACTGGCTCCACGTTTGGCACTCCCTCAGGGTTTACAGGTGGTATATTGAGCCCTATGCCATTGTTTTCTCTTAGTTTGTCATTGTCGTGGGGAGGTGCATGTTGTATGCTAGACATGATTAAGCCTGAAATCAAAGAATGTTTGATAAGAAAAGGTGTGAAGGGCAACGTGTGCTATAAAAAAACGAGCACAAAAACAATCATAATTATTTTTAGCCCCACAGTGGGTACCAACTGTTTACCTTGAAAATGGTAATGGCAATTATATTTGTTTTATGGTTCTAAAAATACATGATTTATCTTAATACTAGTTGTTAAGTGAATAATGCTAGGTGTAAATGAGCCAGAAATGATAAGGAACTTCGTATGATCACAAGGTTGAGGGCCTCGAGCTCAACAGTAGGGGACCTCGAGGGCAACCTTTATTGGTTGATAATGTACAATAAATGAACAAATGAAAAGTAATAAATGAACAAATGATGAACAATAAATAAATAAATGATGAAAAATGCATTAAATTCGTAGAGTAATTATTGAGTATGCTTAGGCAAGAAAAACAGAGAATATTCTATCTTATTCAATATTGTGTGCTATAAAATGACAAGGGTCCCGTTTATATAGGAGGGGGAATTCCAACATAGTACATGTCTAATAATAATGAGAAAATGCTATTGGTACAATTGTACAATGCTTAGTACGGATTTGTACTATTCTTGTAGACCTGATTCAGCTCTATCCGCGTGTATTTGGGAGTTTTCCCGCCCTTCCATGACGATCATCGATTGTATTTCTCTGAGATCGACCATAGTGAGCCTTCTATATGCTCCCTCGAGGGACACACCTCGAGGTCGTACCTCACGCTTTACTTCGGGCTTCTCAAGGTTGGGCATGGAGCGGCATAGTAGCCCAAAAGTCGAACTCCCCAATTTTGGCCGTATACAAGAACCATTTTTCTTTCTTAGAATTTGGCTTGTTTCTTTTCTTGGAGGGTCCTTCTCCGGTCTCCTTACCATTTCCTTCATTTTTCCAGCTTCCCTTGTGCTTGAATCTTGATCTCTTTGTATTACTTGATTCTACCACAAGGAATTAGGTACAACTTTAGCAGCACCAAGCCACTCGTCTTCAAGCTCCACATGACAAAAAACATCAGCAAAAGTTTTGATGCTATCATTGTGGGTCAAGTTAACCTTCAGATGTTCCCAATTATTGGGAAGAGACCGAATAAGTGCCTGAACCTGCTGCTCATCAGAGAGAACATAACCATCACTTTTGAGTTGAGCATATGCAGATCTAGAATTTAGAGGTTTCAGGTGCCAAAACTTTTGAACATAGTCATATTACAATTTATACTGTCTATCAGGTTATTCATCCTTGGAGTTAACATAAACAAATCGATTGAGCAAAAAGATTACGTAATAATTATGACAACTTCAAATAAAAAGCATAAAAATTCAACTAAATCATAAATGTACAAGAAAAAAGGCTTGTTATCACTTTATATTTAGATACTTAAGGCAAAAACTTATACTAATAAGCACTCTAAATATTAAGTAAATTTACATATTTTTTTTAATTTATATTTTTTATGAAAATTAACTCAATATTATACACAATTATCCTACTTCAGAGCAATCAAACAACACAATAAACATTCATCATTAATTAAATCAATAACTTATTATGGAGATTTCTTTGAATAAATTTGTGAAAGATTTTTTAAATATTTTTTGTTAAATATTAAAAGAAAGAAAAAACAGAAAGGAAATTTAAAAATAAACTAAAAAGAATAAAGAAACAATTAAGTAAAGAGAAAGAAGAAACAAAGGATCCTCATGTAATTATCTTAAATGCACCAAACAAAAGCTTTTTAAAAATTGAGGTGGGCTGGATTCGAACCCCGACCATTTGGGTGAAAATAACAATGTGTTGCAAGTGGCACCTTGAGCCTTTTGGTACAGAGGGTGCCACTTAAAATATTTGTATACATTCCTTCTATATATACATGCATGTATACATATTATTGAATAGTCTCGACCAAAGCTTGCGGGTGGCGTATCCACCCCGTCTTTTGCACGTAGATCCGCCCCTGAAGTTGAGCGATCATATTTTACATCACCTTAAATGTTTCTTGATACCGTGATCATGATACTTTTTGTACGTGTCAAACTTGAATGTCAGTTATCGAAGTCAGTCACAATCATGCCCCCATATGCCTCTCTTAAATGTTCCCACATGGCTTGAGAAGTAGGATATTGCTTACATTCGTGGATGAGATCATCAGCAACTGAACTTACAATAATTTCACGTTTAGTGGTATTTTTATTTTTTTCAAACATTGTAAGTTCCTAGATCCCTCCTGCGTTAGGTAGTGCTACCCTCCTCTAGGTGACTCATAGTGTGGTTAATACTTTCAAGAGCATCTTGCTCTTCGAGTACATACCGCATCTCACAACTCTAGATGTCGCAATTTTCACCATTCAGTTTATCACCCTTATTCAAGTCAGCAATGATACTTTTTTGATGCCAAGTATGTTATTAGAGACAATATTACACATTTAACTTATATATATATATATATATATATATATATATATATATATATATTATATATATATATATATATATATATATATATATATATATATATATATATATTATATATATATATATATATAGACACACACACATACTACAATCAATTTATACATGTGACTATATGCTCAAGTAAATTAATTTTAATATTAATTCTATATTTAGTATAGAATTTAAAGATCACTAGGTTTTGATTCATCATCTATATCTGAATATTTTAATTAATATTAAATCACTTCTTAGTGTGTACTTTATTTCAAGTCTCAATCTACAAAAATAAATAATAAAAGATGTATGTAACTGGTGAGACAAATAACATAATTAAAATTTCATTAAGATAAAACACATAGTAATAATTTACATGTTTGTTAGGATATACATGTACCAATCGAACATTAACTCTTGCACATATACACTAAAAGGTGCACTAGGCCAAATATCATGATAAATCTCAGTTAAAATTTAACCCAAGGCTCTCGAAGATAGTCCGCTAAAATAGCTAATGCTTCCCAATCAGTAAGTTCTACGTAATTTACCAATCAGCTCTTTTTAACTAAAAAAAGGTGTACATGTTCAGGAATGGAAACATCGGGGCCCATTTTAAATTCCTTAAAGTCCCAAAAAAAATTTCTCTTTCCCATGTTCAGCGCTTCGATCCCTAACTCATTTTGCCTCACCCTTAAGATATTGATGATTTCAGGCTACGAGTTTCAATCATTATAGAAATAAGTGCGATGACGTATCCTTCTATGTTGTCTCCTTCCTCGACTTCGAGAACTCCCATTTGAAGTAATTTGAACTTGTGTCTGTTCACCCATATTTAAAATAGGACCAACAAAACAATAAGAATGGCTAAAACCATTCAATGTGACAACATATATCATATTTACTTGTACAAGGATATGAACTCGGGGATTAAGACTAAAATAATTTACTAATTTAAAGAGGTAGTGAGTCCTCTTATGTCGACCCAGATTTTTACCCTCGGGAGTCGTGATGGCACCTACTCATAGAAGCCAGGCAAGCCACAAAATTCAAAAATCTCTAACTCCTTTGTTTTAATCTTTTTACAACTTATTTTAACGTCATAAACATTTAAATAATAGCGGGATATGCGATTAAGTGAAAGACATAGATAAATATAAAACCAAAATAATACGAAAACCAACATATGTCTCTACCCAGAAACCGGTGTCACAACATCCAGGGATTAACTATGATTACTACATACAAATGTTTGAAAGAAAGATCATTATCTGTCTTAGATACAAATGATAATAGAATAAAACAACTAATAGAAGAGACATCGGGCCTGCGAATTCCTACAGGACTACCTCGGGATCTTAACAGTCTGAAGGTTCGCTCCCCTACTAGTGCTGACCAAATGCGTCTTCGGTATTTGCACATAAGTGCTGAGTGTAGCATTAGCACAACCGATCCTATGTGCTGGTAAGTGTCTGGCCTGACCCCGATGAGGTAGTGACGAGTCTAGGATCATACTCTAGATAAACCTGTGTAGTTATATGATATATAACGAAAAAATAAATAGGAAATAAGCAATTTATAAAGGAGGGGGTACATACTTTGGGGAACATACCAATCTAGTTGAAACTAAATAGAAATATGAAAGGACAGTACACTATCTACAACAATAAAATAATACTATTGTTGCACCGCGTAAACCGGTCCCTTATCATCTAACATTGTTGCTGTGCACAACCCAATCCATATATATATAACTGTTGCGGCGTACAAATCGATCCAATATAATATTTGTTGCGGCATGCAACCCGTTCCAACGTATCATTGTTGAGTCGTGCAACCCGACCCATATAATAAAATGTTGCGGCATTCAACCTGTTCCAAATATACAGTTAACAATAATCATAATAAGCAACCCGGCAAGGGATCAACAATAAACTACACTATCCTGGCAAGGGAACTCAACAGTACAAGTATATACATCCCGACAAGGGAGAATCAGCTATAACCAATCTTAATCCAACTCCTCCTCATCTCAATTATCACTATTCTCAATCATACGTAGATTCCACGAACAATAAACTAATTTTTTGCTCAATATCAAGGATTTACCCACTACTGCAACCATAGTATCATTCAAGAATACAACAAGTATCAATTTAAGACTCACACTCGACACCAACGTATAGATACTCGTCACCATGACTATACCTCGTTCTCAACAAGAAGCAAAATAGGACTCAACTCCTAATCCCTCAAGTTAAGGTTAGACCGAATATTTACCTCAAACTTTCACGGCCAACTCAAGCCTCAAACACCGTCTTCCTTTTCGAATTCGGCTCCAAATCAATTGTATCTATACATAATCGACTTCATAACATCAACAAATGCTAAACAATTCAAATCCAATGCCTAATTATAGTTTTCTAACCATTCTTCCAAAAACAATCAAAAGTCGACCCGGGCCCGCTTGGTCAAAATACGAGATTCGAACCAAAATCCGATCCCCCATTTACCCACGAGCCCGAACATATAATTATTTCTAAAATTTGACCCCAAAATAAGGTCTAAATTGCAATTAATCAAAAAGCCCTAATTCTACCCAAATATCTAATTCTCTATCCATAATCACATGCTTTAGGCTTAGAAATCTAGTGGGTGTTGATAAACATTAAAGAAAACAAGTTAAAGATTACATACCCAAGAGATTATGGTGAACAAATGCTTCAAAAATCTCCTAAGAGCTTGGGAGAAGAAGAGGTATATGAAATTTTATAAAATCCCGTAAGTGTTCTATATTTGAAACTTAAAAATAACTGGGAAAAATTGCCCTTCGCGATCGCGACAAGCTCATCGTTGTACCTACCCGACTGGTAATTTTGAGATCTAGCACACAGCTCAGCAGTTTGGGGCCATGAACAACTTCATTTCAGGTATAATGACTTGTACGCGTAGTTGGAATTGAATTTCGGGAACTCAGAGTTGATTTGGAAAGAGAATTCGCATTTCGGAAGCTTAATGTTGAAGGAAGCTACTAGGATTGGAATTTAAAGTAAACGACCTCAAAATCGGGATCTGAGAGTTTCAATAGGTTTGTATGATGATTTCAGACATCAACGTATGCCCGGAATAGATTTTGGATGACCCGGGAGCGTTTTGGCACATATTGTGGAAGTTGGCATTTTGGAAGAAATTTCATAAGTTTGGCTTGAAGTATATTTCAGTGTTATCGATGTTCGTTTGGGATTCCAAGATTGGGAGTAGCTCTGCATGGTGATTTTGGAGTTAGGAGCACGATCGGAAGTGAATTCGGAGGTCCGTAGGTCATTTTGGAGCTATTTGGCTAAAGATAGAAAATTGAAGGTTTTTTAGAAGTTTGACCGGATGTGGACTTTTTGAAATCGGGGTTAGAATGCAATTCCCGAAGTTGGAATAGGTCCATAAAGTCAAATATGACTTGCTTGCAAAATTTGGGGTCAATCGAATGAGATTGATAGGTTTCGGCATCGGATGTGAAAAGAAGAAATTTCAAAGTTCATAAAGATGAATTTTGGCACGATTCATGATTTCGACGTTGTTTGATGTGATTTGAATCCTCGACTAAGTCCATGATATGTTTCTAGATGGGGTACCGAGGGGCTCAGGTGAGTTCCAGGGTGGTTTTGGACCATTTATAGGCCATTTATTACTGCTGGTTTTTGGCTACATCAATGTTCAATGCGATCGCGGAAAGCCTTTCGCGATCGCGTAGAGTAAATATTCCGCTGCACTAACTCGACTTTGGAGGATCATATCTCACAATCTATAAGAAATTTTGAGATGATGTAAAACTGAAAGTTGTAGCCCTTTGTGTCTAGTTTCTATAAAAGTAAACCATTCATTATTTGGATTTGTGTACAAATAGTTATGGCTGTTGTGTCCAGGAAGATGAAGAAGAAAGTTATATTACACATTGGCTGATTTGATAGATTATATCTAGAAATCTATAAGGAAATGGGAAATGACCAACACATGAAAGTTGTATATCTTTGAGTCTAGTTTTCAAAATATTTAATCATTTTTCATTTGGAGTTGTGTGCAAATCATTATGACTATTCTACTAGAGGCTGCTCGAAAGGCTGGGAAATTGTTCTCCGCGATCGCGAAGAGTAAATTTTGGGTGGGAAAAATTGTTCTCCGTGATTGCAAAGCATTTTCCGCGATCACGATGAGTAAATACCTGGTAAGAACGTTATTTTAGCGGGTTTAGCTCATTTTTCTTTATTTCTTCAAGGCATGGACAAGTTTTGGAGAGCTTCAAGAAGAGATTTCATCATATATGTTAAGGTAAGTTACCCCTACTCATTTCCAATTTAAATACAAGATTATTTCATGGAATTAGACATGAAAATTGTGGGAAAATTGGATTTTTTGAAGAAAACCTAGAAACTTGATAAATTGGATCGTACCACGAATTTGAGCATGGAATTAGGAGTAAATTATATACTTGAGCTAGTGAAGCTATGGGTAGAGTATATCTTTGAGAAATTTTGGAATTCGGGAACGTGGGCCCGAAGGAATTTTGGTCATTTCACTAAGCGGAGTTGGGAATTTGTATAATTTGAATTTTTAACAAGTATATGAGTACATTCTCATTAGTTTTCCATTATTTGGCGAGTTTCAGAGCATTTTGCAATGATTCGAGTCGTCGGGAAGGCTTGGAGTCCATTTATAGAATTTCGGAGTGAGGTGAATCTCCTTTCTAACCTTGTAAGAGGGAATTATCCCCATAAGTAAGTTAATTTGGTTATGTTCTCCTAATTATGGGAGCCACGTACGCACGAGGAGATGAAAATCCGTGCGTAGATACTATTATGCTATTGTCCGGGTAGTCTAGGATCCAAAAGCATGCAATACTTGGATTAATCGTAAACTTACTGACAACTTGAATTGATTAAATTGCATTGAATTAATAAATAAATTTCTAAAAGGATTAAACTCTATTTTTATTAAATTTTTAAAGTTGAATTGACTTTTTATTGGGATAAATGTTCCCGAATAAATTCCTAATTCCCGAATAAATGTTCCCGTCAACCTCGGCATGATATGCGCATGTTTGCATTGCTTACATGAAACTTATTAAAGTTGACATTGCCTTCTTGGCTGCTACCCACTAATAAAGATAATGAAGTAAATCTTAAAAATTCTTTGTTAATTGTTCAAGGTGTTTACCTTTTTTATAACTTTGTGAGTTAGAACCTGCTATATAAATCCATGATTTTCTCACATTTTAGTATATTATTATTTAACCACTAGCAAGTGTCGAAGTCGACCTCTCGTCTCCGCTTCTTCGAGATTAGATGGTATACTTGTTGAGTACATATTGTTTTCGTACTCATACTACACTTGCTGTGCATTTTTATTGCACGAGATTATTGTGTGGCTAGAGGCATAGCAACATGGTTGACACAGAGACTAGGTGAGCTGTATTTCCCCGAGAAAATTCCGCAGCTAGTATTGTCTCTTTCAGGATTCTATTTACTCTATGTCCAATTGTATACCGGACAGTTACTATACTTATTTGGTTTCTTTTAGAAATTGCTCATATATGTGTGACACTGGGTTCTGGGATGTATTTGGGTTTAAATTCAGAAATTTTAGAGTTGCTAAATATTTCATTATTAATTCTGAAGAATATACTGATGTGTTATTTCATATCGTATAAAAGACATATTTTCAAAATTATTAAAACAAGAACTTGATTAAGTATTTCAGTTGGCTCGCCTGACAGTAGTGTCCGGCACCATCACGACCCTTAGTGGATTTTGGATTGTGACAACATGGTATTAGAGCACTAGGTTCCCGTTGATCTCACAAGTCATGAGCAAGTCTAGTAGAGTCTCGCGGATCGGTATGAAGACGTTTGTGCTTATCTTCGGGAGGCTACAGGGCTGTTAGGAGTACTTCCTTTCTTGATTTCCTTATCGTGCTTTTTGATTCCTTTGAGGCGTATGCCTTTGATTCCTTCCTGCTCAATCTTGCACGACGCGAGCGTTTGTTAGAAATCGAGAATTGAAGAATTGAAATGGCATTAGAAATGTGGTGTGGGATGATTCTCCCGGTACAGTTGATTGGACTATTATAGTCGCCTTATGGAAGGAGATTCTATTGTTTCAACTCAGTAACAGAACTTCTAAGAGCATTGAGGCTAGGCACAGGTTATCATGATTCTTATGAGCGATTATTCTACAGTATTGTTGTGATGGTAGGATTTTTGCCTACGTGTCGGGGAAGTGAGTGACTTGAAGGGAGGTTTACCCCGTACATGATCTAGAGATTCAGTATTTTATTCCCGGCTAGGGAAAGGCAATCAGGCTGAGAATGTTCAGGTTTGAGATGATGAGAGGATGAGACTTGGTGTTTTCAAATGTGGTGGAATCTTCACCGGCAACATGATATGATCATCCTCGATTGAATGTGTTAAGTGTCCGGTGTTCTAGTTTTCTTCAAATTCTCCTTTGGAGCAGGATGTTGCGGGTCAGTAATAAAGAAACGACAGTCAGAGATCGCGGGAAGCGGTGGTTCAGGATGGAATCAGTGTTCCAAGCATTAACAACTCGAGAAAGATTTCTTCGGAATGGTTTAAAGTTAGTAGCGACTTGTGGGTTCAAGTGATATGAAGATAGATTTTATTTAAGGCAAAAATTGAGCAGCAAAGCATGAGGAAGGATGCGGGGTAAGTGTCAGGCCATGTTTAAAACTTCTATAAGGCTAGATATAAGAAACCCAGGTCGATTGGCTGATTAAAAAATTGAGTTTTTCAGAAGTGGGAGAGTGGAGTAGTTGCATATGGGCTTGGTAGTAGGATGACTATGCACCTAAAGAGAGTATAAAATGATCTGGGATTTTAGTGAATGGCAATTGAAGCCTGCGGGTTTAATTTAAAGTATGGGCTGTTATGTGGCAGGAGATTTGGTATGACAGAAAGGAGCTGCTTGAACTGAAGAAGGATGCAGCATAACTTTGAATTGGAAAGGTGTTGCCGCACATTTAATTGATGTCAAAGGAGTTGCTTTGTGCTTTGAATGGATGCGGGTTCCAAAGAAAGTGATTCTACTAGGTGCTATGTCAAGGGGGTGTTCATGTGCTAAAATATTGATGGAGTTGATTATATTCGGGGCCAATTTGGAGCGGGTGGCTCTCAGCAGCGGTCCTAATGGATTCAAATGGGTAAACGTGTGGTGCCTAATAAGGTCGAGCTTATAGGTACGATTAAGAATCAAGCTATGTTCTATGATGTTTTGACTTGCAGTGTAGCATTTGGGAGGTATGAAATGGTTTATGGGATTTGAGACAACATGGTATCGCGATTCAAGGTCACTCAAGAGGAGTGCAGATGGAGTATGTTATGTGTTGAATGGAGCTAGTATTATTTGTAAGGCAATCCAATATAAATTGGAAGAAGGTAGATTGATTAGACATAGCCGAATTGGAATATTGGGTGCAATAAGTGATATAGAATTTGAAGTGAGGATCGTGGTTGCAGTTTGGTGGCGATAAAGATGTCGTGAGCAGGAAATGAGCTTCGATGTTTAAAGTAAGTTGGTTGTTTCTTCACTGTCACCTGAAATAGGTGTTTTATGAAGAAGGCTTTGCATACTGGTTAGGGGTTCTTGATCACTTTTTAATGTTAGAACGACCGGTGGTTTGGATGTACAGACCTGTTATGTGGTTCGGAAGGTTGTGGGAGCGTGTCCCACAGGAAGATTTTAGTGTAACATGTAGTCACTTGATTGATTAAAGATTTAAACTAAGTATGAGATTGTAGTGATATCATTAATTTGAGAATTTATGCCTGGAAGGCACTCGGTTTATTGGGTTATGGACTGTGGTGGTTTGCTCAGGTTATGATGGGTGATCTTGTGTGTTGTGAGAGAAATGGGAGTTATTATAGACCTTTGAAAGGTTATTAGCCTAGTTCAGTGAGATCAGAATCAAATGGAGGTCTATAGATGAATTTAAATGTGAATGTGGGCCTTATATCAGGCCGAATGTGCTCATTTAAGCATAAGCGCTCCTTATGGAGGAGTAATCATAGGTGGGTGTTATTTCGTTGTCAGCTATTTCAATGTAATGATATATCGTGCCGTGCGAGTTGTGAGATGGATTGGTGAATTTCTTATGTGTTAAGGTTCCGCGTAAAGGTTATGTTATATGAGCAGGATGGATCTTGAGACTCATATTATATATCGCACTTGAGTTTGTGGATTATAGCGTTATATGTATTCCCAGGGAATGGTATTATACACTTAGCCTATATATGATTGATATTCAGTATTTTGTTGTAACGAGCAATTTAGCTCGATGTACATCTCCTTATGTGAGTTCCATATGTGGATCGGGTGGCACGCCGCCATGGGTATGTTATATGGATCGGGTGGCACGCCTCCATGGTTATGTTGTGTGGATCGGGTGGAACGCTGCCATGGTTATGATTGCTCGAATCAGGTTGCGATCCGCAATGGTGTGATATTCAGTACAGTTCCCCATATCTGTTTATGGTGTTTTGTTTCCTATTTTCTGAAGGAAGCTCATATTAGCTATGCGCCCACGTCGCATGTATGATTCGCGAGCGGGGTAATTGAATTTCCTTTTTCAGAGTTCATTTTCCTTTTGCATCGCATTCTAATTGGTAGACTATTGGCACATTGTGGTATCATATGAGACTTTTGATAATGTCCGAGACGGCTTATAGCCGGAGCATTTCGTACTGGGTGAGATGAGATTGTTGGATTTAGGATCGGTGCAATCTGATTATATGAAGTATATTAAGGAGCTAGGACCATTATTTGGCTTAGAATGAGGTAATGGTTCTTGTCAGGGGTATAGACTCAATGATTGGTTGACTCGGCAGTTGGTTACCAATTTCTACACATCTATTCCATCGTGGCGGTATTGTAAGATTTAGAGCAAGACATATGTAGGTCATGAGGTGTAATGGGAGCATTGGATTTGTGGAATTTTGACTAAGTTGATTAGAAAATATTATTATGGTTCGATGAGTAAAGTGATGCTAGAGGTGAATTCAGCAAAGTTATGCAGCCATGTTTGGGTACAACGTGTAGTGATTGATATGGTGATCTTATGTTGGAACATGTCGGGCATAGAATTTCGGATTTTGGAATTGGACTCTAAGGCTTATTTGCTTGAATAAAAGAGAATATCTTCAGAATTGATCGAGCTAAGGTGCTCAACCGAGTTGTGGTAGCACGACAAGATGCTTGAGGTGTTAAATAGTGATTTCAGACTACTTCAGTATAGTTCTCAGCACGTTCGAGCACGAACGTATATTTAAGTGGGAGAGAATGCAACGACCCGACTGGTCGTTTTGAGCTCTAGCGTGTCGCTTGGCAGTCTAGGGCCATGAAAAACTTCATTTCAAGTATTATGACTTATACGCGTGGTTGGAATTGAATTTCGAGAACTCAGAGTTGATTTGGAAAGAGAATTCTCATTTCGGAAGCTTAAAGTTGAAAGACTCAACTAGGATTGGAATTTTGAGTAAAACGACCCCGGAATTGGGATCTGAAGGTTCCAGCATGTTTGTATAATGATTTCGGACTTGGGCGTATGCCCGGATCGGATTTTGGATGACCGGAGAGCGTTTTGGCACCTATTGTGAAAGTTGGCATTTTGGAAAAAAATTCAGAAGTTTGGCTTGAAGTGCATTTTAGTGTTATCGATGTTTGTTTGGGATTCCGAGATTGGGAGTAGTCCGCATGGTGATTCAGGAGTTGGGAGCACGATCCGAAGTGAATTCGGAAGTTCATAGGTCATTTTGGAGGTATTTAATTAAGGTAGAAAATTGAAGGTTTTTGAGAAGTTTACCGGAAATGGACTTTTTGATATCGGGGTCGGAATGCAATTCTGGAAGTTGGAGCAGGTTCGTAATGTCGAATTTGACTTGCCTGCAAAATTTGGGGTTAATCGAATGAGATTTGATAGATTCGGCATCAGATGTGAAAGCTAGGGATTTCAAAGTTCACAAAGATGAATTTTGGCGCAATTCATGATTTCAACGTTGTTTGATGTGATTTGAAGCCTCAGCTGAGTTAGTGATATGTTTCCACACTTGTTGGCATGTTCGGACGGGGTCCCGAGGGGCTCAGGTGAGTTCGAAACCATTTCTGGGAAATTTATAACTGCTGATTTTTGGCTACAACAGTGTTCTATGCGATTACGGGGAATTGGTCGCGATAGCGGTGAGTAAAATATGAGAAACGGGCCAGTGAATAGCGATCGCGGAAAGCCTTTCACGATCACGTAGAGTAAATATTATGTTGTACTGACTCGACTTCGGAGGATCATATCTCACAATCTATAAGGAATTTTGAGATGATGTAAAATTCAAGTTGTGGCCCTTTGTGTCTAGTTTCTAGAAAAGTAAACCATCCATGATTTTGATTTGTGTACAGAGAGATATAATTGTTACACTACAAGGTGTCTGAGAAGATTAAGTCGACAGTTGTGTTACACATGGGCTGACTTTGATAGATTATATCTAGAAATCTATAAGGAATTAAAAATGACCAACACATTGTATATCTTTGCTAGTTTTCAGAACATTTAACCATTTGTCATTTCGAGTTGTGTGCAAAAAGTTATGACTATTCTACTAGAGGCTATCCGGAAGGCTGGGAAATTGTCCTCCGCGATCGCGAAGCTCTTTCCGCGATTGCGAAGAGTAAATTTTTGGCTGGAATAATTGTTCTCCATGATCGCGAAGCATTTTTCACGATCGCGATGAGTAAATACCTGGGCAGATTGGTATTTTAGCGGGTTTAGCTCATTTTTCTTCATTTCTTCAAGGCATCGACGATTGTTGGAGAGCTTCCAGAAGGTATTCATCATCTATGTTAAGGTAAGTTACTCCTCATTTTCAAGTTAAAGAAAAAATTATATCATGGAATTAGATATGAAAATTGTGGAAAAATTGGGATTTTTGGAAGAAAACCTAGAAACTTGATAACTTGAATTTTACAACGAATTTGAGCATGGAATTAGGAGTAAATTATATATTTGAGCTAGTGACGCTATGGGTAGAGTATATCTTCAAGAAATTTTAGAATATGGGCACGTGAACTCGAGGGCATTTTGGTCATTTCACTAAGAGGAGTTGGGAATTTGTATAATTTGAATTTTTAACAATTATTTGAGTTTATTCTCATTAGTTTGCCGTTATTTGGATAGTTTCGGAGCATTTTGCAACCATTCGAGTCGTCGGGAAGGCTTGGAGGCCATTTATGGAATTTCGGAGTGAGGTAAGTCTCCTTTCTAACCTTGTAAAAGGGAATTGTCCCCATAGGTGAGTTAATTGGTTATGTGCTCCTAATTGTGGGGGCTACGTACGCACGAGGTCATGTAAGTCCGTGCGTAGCTACTATTATGCTATTGTCCGGGTAGTCTAGGACCCAAAAGCATGCTATACTTGGATTAATTATAAACTTACTTACAACTTGAATTGCTTAAATCACATTGAATTAGTAAATAAATTTCTAAAAGGATTAAACTCTACTTTTATTAAAATTGTTAAAGGAGAATTGGCTTTTAATTGGGTTAATTGTTCCCGTATAAATTCCTAATTAGCCATTTGTGCATGAGTTTTGATGTGTACCTGAGTTGTATGTATGACCGATCAGGGTATGTGTTTAAATTTTGGAGTGGGCCAAACTCCTCGGCCGATTAAATAGATGCATCTATAGTTTGCGCCGTTCGACCATCGGCAGTGCACAGTTTACATTTCTGTTGGAGCGGGCCGTCAACCTCGGCATGATATGCGCATGTTTGCATTGCTTACTTGAAACTCATTAAAGTTGATATTGCCTTCTTGGCCTCTACCCACTAATAAAGATAATGAAAAGTAAATCTTAAAAATTCTTTGTTAATTATTCAAGGTGTTTACCTGTTTTACAGCTTCGTGAGTTAGAACCTGCTATATAAATCCATGATTTTCTCACATTTTAGTATATTATTTTTGACCTCTAGCAAGTGTTAAAGTCGACCTCTCGTCTCTATTTCTTCGAGATTAGATGGAATAGTTTATGAGCACGTTGTTTTCGTACTCATACTATACTTACTGATGCATTTTTGTTGCACAGGATTAATGTGTGGCAAGTGGCTTAGTGGCATAGCATCATGGTTGACGTAGAAACTAGGTGAGCTGTATTTCCCCGAGCCAATTCCGCAGCTAGTATAACCTCTTTCAGTATTCTATTTACTTTCTGTCCAATTGTATTTCAGACAGTTATTGTACTTATTCGGTTTCTCTTAGAAATTTCTCATGTACGTGTGACATCGGGTTCTGGGATGTATTTGGGTTTAAATTCAGAAATTTTAGAGTTGCTGAATATTTCATTATTAGTTCTGAAGAATATACTGATGTGTTATTTTAAATCGTATAAAAGACTTGTTTTCAAAATAATTAACAAAATAACTTGATTATGTATTTCAGTTGGCTTGCCTGACATACATGACCCTTAGTGGATTTTGGGTCGTGACAATCGCGTGTGCGACGAGTTAGGTCTAAAGACCTTCGTGTTCACGACATTGGGCTTGCATTCACGAAGCTTTAACCCCTCGAACCCTCGCGCTCGCGTCCAAGGGGTCGCGTTTGCGTAAGACAACTATCCCACCCCCTGCCATGCCCACTTGGCCTTCGCGTTTGCGTGCCAGGACCGTGTTCGCGAAGGGATAACCCCTCACTGCCTCACATTCGCTACTTGAGCTACGGGTTCACGTAGAAGGATTTTCCTTCGGCAATATTAATGCATCGTGTTCGCGTGGGTTCTCCCGCGAACGCGAAAAAGAATGCATCAGTACACTAGATCAGTTGTTCCTGAAATTTTTCTTAAGTCCAAAACTTTCAAAAACACCTCCAAAACAGACCCAAGCCCTCGGGGTTCCTAACCAAACATACGTCACGTCAAACGACATCCATTTTAACCAAATTTTACACAAATATCTTAAATAATATATAAGACCTGTACCGAGTGCCGAAACCAAAGTACGAGCCCAATACCATCATGTTCTAATCAAATTTCATTTCAATTTTCCATAAACAATTTCGAAAAACAATTTCCTTTAAAAAATTTATCTCTCGGGCTTGAGACCTTGGAATTCGGTTCTGGGCATATGCCCAAGTCTCATTTTTTCCTACAGACCCTCTAAAACCGTCAAATCACGGGTCCGGGTCCATTTATCCAAAAAGTTGACCGAAGTCAAATTAACTTGTTTTATAACAAAATTTTATCTTTTTCACAGATTTTCATACTTAAGCTTTTCGGCTACACGCTTGGACTGCGTACGCAAATTGAGGTGACTCTAAATAAGGTTTTCAAGGCCTCGGAAATAAAGAATTTAATTTGAAGCAAGTGATAACCTTTTGGGTCATCACATTCTCCAACTCTAAAATAAATGTTCGTCCTCGAACAGACAGAAGAAGGAAGTACCTGAGTCGGGGAAAAGATGAGGATAACGGCTCCGCATATCGAAATCGCACTCCCAGGTCGATGCCTTAGGAGGCTGACCTCTCCACTGAACACGAATAGAAGAAAAACTCTTCGATCTCAACTGACGAACCTGCCGGTCTAGAATAGTTACCGGTTCCTCCTCATAAGACAAGTCTTTGTTTTACTAGACAGTGCTGAATAATACGTGAGATGGATTGCCGTGATACTTCCGAAGCATGGACACATGAAATACTGGATGCACGATTGATAAGCTCGGTGGCAATGCAAGTCTATAAGCCACATCTCCCACTAGATCAAGAATCTCAAATGGACCAATGAACCTAGGTCTCAGCTTGCCCTTCTTCCCAAATCTTATCATGACCTTCATAGGCAACACTCAAAGCAATACCCTCTCACCAACCATAAAAGCCACATCTTGAACCTTGCGGTCTGCATAACTCTATTGCCTGGAATGAGCTGTACGAAGCTTATCCTGAATAATCCTGACCTTGTCCAAGGCCTCCTGAACAAGATTCTTACCTAATAACTGAGCCTCTCCCGGCTCAAACCCTCAAACCGGAGATCGAAACTGCCTACCATATAAAGCCTCATTAGGAGCAATCTAGATACTCGAATGATAGCCGTTGTTGCAGGCAAACTCTGCTAAAGTAAAAAACTGATCCCACGAGCCTCCAAAGTCAATGACACAAGCTCCGAGCATATCCTCCAAAATCTGAATAGTTCGCACCTCAGGCAAAAATGATAGACACAGGCATACCATAAAGACGAACAATCTTTCAGATTTAGATCTCAGCTAACCTCTCGGATGAATAGGAGACTGCCACAGGGATGAAATGCGCTAACTTGGTCAGCCTATCAACAATGACCCACATTGTGTCAAACATTCTCCGAGTCTGCGGGAGTCCAACAACGAAATTCATAGTGACTCGTTCTCACTTCCACTCGGGAAGCTCAATCCTCTAGAACAATCCACCAGGCCTCTGTTGCTCATACTTAACCTGCTGACAATTAAACATCGAGCCACATATGCAACTATATCCTTCTTCATTCTATGCCACAAATAATGATCCCGCAAATCCTGATATATCTTCGCGGCACCTGGATGAATAGAGTACCGGGATCTATGGGCCTCCTCTAAAATCAACTCTCGGAGCCCATCTACATTAGGCACACAAACTCGACCATGCAATGTCAAAACTCCATCCTCATCTAAGGTAACCTACTCGTCACCTCCGCACTACACCGTGTCTCTAAGGACACAAAATGGGGATCATCATACTGCCGATCATGGATACACTCTAATAAAGAAGAACGAGCGACCGTGCAAGCTAATACACAACTAGGCTCAGAAATATCCAACCTCACAAACTGATTGGCCAAATCCTGAACATCCAAGGCAAGTGGCCTCTTACCGACCAGAATATAAGCAAGACTACCTACACTGGCTGACTTCCTATTCAAAGCATCGGCCACCACATTGGCCTTTCCCGGATGATATAAGATAGTGATATCATAATCCTTCAACAACTACAATCACCTCCTCTGCCTCAAATTCAACTCCTTTTTCTTGAACAAATACCGAAGACTTTTGTGATCCGTGAACACCTTACATGCCACGCCATACAGATAATGCCTCCAAATCTTCAATGTGTAAACAATGTCTGCCAACTTCAAATCATAAACCAGTTCTTGACTGCCTCGATCTTTGTCAGATCAACCTGAATACCCTCTGCTGATATGACATGACCTAGGAATGAAACTGAACTCAACCAGAACTCACACTTCAAGAACTTAGCATACAACTAACAATCCCTCGGAGTTTGAAGAACCACTCTGAGATGTTGCTCGTATTCCTCCTGGATGCGAGAATATATCGAAATATCATCAATGAAGACTATAACGAATGATTCCAAATAATGCTTGAACACTCGGTTCATCAAATCCATAAATGTTGCTGGGGCATTGGTCAACCCAAATAACATAACCAAGAACTCATAATGCCCGTACCGAGTGTGAAAAGTTGTCATAGGGAAATCAGATGCCCTAATCCTCAACTGATGGTAGCCGGATCTCAAGTCAATCTTTGAAAATACCTTGACACCTCGAAGCTGATCAAACAAATCATCAATCCTCGGCAAATGGATACTTATTCTTGATTGTAACCTTGTTTAACTGCCGGTAATCAATACACATTCTCATTGATCAGTCCTTCTTCTTAACAAACAACACTGGCGCATCCCAAGGCGAAATACTGGGCCTAATGAAACACTTCTCCAGCTAGTCTTGCAATGCCCCATCAACTACTTTAACTCCGACAGGGCCATACAATATGGCGGTATAGAAATGGGTTGAGTTCGTGGAGCAAAATCAATGCAAAAGTCAATATCCCTGTCAAATAAGGAGAAGTCATCTAAATATAAATTATGCAAAAGATAAATTTATATATATGGATTTACCACACTTCCAACATATTTTCTGAAATTTACATTTGGAAGACGTACAAGACAAGATTATGAAGCAAATTACTCTCCTTGAATTGAAGACGAATTCTTTCGTGTTCAATTAAAGTCAAATAAGGAGAAGTCATCTTATCAGGAAACGTTATTAGTTTAGGACAATTTTTCACACAAATTGCAAAATTAACACTGATTAAAATTTAATTGTATATTTATCTCAATAGAACACACTTCAAGATCTTTGATACCAATGTTGGATATAACCGAGGGGCGAGAATAACGAATCTTGTACCTTATTGACGCAGTGAAAATTATTAAACTCATCATCAAAAGAATTGTCCCAAATGAACCTTTGAATCACTAGGAAACAATGTGTATTCCCACAAACTAAATGGATCTTTATCTGTTTGTGTATTTTTATTTGGAGAAGAAAGAAGAAGAGAAGTTCCTTCAAAAAGGAGATGAAGTACGTACTATTTTTTCTAGATTTTTCTCACACCTCTATACTTAAAACATATCCTACACAACCAAAGTGGGGTAGGCAGAGTTTTTAGAATCGGTTGGGCTTTGGAAATTGGGTTTCTCCAAACATATCCATGCTACTTCTTCCATCGACACCGAATTACATGACTTACTGATAGGGTACAACTAGCACATCAATACTAACTCCAAACTCTCTATATCGAGGTGGACGCATCATAGGTAATTATCATCCTTATACATGACCAACCCGGTTATATTAATATACTGGATGACCCAATCATCAAACACACATAAGGAGCAAAACTATGTAGCAGATAACCTAGCCAAATATGCATCAAGGCAACAAAATGGAAGCAACTTAAAGATTTTTGCAATACCACCATCTTTTGTCGCCCACCACTACCAAGTTGACTGCATGGGAGCTGCTTCTAAAAGACTTGTAAATGCCCATATTTTTTAAGCAACAACCTCTCATTCTGTAAATCCACCGGGCAATAGTATCTCCTTATAGTATCGCTACTACTTTTTTTCATGATATCCCCACCAGGGACATAGAAGTTAGCCATATATCTACTACTACTTGTAACAACTCTTGTATCGGGGAGGCTACTGAGACCCTGCATGCTTCCTACTTAATGTAAAATTTTCTCTTTTTTTTCACTAAAAAAAGTAAATGTAATTGGGTTGAAACCATGAATATTTTACAGTTAGATTAGATTTTCTATGCCATTTTCGAGAGCGCATGCATCTATGGTTGGTGCTTGTGGTTAGGGGGGTGGTTTTGAGCTTATTAAGAAAATAGCAGCCTGCTGCATGAAACATCTTGAAAAAAGGTCCGGGAAGGGACCCTCCCCCTTTTTATTGTGTAGCAAAAAGTAATATTTCCCTCTTTTTTTGTTGTTGCTATTTGTATGGGTGAGAATATGACCCCTGAGATAATTAATGAGATTAATTATATCCTAAGATAATTCTTAGCTATGACTACTTATTAATCACGATACCCGCCTATCAATTGACTCGATCAATAGGGCTACGGTCTATCCTCCATCGCAAGGACGGAACCTCAGCATAACCACGACCCTCCATTGCCAGCTCATACAGCTTACAACTATAAATACTAAAGGAACCCTAGAAAGGGGGTTGCTTCTTCTTCTTCATCACGATTCTCGAGAAAAGAGAGAATATCATTGAAAGGCTCTGAAGACCAGATTAATATCATCAATAAAAAGCTCTCCATAAATCTCTTCTTAATAGAAAAATCTTTCTCCTTGTTCATTTTATTCGGTCCTTTGATTTATTACGATCTTCTATGATTGGCCCTCCATTTACTTCGATTGTTTTATGCTTATAAAGTGTGTCAAACTTGAGCTAAACAATTTGGCGCCGTTTGTGGGGATTTCATAGTAGAATCGCGTAGTTCTTCCCTCGACCAAAATGAAAGAAACGCCAAAGAACAACCCATCTCAAACAAGCTAAAGCGGTATATGAGACAAAGGGAATTCGAAGATCTCGAATCGAGATCCAACTCCTCTGTCACTTCTCTCGTATAGTACAAGCAAGAAGAAGAAGCAGTCCTCCCCTCCCCCTCCTCCCTAGGGAGAATCTCTGTAAGGCACCCCGGCATCCCTGATGTGAGATCCAGCCGAAAAAATGGATGAAGATATCTCGAAACGAGAGTCGCCTCAAACTAGCCTACATACCCCGATTGGGAGGATAGCGCATGAGCTACTCAAGATCTCGAATCAAAATGGAGCTTCAGCTCTCAAACACCAACATAACAAGATTCATGCTATGCGCCTTCTCCAATAAGTCCAACTACGGTTGAACAACGACTCAGGCTACGTGCCTTCACCAAAAAGTTCAACTACAAGTTGAGCTGGGACTCAGGCCATGTGCCTTCGCCATCAAAAAATTACAAGATTCAACTATGGTTAAACAACGACTCAGGCTACGTGCCTTCACCGAAATGTTCAACTACAAGTTGAACCGAAACTCAGGCCATGCGCCTTCGCCACAAAAGTTATCGAGGTTCAACTGCAAGCTGAACCGGGACTCAGTCCATACGCCTTCGTTGTTAGATAATACGCTTAACGCTGAGGGGGGGTGAATAGCGTTATAATAAAAATTAGCGTAAACTTTGCGGAATTAAAAAATTGCAGCAAGTAAATAAGTGCGATAAATAATAAAGTACGCACCAATGTATTCTGGTTCACCACAACACGTGGCTAGTCCAGTCCTCGAGAGACTCTCTCGATATTTTCCACTAACTTGTCAAGCTTACGGGTGCTCAACAAACCTTTACAGCTTAAGGACACAAGCCTTAACACCTTTGCTCGGAGATACAACACTCCAAGACTTCACTGTTAAGCTTACGGGTGCCTAACCAACCTTTACAACTTAAGGACACAAGCCTTAACACCTTTGCTCGGAGATACAACACTCCAAGACTTCAACCAAGGAAACACAAGTTCCTTACAACAAGAGAATTACAATTCTCTTACAAGTGTACAAAACACTAAACACTCAAACAAAGCACTCCTTAATGAGTAGATATGAGTAAAAGAAGTAAGCTCAAGATCACAACAACTATGGACAAGACTTTGGCTCTCAAAAGCTTTATGAAATGAATATAAAATGATAAACAATAGTATGCAAGCTTATAGCAATAGAATGATCAGTTGTTATGTGTTGTTGTGTTTAAAACACTGAAATGAAGCTGTATTATAGTTGAAAAACTTGGCATTACCGTTGTCTAATTGTCAATTAAGAGTTGCTGATTTTACTGAGTGACAATCGATTGTCAAGAAGCCACAATCGATTGTTTGCCAATCGTTCCAGAAATCAATCCCAGATTTTACGCTTAACAATCGATTGTCAAGATCAACAATTGATTATTGGTAATGTTCAAAAAATCATTTCCAGATTTTACGTAAAACAATCAATTATACCAAATCAATAATCGATTATTCAGCAACGTTCAAAAAATCCTTTCCAGATTTTAATTTCAACAATCGATTGTACAAAATCAACAATCAATTATTCAGCAACGTTCAAAAAATCTTTTCCAGATTTTAATATCAACAATCGATTGTACAAAATCAACAATCGATTACCTGACGGTATTTGAAAACTTTACGACAACGGTCAGCTTCTCAATCGATTGTGCAATGTTAACAATCGATTATTTATTAGACTTTGAAAATCATTTTAGACACTGCCTCTTGCCAATCGATTGTTTTATACTCACAATCGATTATTTAATAATTTTGAAAAAGTCTGGAAGACACTGCCTCAACACAATCGATTGTCATAAGTTCACAATCGATTATTTTGTGACTTTGAAAAATCTGAAGGACATTGTCTCTTCACAATCGATTGTCATTAACTTCACAATCGACTATTCTGAGTTTTGAAAAACTTTGATGTACACTGCCTCATCACAATCGATTGTCATAAGGTTCACAATCGACTGTCATGCAGATTTGAAAAAACCTGATGCTCACTGTCTTAACACAATCGATTGTCATTTAGTTCACAATCGATTGTCATGCAGTCTTGGCTTAACATAATCGATTATCATAAGTTCATAATCGATTATCTTAGTCCAGATTTTAGAGGCATGTTTAAAAATTATTTTGACTAAAGTAAATATGCATGATTTAAAATCATTTAGCATTAAATTAAATATGCATGATTTTGTAAAAATAGTTTTATGAGAGAAGCCATGTCATGAGTCAAGTTGTCGGATCAAGATCACAATTAAGAACGACTCATTTAAACTATAAAACTTTGTCTTGTGCTTGAATCTCGTTATCCACCAATTGTGCGCTTGTACTTGAACTTCGCATATATCAATTTGTGCTTGTTTGTCATTCATCAAAACCTACACATAAGAACACATGTTTTAGTATAAAGCCTTGAGAACGTGTTTCCAACAATTTCCCCCTTTTTGATAATGGCAAACTTTAAGCGGGATATGCAACTTAAACAATAAATAATGACGATTCAAGACAAGTAAAGATATGCAATAAGTATGCGATTAGTTCCCCCTCAATATATGAATTCCCCCTCAATTTAAGCTTATAAATATTGAGAGTGCATACCCTGCATACCCGTTATCTTCCCCCTTTTGCCATTAGCAAAAATAATATAAGAAGATGCCAAAGATGTAAATAAAACTTGTTTATTTATTGGAAAGAAAACGTGATTACTTAAAGAGAGTAGCCTGATCGAATTGATCAGGTCATGTAGGAACAAGGTTCAAGTCTACCGGTCTGTTAGGATGCCTCAGCTGCATACATCACTGCACTTCCACTTGACACCTATCGTAATGATAAACGGCTCGTCTCGCCGTGACCTTCTCTTGAATTCTCAAAAAAACTTCTGTCGCTCCATCCCCGCAGGGGCAGAGAACCCGTCGCTGTCTCGGGAATTCCTTGTCGGCTCTCTGTAAAATACTCGTTTGGCCGAGGGCTTCCAAACACATCGTAAGCTAAACCGGTGCTGACAAATAACCAACCCGCAATGAATAGGGAAGGTATAGTAACTCAAGTAATAGCAGAACAATCGATTATTGATACGAGATAATCGATTATTAGACGAAAGAAACCGATTTTGTTTTGTTGAAGAAGACTCGATTATTGCGCGTCATGCTTTATAATTCCCCCTACCTTTAGGGCGATACCTGCAAAAATTCATTAGACGTCTCCAACGCTCAAGTTAGAAATCATGTAAAATAAAAAGATGCAATGCATGACTTAGATCAACGTGGAGTCAAGAATCCCGAGTTCACTACGAATTCGGAAGAAGGACTCTTTCTCTAAGGGCTTAGTAAAGATGTCGGCCAATTGGTCTTTGGTTTCAACAAATTCGATTTCGACATCGCCCTTGAGAACGTGATCTCTTATAAAATGATGTCTAATTTCAATGTGTTTTGTTCGCGAATGAAGAACGGGGTTCTTCGTCAAGCATATGGCACTTGTATTATCACATTTAAGAGGGATATGATCAAGACTTTGGCCATAGTCCAAGAGTTGTTGTTTCATCCAGAGGATTTGAGCGCAACAACTCCCCGCGGAACATATTCAGCCTCGGTTGTGGACAACGCAACACTTACTTGTTTCTTGCTAAACCAAGAAACGAGAGAGCTACCGAGCAAATGGCAAGTGCCACTAGTGCTCTTGCGGTCCAATTTGCATCCAGCAAAATCGGAGTCGGAATAGCCAACGAGTTGGCATGAAGAACCTTTGGGGTACCATAGACCCACATTTGTAGTACCAACAAGGTACTTCAAAATCCGTTTTACCGCAGTAAGGTGAGACTCCTTCGGACACGATTGATAACGGGCGCATAAGCACACGCTAAACATGATGTCCGGACGACTAGCAGTAAGATAGAGAAGAGAGCCAATCATACCTCGATACTTCTTAGTGTCGACTTCCTTACCTTTCTCATCTTTGTCTAGATGATAGGATGTGCTCATGGGAGTCGCCATTGCTTTTGCATTGTTCATTTCAAATTGTTTCAGCAATTCTTTGCAATATTTGGCTTGGCAAATGAACGTACCTTCTTTCATTTGCTTTACTTGTAATCCCAAAAAGAATGTTAACTCACCCATCATAGACATCTCAAATTCGCTTGTCATTAAATCGGAAAATTCCTTGCATAAGACATTGTTAGTAGCACCAAATATGATATCATCCACATATATTTGAACTAATAAAATATCATTGTTTTTATGCTTAACAAAAAGGGTGGTGTCAAATTTCCCCCTAATGAAATCATTTTCCAATAGAAATTTACTCAATCTTTCATACCAAGCTCGCGGAGCTTGTTTTAAACCATAGAGAGCCTTTTTGAGTCTGAAAACATGATCGGGAGATTTAAAATCTTCAAAACCGGGGGGTTGTTCAACATAAACTTCTTCTTGTATAACACCTTTTAGAAAAGCACTTTTCACATCCATTTGATATAAATTGAAATTCATAGAAGAGGCAAAAGCGAGCAATAGACGAATAGCTTCTAATCTAGCTACGGGAGCATATGTTTCTTCATAGTCAATACCCTCTTCTTGATTATAGCCTTTTGCTACAAGCCTAGCTTTGTTTCTAGTGATTACACCATTTTCATCTAGTTTGTTTCGAAAAACCCATTTCGTACCAATTATGGTATGATTTTCGGGTCTTGGCACCAAATCCCAAACGTCATTCCGTTTGAATTGGTTAAGCTCCTCTTGCATTGCCAAGGTCAAAAATTCATCCCCAATTGCTTCGGAGATGGTTGTTGGTTTAATTTGAGACACAAAAGCAGTATGTCCTAAGGTGTTCTTAAGGGAGTTTCGGGTACTTACCTTTTCTCCGACGTCGCCAATTACCTGTTCGAGAGGGTGATCTTTGATTGTCCTCCACTCGTTAGGCATTGTCGTTTCTTTCTCCAATTGTGGCGCTTCCTCCATTGGTTGTTCCAAGATTTCATCTTTATTTTCCTTAGGCGTTTCCTCTTGTATTTTGTCTTTCAAGCTATCTAAAATACCTGCAAGATCAAAATCGGAATCCTTTCTCGCCAAGCGAGCATTGTTTTCGGAAAATACAACATGAGGGGATTCCTCCACAGTTTCGGTTCTTATATTAAAAACCCTATATGCTTTGCTACGTGAAGAATAACCAATGAAAATTCCCTCATCAGACTTAGCATCAAATTTTCCCAATTGATCTTTGCCATTGTTATGAATAAAATATTTACAACCGAATACTCTAAAATGGGAGATATTTGGTTTCCTTCCCTTATAGAGTTCATAGGGAGTTTTCATGAGTATAGGCCTTATGACTACTCTATTTAAGACGTAGCATGTGGTACTCACGGCATCCGCCCAAAAATGTTTGGGAATCTTAGCCTCTTCGAGCATGGTTCTAGCCATCTCTTCGAGACATCTATTTTCCTTTCCACCACCCCATTTTGTTGTGGTGTTCGTGGAGCGGAAAAGGTATGCTCGATGCCGAGATCGTCACAAAAGTCCGCAAAGAGATTGTGATCAAGCTCTCCCCCATGATCACTTCTAATTGAAGTGACGGTTGCTTCCTTTTCGTTTTGAACACGTTTAAGGAAATATTTTAAATTCTGAAAAGCATCACTTTTATTGACAAGAAATAAAGTCCAAGTAAATCTAGAATAATCATCAACAATCACAAAAGCATAACGATTTCTTCCTAGACTTTCAATGCGAGATGGTCCAAATAAATCCATGTGAAGCAATTGCAATGGTCTAGTAGTTGAAACAATGTTTTTTGATTTGAAAGATGCTTTTGTTTGCTTCCTTTTTTGACAAGAATCACAAATAGAGTCATTTTCAAATTTCAAATTGGGAAGGCCAATAAATAAGTTTTGTGAAATCAATTTGTTCAAAAGATGAATGTTTATATGAGCAACTCTACGATGCCATAGCCAAGTATCATCCTCTTTGCTCATAAGGCAATCCACATATTCGGGTGAGGAATTAGCAAGATCAACCATATAAATATTATCCACTCTAAAATCACGAAGGATAATTTTAAAATCACTGCGTCTAAACACTAAGCATTCATCCGAATCAAATAGGGCAAGATTTCCATTGTCACATAATTGACTTATGCTCAAGAGATTATGCTTTAAACCTTTCACAAGTAATAAATGCTTAATAGAGGAATTTTCATCCTTACCGACCGATCTGATGCCAATAATCTTTCCTTTATTGTTATCCCCAAAAATCACACTTCCTCCTTCTTTGTGTTCTAGTTGAAGGAATTTGGATTCGTCTCCCGTCATATGTTTGGAGCATCCATTATCAAGGTACCATAGTACACTTGATCCCTTCAAACATACCTACAAAACAAGTTAATGCATTTTAGGTACCCATGCCATTTTGGGTCCTTGAGGGTTAGGCATATTATAATGATGCTATTGAGTGATATGTCTATGTCGTGTAAAGCATGCAGGAGCAATATGACCAATGCGTCTACAATAATGACAAGTCACGTTGAGGTTATGCATCCTTCTAGGTTCATAGTTACTTGATGGACGAAAATGAATTACTCTATTTTCATTATGACTATTGCGCATTTCATGAGAACCATTTCTCCTACTATTAATTCTAAAATGAGCAGTATTTCTAGAGTAATGGTCATGTCTAGATGTTCTAAAAGGTTCAAAACTCCTTCTAGTGTTTGGCCTAGAATATGCATCATTTCTAGGGTAGTCATTTCTAGGTGGTAAGTCATTTCTAGGTCTTCTAAAATGTTCAACATTTGGTCTAGCATGCATATTTGTTCTAGGATTGCTATTTCTACGATAAGCATTTGTTTTATTAATCCTAGGTTGAGCCTTAGGTGGTTGGGATTTGGCGTCAACCTTTTCTTTAGGCTCATTCTTAAAGCCTATGCCATGCTTGGTTGATTTCAAATTAACAAGGACCTTATTCAAAATTTTGTGGGAAGAATTAAACTTATCTAAGGTACCTTTAAGTCTATCTACCTCATTTTCGAGATGCATGCAAGAAGAACAGTTTTTAATAGAACTTTCGGGCTTGTCGGCGCTTCTTTTTCCGAAAAACTTGTTTTCCTCTTTCAGCTTCTCATTTTCTAAAACCAGTTTTTCTAAATCCTTTTCTTTCAAAGAAAGCTGTTTTTGAAAATCTTTTTCTTTTAGAGAAGCATTTTCTTTTATGCTCTTGACAGTTTTTGAAGCCTTAATAAATTCAGTATATAGCTCATCAAAAGCAGTTCGCATTTCTTCAAGAGTAAAGAAGTTTTTAGAAGAGATTTGACATACCTCATCTTGCTTGTCTTCTTGCGCCATAAGACAAAGGTTTGCGGCTTCGTCTTCTTCTTCTTCGCTTGACTCATCTCCGGAGTCTCCTCCCCAAGAAATGTATGCACGTTGCTTCTTAAAAGGTTTCTTCTCCTTTTTGATGTTTGGGCAATTTGATTTGATGTGCCCGATTTCACCGCATTCATAGCACTTTATTTGCTCGCCTTGCTTTTTGCCCTTTCGTTCATACTCCTTTCGCATGAACTTTTGAAATCTTTTGATAACGAGTCCAAACTCGTTGTCTCCGTCCTCATCAACTTGAGGTTGGCTTGTGCTTGCCTTAAGCGCTATTCTTTGCCTCCTTTTGATCATCAACAAGAGGGTTAAGTATAGTAGACTCATAAGTCTTAAGGTTACCTCTTAATGCGTCGATGGTGACATTTGAGACGCCAATGGATTCTTGGATTGCGTCGGCCTTTGATCGCCATACCGGAGTGAGACTTCTAAGAATTTTTCGAACAAGTTCTCTATCCGTGAATGTCTTCTTGAGGGCATGTAGGTCATTTACGATTATTGAAAATCGTTCGAACATTTCATCCACCTTTTCACCTTCCTTCATGTGAAATAATTCATAAGCATGGGTTAGGAAATCAATTTTAGCTTCCCTTACCTGGTCCGTACCTTCGTACGTAATTTCCAGCTTGTCCCACATTTCTTTTGCCGTTGTGCAACACAATATTTTCCTGTAATCGTCAGCATTTACAGCACAATATAATAAATTAATTGCTTTAGCATTATTTTGAACCTTTCGGATATCATCCGCGTCATATTCTTCTTCGGACTTGGGAACCCATTCGTTTTCAACCTTTTTGGTTGGAATTTGATTTCCCTTTGTTATCACCTTCCAGAGATGAAAATTGTTTGCTTGAACGAAGATTTTCATCCTCTCCTTCCAGTACGTATAGTTTGTACCGTTGAATAGTGGTGGTCGGGTGGAGCACCGTCCTTCCTCTATTCCTGCAAAAGAATCACGAGTAGAAGCCATGAAAGTTTCTCTCAAACTGTTAAGTCTTCAGAGAGTTGGGCTCTGATACCAATTGTTAGATAATACGCTTAACGCTAGAGGGGGGGGGGGGGGTGAATAGCGTTATAATAAAAATTAGCGTAAACTTTGCGGAATTAAAAAATTGCAGGAAGTAAATAAGTGCGATAAATAATAAAGTACGCACCGATGTATTCTGGTTCACCAGAACACGTGGCTAGTCCAGTCCCCGAGAGACTCTCTCGAGATTTTCCACTAACTTGTCAAGCTTACGGGTGCTCAACAAACCTTTACAGCTTAAGGACACAAGCCTTAACACCTTTGCTCGGAGATACAACACTCCAAGACTTCACTGTTAAGCTTACGGGTGCCTAACCAACCTTTTCAACTTAAGGACACAAGCCTTAACACCTTTGCTCGGAGATACAACACTCCAAGACTTCAACCAAGGAAACACAATTTCCTTACAACAAGAGAATCACAATTCTCTTACAAGTGTACAAAAATCTAAACACTCAAACAAAGCACTCCTTAATGAGTAGATATGAGTAAAAGAAGTAAGCTCAAGATCACAACAACTATGGACAAGACTTTGGCTCTCAAAAGCTTTATGAAATGAATATAAAATGATAAACAATAGTATGCAAGCTTATAGCAATAGAATGATCAGTTGTTGTGTGTTGTTGTGTTTAATACACTGAAATGAAGTTGTATTTATAGTTGAAAAACTTGGCATTACCGTTGTCTAATTGTCAATTAAGAGTTGCTAATTTTACTGAGTGACAATCGATTGTCAAGAAGCCACAATCGATTGTTTGCCAATCGTTCCAGAAATCAATCCCAGATTTTACGCTTTGCAATCGATTGTCCAAGATCAACAATCGATTATTGGTAAAGTTCAAAAAATCATTTCCAGATTTTACGTAAAACAATCGATTATACCAAATCAATAATCGATTATTCAGCAACGTTCAAAAAATCCTTTCCAGATTTTAATTTCAACAATCAATTGTACAAAATCAACAATTGATTATTCAGCAACGTTCAAAAAATCTTTTCCAGATTTTAATATCAACAATCGATTTTACAAAATCAACAATCGATTACCTGACGGTATTTGAAAACTTTACGATAACGGTAAGCTTCACAATCGATTGTGCAATGTTAACAATCGATTATTTATCAGACTTTGAAAATCATTTTAGACACTGCCTCTTGCCAATCGATTGTTTTATACTCACAATCGATTATTTAATAATTTTGAAAAAGTCTGGAAGACACTGCCTCAACACAATCGATTGTCATAAGTTCACAATCGATTATTTTGTGACTTTGAAAAATCTGAAGGACACTGTCTTTTGACAATCGATTGTCATTAACTTCACAATCGACTATTCTGAGTTTTGAAAAACTTTGATGTACACTGCCTCATCACAATCGATTGTCATGCAGATTTGAAAAAACCTGATGCTCACTGCCTTAACACAATCGATTGTCATTTAGTTCACAATCGATTGTCATGCAGCATTGGCTTAACATAATCGATTATCATAAGTTCATAATCGATTATCTTAGTCCAGATTTTAGAGGCATGTTTAAAAATCATTTTGACTAAAGTAAATATGCATGATTTAAAATCATTTAGCATTAAATTAAATATGCATGATTTTGTAAAAATAGTTTTACGAGAGAAGCCATGTCATGAGTCAAGTTTTCGGATCAAGATCACAATTAAGAATGACTCATTTAAACTATAAAACTTTTTCTTGTGCTTGAATCTCGTTATCCACCAATTGTGCGCTTGTACTTGAACTTTGCATATATCAATTTGCGCTTGTTTGTCATTCATCAAAACCTACACATAAGAACACATGTTTTAGTATAAAGCCTTGAGAACGTATTTCCAACATTCTTCACAATATTATCAAGGTTCATCTACGGTTGTACTGGGACTCAGCCATGTGCCTTCGCCATAATTAAATTATCAAGATTCAACTATGGTTGAGCAACGATTCAGGCTATGTGTCTTCACCAATAAGTTCAACTAGGACTCCGGCCATGTGCCTTCGCCTTAAAAAAATTACAAGATTCAACTATGGTTGAACAGCGACTCATGCTACGTGCCTTCACCGAAAAATTCAACAACAAGTTAAACCGGAAATTAGCCCATGTGCCTTCACCACAAAAACTATCAAGGTTCAACTGCAAGCTGAACTGGGACTCAGGCCATGTACCTTTCGCCATAAAAAAAATTACAAGATTCAACTACAGTTGAACATCGACTCAGGCTACGTGCCTTCATCGAAATGTTCAACTACAAGTTGAACCAAAACTCAAGCCATGCGCCTTCGCCACAAACATTATCAAGGTTCAACAGCAAGCTGAACCGGGACTCAAGCCATGCGCCTTCATCATAAATATATCAAGGTTCAGCTACGGTTGAACTGGGACTCAGTCTATGTGCCTTCGCCATCAAAAATTACAAGATTCAAGTACGGTTGAACAGCGACTCAGGCTACGTGCCTTCACTGAAAAGTTCAACTACAAGTTGAACCGGGACTTAGGTCATGCACCTTTGCCACAAAAATTATCAAGGTTCAACTACGGTTGAACTAGGACTCAGGCCATGTGCCTTCGCCATAAAAAAATTACAAGATTCAACTATGGTTGAATAATGATTCGGGCCATGTGCATTCGCCCAAAAGGTTCAACTACAAGTCGAACTGGGACTCAGGCCATATGCCTTCACCATTACAATCCCAATCCCGCTCAAACAACAAGGCCGAATGCCTTCGTCCTCAAGCCTAAAGAGCCAGTGATGGAGAGACAAGTTAAGCTCCCTCGCCATTCAAGTAAGTACACCCAAATTGAACTAATATTTGGGCCATGTAAAGTTCGGCCCCGGTCGAAGTACAAGGCCGTGTTTCCTACCATCACGGCCAGTAGTTCGGCCACGTCCATAAATTGGGACTCAGGCTAAGTGCCACTATCGCCAAATAATGACCAGAACATTTTTACACCAAGTAAAAGAAAGTGATAAACAAAAAGCGCTTAATCATGGCCGAAGCCATCACCGCTAAACATCCAACCTAGTTTCTGACCAAGGAAAGCAAACAACTCAACGACAGTTGAAGTCACCTACCTAGCCAAGGCCACCAACATTATCATGGTCAAGATCATTGGAGTCATTACGGCCAAAGACATAGGGGAAAGATCACACCTACCATAAAAACTGAGGCAAAGCCCCCCCTCTTGAGCGCGTACCAAAAGAAAAACTTGAGAACAGGAAAGATACAAAATAAACACTAGGTAGAACAGAGGAAAATAAAATTGCATACATTTACATATTTAATTACAACGGGTCATCCCCGCTTACACCCGGCCAAGGTCGGTAAATGAGAAAGAAAGGAAAGAACAAAAAAAAAGTTAGCCAAGCAGCAACAAAAACAAGAAAAATATAACAAATCCTTTTTTACTCAGCGCCATCCGCACCACCATCAGCATCACCCATGCCCTCAGCGCCATCATCAACCCCTGGCATAGCTGGATCAAAAAACCACAGTCGACACGGGCCTCACGAGCCTTTGGATGGGCCTCTTCATAAGAGGCTTCAGGAACAATGCCAGCCTCCCACAGCCTCTTGGACACATCAAGTTGAGCCTCGGCAAACGTCCAAAGATCACGAGTCAGGCCGAAAGATGCAGCCTGATCCCTCAAGCGTTGATTCTCGGCCTCTAAGGCCGTAATGCGATCCACCGCATTCTGGGCGTCCCGTTCATAGATGCCAATGCGGTCCTCCAGCGCTCCTTCCCGAAAAGCCGCAGCGGCCCTCTCCCGCTCCTGTTTCCATTTGTGAATGCGATCCGCCGTCTCCAACGTCCCAACTCTTGACACGACGTCCCTCGCTTGCAGCCTCAAGGAAGTAGCCTCGGTCGCCAAAGTAACAACCTACCTGGTCAAAGCCTCAAAGGCCTCTGCCGCCCTTGCCTGATCCTGGCGTTCCCTCTCAGCAGCTACCCCCCTCTTGGCCTCCCTCTCCTCGTCTTTACGACGAAGCTGCTCCTCAAGAGTGTTAACCCTGCCAAAGATCTGCTATGTTTGAAGTTCTCGCCTCGCCAGCTCTTCAACAAGGTTCCGTGGGGTCGTTCCTCATGCGCTCACGCATCTCGCGGCACTGATCCCGGTAGCGACGGTATTTCTCTAGTGCCAGCGAGCAAATCCTTGAATGGACATTAGCACGGCGGATGCTCTCTACCTATAACAAGAATAGCTACAAGAACGAAGTAATAATCAGAGCAGAAACATAAACCAAGTAAAACAAAGAAAAAACTCCATAAGTCACTACATGTACCTTCAGGCCCGGTGCGGCCGTCTCACCCATCAGACCGACGTCCGTTATGCCCCTCAGTGACGTACTTTACGCCTCCAAGCACAACACCTCGAACAACGGCACCAAGTTCTCTTCTGGAAGCAACAAGTTTTTCTCCCTGGGAATCTCAACATAACGGAATTGCCCTTCCGCATAGGGTGTGGCCGTCCTAAAGCATACGAACATCGTCAGGGTCCAGGCCGGACTCGGAGTCACACCCTCTACCTACGGCACCCTCCCTCCATCCGTCAATCAGGAAGTTGAGGCTCTCGCCCCCGCCAAACACGATGGCGTATGATTCTCCAACCAAAGCAATTGCTGAAGAACTACCTCCCCTCTCAACAACTGGAACTGATAATTGAATCGCCGAAACGATAGTGTCACCTTGGCCTGAGCCAACCGGGGAAATACCTACTAAATGACCGCCCTAAAGGGCAGGCACCGCTGCTGTATTTTCCTCCACATCTAGTGGCGGGGAATCCAAGTTTATCAGCATCAGTGCTGGCGTAAATGAGACCCTATGCCTGACCAGCGACCTCTCATCCTCTCTCGAAGGCGACTCCGCCCTAGGGCATACGATCCTTGAAGACTTTTCACCTGAGATGTAGAACGTGCTGGGGAATGAGCCGTCGAAGATTCAACCGAAGTCGCCCTCGAAACTAGATGTGGCATCGGCATTATCACGAGTCATGCAGTCGAACCCGGTTTATGAAAGACTAGTTGAGGGGCCCTCACGCGGCGTGCCTCCCTAATCAAAGAAAATACAAAGTTGAGAAGAGGCAATAGGGAATTAAACAAAGACAAAAGAAAGCTAAAAGTCTCACCAGAAGCAGGTCTACGACCATGCCATTCCCAGAAAGACGGCCACGTACAGATCCCAGCTGTGTGAGGGAGCACGGCCTCGACCCACTCGCGAATGTCGGGAAGTAGGGCCTGCGATGGCCGTTCAGCTACAAACAGGAGGTAAAGTTAACACTTATCAAAATAGGATAAACAAAAAAGAGGCGGAACAAAGAATCTGACGAATAAAAGAACTTACGTGCGTGGTTCCAAGTCTCTTGGAACTAAGTAGCACACACCAATAAGATTTCTATTCTGATGTAGAAGAAATTCTCTTAATTGTGAGGCTCGACTGCATCATCCAATTCAGCAGTCAAACCCTTCGTCCCGCTAGGAACGACCAGAATCATCGTACCACGGACCCTCTGAGGAGAGTAGAGGGTCAGCACGTGTCGCAACGTGATCTCCCTTTGGGCCAGCTCCACATATTTAAGGAGCATAGCAAAAAGCTTGTAGAGGGAGGGAACGAGCTGGCCAGGACACACGCTGTAATGACGGCAGAAATCTACCACCAACATCAGAAGTGGGATCCTAAATCCCAATCTAAAACGATAAGCGTAGAAAATGCAATACCTCCTACAGTCGATGTAAACCCTCTCCTCGCGTCTGGAAAGGGAAATATCGACAAAACGGGGGATGCCCCACTGCTCCCGTAGCTGACCACTCCCCACTTCTCCCATCAGTGGGGCTTCATTCACCTGATCTTCACCCTCATTGGTGGTGAAGTCAATCGGCGGACCTTCGGGCAAGGACACGATATCAGGCACCGATGGAACCCCATCGCCCCCCACCGGTTTCGCTCCTCTTACTATCGGAGAAGGCTCTTTTGCCACTGTGAGGTTGGCCGGAAAACTTGCCTTAGAAGCAATTCTGGAGGAACTACTTGCCATTTTTTATAAAAGAAATCGAAAAAAAGTAAGAAACTATGGAGAAAGATGAAGATTACAACAATCGAAGAGCAGGAACAACGATGAACTCACTAAGCAAGGAAAATTCTTCAGATATCTCTCTTAAGAAAATTATGAAAAGTGAGAGACAAACGCCTCATCCCCTTATTTATAAGCAGCACAAGTGGCCCTCACGAATTCCAATTGCCAGCACTAATTACTTGACCAACCGCAAAACAGTTCAGTTCTACAGAAACGTGCGTCATAGTGACAAAACTCCATGAAGCGGACTTGTATTCGCCAACCGGTGCTTCACCTTCGAGACGGTTATAATAACCTGAGAGCATGTCAGGAATGTCCTGCATACGTCCCACAATTTTGGACGTCGCCGAAACGCATGACAAATAGATCTGTACTCTTACTAGCCGCGATGTTTAAATAACGTCGACGCCGTACAAAGCTAAATGTCGTCGATAAAATAATCACTATCTCCGAAGAATAAAAGGCTACAGCTACCCCCACGGTACAAATGATTGTGACCATCCCCCATACGTACAAGCAGCTACGGCCATTCCTAGCACATACACGGCTACGACCCTCCCAATAATGAACCTTTAAGACCAACAACATACAACTAAGATCACCAACTTGACTCCATTGCGGCTAAGGCCGTTCATAATTGTAATCCACAATATTAAGGCTATGGCCATCTCCAATGTGCGAATGATTACAACCGTCCCCAATGCATGGGCGATCGAGGCCATCTACACAAAATGGCTAAGGCTATTGGTTTCAACAGCATAAACCCCAACATGTAAATGGCTACAACCATTTTGGCCCCCACCGAAACTGCATTCAATGAATCCGCTCATCGAGCTCGATTGAGGCACGACCTCAATAAGCGGAGGGACTAACTGTATGGGTCAGAATATGAACCCGAGATAATTAATGAGATTAATTTTATCCTAAGATAATTCTTAGTTAATAAGTGGTATGACCACTTATTAATCACGATACCCGACTATCAATCAACTCGATCAATATGGATACGACATATCTGCCATCGCAAGGACGGAACCTCAGCATAGTCACGGCCCTCCATTGCCAGCTCATACAGCTTACAACTATAAGTACTAAGGGAAGGAATCCTAGAAAGGGGACTTTTCTTCTTCATCACAATTCTCCAAAAAAGAGAGAATATCATTTTAAGGCTTTGAACCTCTCCAGGCAGAGGCTGACCAAATCAATATCATCCATAAAAGCTCTACATATATCTCTTCTTAATACAACAAGCTTTCTTCTTGTTTCTTTTATTCGGTCTTTTGATTTATTATGATCAGCTATGATTGGCCCTCCATTTATTTTGATTGTTTTATGCTTATAAAGTGAGTGAGATCTTTGAGCTAAATACTATTCATAAGTTGATTTACTTTTATCTTATCAAGCAATGACGGATAGACGTTATGTATTATGGGTTCTTTGCTTTTGAAAAAAAAAAACTATTATTTGGATAGAAAAACTAGTAATTTACACAAATATATTAACTGAGCACCCAATCTAAGTAGCAATTTACATATTAAAATTAGTTGAGCTGATTTAGAAATCCTAGATTAGCCACTGTAATTAAGAGTGTGGCCCTTTGACTGTTAGCTTCAGATCATATTTGGGTTTTTCTGATTTTATATTTGTGTTCTTTCATTTAAAAGTGATGAATGTTGTTCAACTCACCTAATTTATGGGGATGGGGTATTTCATGTTGCTGGACTTGAGAACTTCTCGAAAGAAGTTAAACTGGCATAGTGCGGTCTTTCAGATGCTGTATTATCCATTATGGGCCCACAAAGTAGTGGTATAAACAATTTCTTGGAAATGTGAACGCTTATCGTTCATTTTTCTCTTTGGAATCTATTGACTTCAATTTAACTTGAAAACTTGAAACCCAAATGTCTTCGGAATCTATTTAGTTGGAGTAATCTATCCCCTGTAAATAATGTTATCCCATTTCAATATTTCATTAGCTCTCTAACTTTGACTTGACAGCCAACCTTTTTGGTTTTTTAGTTCTTTTGGTTAGCTCCCTGCCCTGGATAGTGTACATTTTGTAATGGAGCTAACCCATCTCCTTTTGTACTTTTTGTATCTTCTTGATGCCTGTTATAGCACCTTACATAAAAGAATGTAACTCGAAAATGTTGGTGCCGAAACTAAAATGATGAGAATTGAGACACAAAATACATTTTCAATGTTAAAGAAAGATATACATTAACGGGTACTTCGCACATTTATACTGCGAATTGGGTTAATGGAAATTTTGTCGTTAAATCAATTTGCAGTATGATACTACGAACTATTAAATACTTTTTTAAATGTAATTTGCAGTACCGTACTGCGAATTACCTAAAACTCTGGGTTTCATTAAATATCTAGGCCTACTGCTTATTTTATATAGGCAATTCGCAGTACTATGCTGTGAATTGTCTATTGATTTGTGGCCCACCTAAATAATTTAACTGACACAACAATATAAATGCATAAATGCAGTATTGCATTGCGAATTCCTTTGAAAGTTTCTACACCCCAAGCTCGGACTTGCCTTATTAATAGGCGTTTCATTTTCATGAATATTCATTCAAGAGTTAACTTAAAACTTACGTTCATACTTCTCTCTTCTTCTTATCAATCATTTATTTACAATGTCTGAAGTGCATACAATAAGGGTTTCACTATATTAGGGTAGTGAGTTTGTGCTGGAGAATAACAATGTGAGGTACAGCTCACCTCCACAGTGTCATGTTAAATTGCCGCTTAATATGGAGTACGATACATTGGTATCGTTGTTACGTAAATAAATGTGTGAGATGAGGCGTTCGATTAAATTTAAAGTAACCGGTAGATTTCCGTAGTTAGTGACTCCGCAGGGGTTTGCTTATTATTCAGAGTTTCACATCGAGGATGATGACACTCTTAAAGATTTTTTGCGGATTCCGGATGAATACAGAGAATTTATTGTAATAAAATTATTGAAAATGTACGTCAAGGTGGAAGAGGGCGTGCATAGCTGGGACAACCCCCAGTCATAGGGTGGTTATTCTAGAGCATTTTTTGCCGGACAGATTGGTGATGAAAGAGCTTGTCTTGATTAAAACTTGTCACCACTGGCAAATGAGGATCTACACAATAATTTATTGACTTTATATAATCACAAGAGGACTGGTAACTTCAATTTTGCTACGCTTTTGCGATGTTTATTTTATTTTTTAATTGGATTTGTATTAACGATCATATTTTTCATAGGGGGTACCGTCTTGATATGACTTTTACAAGTTATGACCCCGCCCCTAGTTGGAATATGAGTAGTTCTGGAGTATTGGACCACGATGGTCCATCCGAGAGTCATCACCAACAAGAAACGTCAAGACAGTACGACTTGTAAGTAAAGTGATATAGCTATATCTAAAGAATTTGTCTGGAGTATTGGGTAACTTATCTTTTGTTCTCTTTGTGCAGTGAAAACGAGCTTCTTGAAGCTCCTTGTGACAACCCCAAGAGTCATCACTGTAATTCTCCCTTTCCTTGCACTTCTGAGGCCTTGAAAACCTCTTATTTGACTGCCTCGATTTGCGTGAGTAGTCCAAGCGCGAAGCCAAATATTTTTTACTAATATTTGAATTCTGTGTCAAAAACAATGAATTTTAATACTAATATTGCTATATTTGACTTTGGTCAACGTTTTGAGTAAACGGAACCGGACCCGTGATGTGACGGTCCCGGAGGGTCCGTAAGGAAATTTGGTAAACAGGCATATTCTCGGAATCGAAATCCGAGTTCCCAGGCCCGAGTACGGAGCTTTTATGTGAAATTGTTTTATGAATATGCTGAAGGAAAAATGAAAACAGAAATTGATAAAAAATTAATGGTATCGGGCTCGTATTTTGGTTACGACACCCGGTACAAGTCTTAAATGGGTTTTAAGCGCTATTTGTAAATTTTGATTGAAAATGGACGTCGTTTGACGTGTTTCAAACTAAAAGTGGAAAGTTTGAAAGTTTTAAACTTAGAAATGTAAATAATGAGTTTTTGGGGTTGATTCTTCGATTTTGATGTTATTTTGGCGATTTGATTGCTCGAGCAAGTTATTAGGATGATATTGAGTTAGTGTGTGTGTTTGGTTGGGAGCCCCGAGGGCTCAGGAGTGTTTTCGGGGGTGTTTCGAAATGTTTTTGGCTCTTTGGACATAGCAGATTTTCTGCAACTTTTGCCCAGTGATTTTGTTCTACGCGATCGCGGCCTCTGCCACATGATCGCACTACTTTGACTCAATCCTCTACGCGATTGCATCGTCATTCACACAATCGCGTAGCTTCCAGCTTCCTCTTCTCCGCGTTCACGTACTAGTCCACGCGATTGGATAGACCAATTGACCCTCAGTGACTTTTCCTCTACGCGGTCGCAGCACTCCTCACGCGATCAGGTAGCTTCCAAGCTTCCTTCACCACGATCGCGTCCCCATTCCCGCGATCGTGAAGGGCATTTTCGCCCAGTGATTTTAAAAGCCTAAAACAGAACACTGACGGGATTTATCCCCAAATTCTTTCATGAGCTCTCCCAAGAATCCTCCATTGGACAAAATTCAAGCTCCCATTTCTTCGTAGTTCATTGGGTAAGTAATCTTAACTTCATTTCTTCTTGTTTCCTTCATTAAAGCATCAATTTTCTAACCCCAAATCATAGAATCATGGTAGAAATTTGGGCTTTGGGTAGAGCTAGGTTTTTGGGAATTTTGGGCGATTCAACCTCAATTTGGGTTCGAATCTTAAAACAAATCATATATTTGGACTCGTGGGGTTATGGGTAATCAGAATTTGGTTCGAGCCTTGAGATTGGACCATGTGGGGCCGGTGTCGGATTTTAGTATTTTTGAAATATAAATTAGAAATGAATTTCTAAGCTAGGAAATTGTATCATTGTGCTATTATTGATAATATTGAATCGATTTGTGTTAGATATCGTTGGTTCAGGTTCAAATTCTAGAGGAAAGGCGATTGTTGAGCTTTGAGTTGATATTTTCGGATTCGCGGTAAGTGTTCGATCTAACTTTGGATTGAGGGAATATGATTAGGTTGTTATCTGTTATGTGCTATGTGGGGTCGGCGTATAGGTATGGTGACGGTTACCTATGCGCCCGAGTCAAGCATGACCGTTATGTCATATTTGCTATTAAAAATTGCGAAGTAAGTGAACCATTGTGATAATTACTTGTTACAAGAACAATGAAGTGAAAGTTGAGAATTTGATGAACTAAAGAGGAATTGTTGGTACTTTTCCCTTGCCGGGACCATATGTTGAGTTGTATTCCCTTGACGGGACCTATTGTTGAGTTGTATTACCTTTCCGGGACTTGTTATTGAATTATTCTCCCTTCCCGGGATATTTTGTCTTGATATATATATATATATATATATATATATATATATCTTTCCCTGTTTGGTTGTGACCATTGATTGGGAGAGGAAGAGAGAGTAAAAGCACGAAGGGTGATGTCGTGCCTTATATTTGATAATCTTGGTGATAAATGAGAGTAAAAGCACAAAGGGTGATGCTGTGCATTATATTTGACCATTTTGGTGAGGAATGAGAGTAAAAGCACGAAGGGTGATCAGAATTTGGTTCGAGCCTTGAGATTGGACCATGTGGGGCCGGTGTCGGATTTTTGTATTTTTGAAAGAAAAATTAGAAATTAATTTCTAAGCTAGGAAATTGTATCATTGTGCTATTATTGATAATATTGAATCGATTTGTGTTAGATATCGTTGGTTTGGGTTCGAATTCTAGAGGAAAGGCGATTGTTGAGCTTTAAGTCGATATTTTCGGATTCGAGGTAAGTGTTCGATCTAACTTTGGCTTGAGGGAATATGATTAGGTTGTTATCTGTTATGTGCTATGTGGGGTCGGCGTATAGGTATGGTGACGGTTATCTATGCGCCCGAGTCAAGCATGACCGTTATGTCATATTTGCTATTAAAAATTGCGAAGTAAGTGAACCATTGTGATAATTACTTGTTACAAGAACATTGAAGTGAAAGTTGAGAATTTGATGAACTAAAGAGGAATTGTTGGTACTTTTCCCTTGCCGGGACCATATGTTGAGTTGTATTCCCTTGACGGGACCTATTGTTGAGTTGTATTCCCTTTCCGAGACTTGTTATTGAATTATTCTCCCTTCCCGGGATATTTTGTCTTATATATATATATATATATATATATATATATATATATATATATATATATATATATATATATATATTTTCCCCGTTTGGTTGTGACCGTTGATTGGGAGAAGAAGAGAGTGTAAAAGCACGAAGGGTGATGTCGTGCCTTATATTTGATATTCTTGGTGATAAATGAGAGTAAAAGCACAAAGGGTGATGCCGTGCATTATATTTGATCATTTTGGTGAGGAATGAGAGTAAAAGCACGAAGGGTGATGCTGTGCAGTTGTTGATTCATTGGTTTTCTTATTTAATTACTATTTATTCAGTTCCATCTCTTGATTGTAGGAGTTATAATTAAACTGCTACTCCCCCAGCATGTCCCATTTCCCTTTTATTTGCTTAAATCCTTGCTCTTTTTATGTTATTGCATATATATATGTACAGGTTGTTTGTGGTAGGTCCGGTTTAGCCTCGTCACTACTTCGCGGAGCTTAGGCCGGGCACTTACCAGCATATGGGGTCAGTTGTGCTGATACTACACTTCTGTGCCCTTTTCGTGCACAGGTCAGGACACAGACTACAGACCGCAACAGTAGTTAGGGGCGATCCTTCAATCCACAGACTCTAAGGTAGCTCGCTGGCGTTCGCGGGCCCTGAATCTCCTCTATCTTTTCCAGTTTGTTTTATTGTATCAAACAGACATGCTATGTATTTCTTTCAGACTGTTGTTTTTAGTACTTTTTAGTCATCCGTGAGTAGTGACACCAGATACTGGGTAGAAGCATGATTTGTAATTTCTGCACATCATCTTTGATATTAATTAATTAATTCAGTATTTATATTGTTTTAGATTAAGTTTATTCGGAAAATGAATAAAAGGGTTGGCTTGCCTAGCTAGGACATTAGGCGCCATCACGACTCCCCATGGTGGGAAAAATCCTGGTCGTGACAAGTTGGTATCAGAGCTCTAGGTTACTTGGGTCTCAAAACTTACGGACAAGCTCGGTAGAGTCTGAGGGATCAGTACGGAGACGTCCGTATTTATCCCTCAGAGGCAACAGAGTTAGGAAAAGTTTCACTTTATTCATTCTTGTCGTGCGATTTTGTTTCTCAAATATTGATTGTCGTTCTACTCTTTTCATTCGCAGATGACGAGAACACGTGCATCTTCTTCTTCCGCGCAGCAGCCCGAGCCCCCACCAACAGCTCCCTCGAGGGGCAGGGGCCGAGGTGGGGCCAGAGGCCATGGCAGGGGCAGAGCTCAGCCCCAGGCAGCAGTTCCAGAGGTGGAGCCTAATATTGACTTTGATGAGGAGGTTCTAGCTCCACCAGCTCCAGTGGGCCCAGCTCCAGTGGGCCCAGCTCAGGTCCCACGAGGAGTGATGTTTTCTTCGGATCTTCAAAATTCTCTGGTCCACATAGCAGGCTTTATGGACAATGTTGCTAGAGTGGGACTGCTGCCAGTAGCACTAGCCACTTCTCAGGCTGGAGAGGGGTTTAGACTCCTGCTACACGTACTCCGGAGCAGGTGGCTCCCCAGAATCAGGTTCCATTAGTTCAGCCCGCAGTGGCAGCTCAGATAGGCATTACAGCCCAGGCCGGAGATGGGACGGCCATGTCTTCGGATGCTTTGTGGAGGCTTGATCGGTTCTCCAAGATTTTCACCACTACTTTCAGTGGTGGTTCATCGGAGGATCCCCAGGATTTTCTATAAAGTTGTCATGAGATCCTCAGGACTATGGGGATAGTAGAGACCAATGGGTCGATTTTTGCACTTTCAGGCTTGTGGGGTCCGCCAAGACTTGGTGGAGTGATTATTGTCTATCCAGACCAGCAGGGTCTCCAGCTTTGACATGGGATCAGTTTGTAGAGTTATTTTTGGAGAAGTTTCTCGACGTCACTCAGCGGGAGGCACTTCGCAGACAGATTGAGCACCTTCAGCAGGGCTCCATGACAGTTACACAGTATGAGACTAGATTTATTAATTTGGCTCGCCATGCAGTAGTGATACTCCGGATCTGGAGAGGGTCAGGAGGTTCATTACTGGATTAATTCAGCCCATTCGCCTACAGATGGACGTGGGAGTTGGCAGTGATATTAATTTTCAGGAGGTGGCCAATGCGACCCGCCGAGTAGAGATGGCATTGACTCGAGGAGGTAGGGGTTCAGACAAGAGGCCTCAACATTCTGGCAGATTTAGTGGTACCTCATCTGAAGGTAAGGATTTTCATGACAGAGGCCTTCCCCCGAAACCTTTCCAGTCGGCACTTCAGGTTTCTCTTGGTACGCAAGGCTAGTGGTGGCCATCAGCAGTATTATTCATATCAACAGTCTTTCAGCGCACCACCAGCCCTCATCAGTACACTCCCACTTCATAGCTTCAGGGGAGGACATACCGGTCGACTAGGCCAGCAGTCTCAGCCGCCGAGGGTATGTTATGGTTGTGGTGACATAGGTCAAGTTGTCATATTTTTCCCTCGAGCCTCAAGTAGTTCTCAGCAGCAGGGTCCTCGTCCTACGATTCAGGCAGCAGGTGATCCATAGGCCACCCAGCCAACTAGAGGTAGGGGTAGGGATCATAGAGGTGGAGGGAGAGACCATAGAGATGGAACCCGGACAGCCAGAGTTAGGGGTCAGCCCGCAGTAGATCGTCCCAGACACGGAGTTCAGGGAGGTGAGGGCCAGCCCCGTTGTTATGCATTGATAGCCAGGCCAGAGGCCGAGTCATTTGATGTTGTGATTACAGGTACTATACTGGTCTGTGATAGGGGTGCTTCGGTGTTATTTGATCCTGGATGTACTTATTCTTATGTGTCATCCTATTTTGCACCTTATTTGATCATGCCTAGTGAGGCTCTGAGTATTCCTGTATATGTGTCCACACCGGTGGTGATTCTATAGTGGTCGACCGAGTGCATTGTTCTTGTGTGGCGGTATTTTAGGGTCTTGAAACATGTGTCGACCTATTGCTTTTAGACAGGGTGGACTTCGATGTTATATTGGGGATGGACTGGTTTTCCCCGTATCATGCTATCTTGGATTGTCACGCCAAGATCATGACTTTGGCCCTGCCAGACTTGCCCCGACTTGAGTGGAGAGGGACCCAGGTCATGCCACCCTTAGTGTTATTTCGTATGTCAAGGCTCCACGCATGGTCGAGAAGGGGTGTTTAGCATATTAGGCGTATGTTCGCGACTCCAGCGCATAGGTCCCATCTATCGACTCTGTCCCTATTGTTCGAGAGTTCCCCGAGGTTTTTCCTTCAAACCTGCCGGGTATGCCGCCAAACAGGGATATTGATTTCTGTATTGATCTGGCTCCTGGCACTCAACCTATTTCTATTTCGCCATATTGCATGGCCCCGCCAGAGTTGAAATAGTTGAAACAGCAGCTTCAGGACTTGCTCTATAAGGGTTTCATTAGACCTAGTGTATCACCTTGGGGTGCGCCAGTGTTGTTTGTGAAGAAAAAGGACGGGTCGATGAGGATGTGCGTTGATTACCGATAGTTAAACAAGGTGACGATAAAGAACAGTATCCACTGCCGAGGATTGACGATTTGTTTCACTAGCTCCAGGGTGCCAGGGTGTTTTCGAAGATAGATTTGAGGTCTGGTTATCATTAGATAAGGATTAGGGAGTCTGATGTCCCTAAGACAGCATTTCATACTCCGTATGGGCATTATGAGTTTTCGTTTATGTCGTTTGGGTTAACCAATGCCCCAGCAGCATTCATGGAGTTGATGAACCGAGTGTTCATGCCTTACTTGGATTTATTTGTGATTGTATTCATTGATGATATCTTGGTATACTCCAGCAGTCAGGAGGAGCATGAGCAGTACCTCACAGTGGTTCTTCAGACTCTGAAGGATAGCCAGTTGTACACAAAGTTCTCAAAGTGCGAATTTTGGTTGAGTTTAGTCGCATTCCTGGGTCATGTCTTATTAGCAGAGGGTATTCAGGAAGACTCAAAGAAGATAGAGGCAGTCAAGAACTGGCCTCGACCAGCTTGAGCTACAGAGATTCGGGGCTTCTTGGGGTTAGCTGGTTACTACAAACGTTTTTTGGAGGGCTTTTCATCCATCACAGCCCCGATAACTAGATTGACCCAGAAGGGTTCCCAATTCAGGTGGTCATATGAGTGTGAGGCGAGCTTCCAGAAGCTCAAGACAGCTCTTACCACGGCACCAGTATTGGTCTTGCCCACGGGATCTGGGCCTTATACTGTATATTGTGATGCATCCCGCATCGGACTTGGCGCAGTGTTAATGCAGAACGGCAAGGTCATAGCATATGCTTCGAGGCAGTTGAAGATCCACGAGAAGAATTATCTAGTTCATGACTTAGAGTTGGCATCCATTGTTCATGATTTGAAGATCTGGAGGCATTATTTGTATGGTGTGACGTGTGAGGTGTACACGGATCACAAGAGCCTTCGGTACTCGTTCAAGCAGAAAGAGTTGAATTTTAGATAGCAGGGGTCGTTGGAGATGTTAAAAGATTATGATGTTTCTGTTTCATACCACCCAGGGAAGGCCAATGTGGTGGCCGATGCACTGAGTAGAAAGTCCGCCAGCATGGTAGTCTTGCATATATTCTGGTCAGCCAGAGACCGCTTGCCTTGGATATTCAGGCCTTGGCCAATAGATTTATGATATTGGATATTTCCGAGCCCAACAAGGTGTTAGCTTGCACGGTTGCTTGCTCGTCATTAATGGAGCGTATCCAGGAGCGGCAGTTTGATGATCCCCATTTGTGTGTCCTGAGAAACACAGTGCAGAGGGGAGGTGCCAAGGAGATGACTTTGGGATATGATGGCATATTGAGGTTGCAGGGGCGAGTTTTTGTGCCCAATAATGATGGTATTCGAGAGTCGATCTTAGCGGAGGCCCACAGTTCTCGGTATTCTAATCACTCGTGCGCCGTGAAGATGTATCAGGATTTGAGACAACATTATTGGTGGCGTAGAATGAAGAAATACACTGTTTCATATATGGCTCGTTGTCTAAATTGTCAGCAAGTTAAGTACAAGCATCAGAGGTCTGGTGGGCTATTTCAGAGGATTGAGCTTCCCGAGTGGAAGTGGGAGAGGATCACTATGGATTTGGTTACTTGCCTTCCGTTGACTCGGAAGAATTTTGATGCTATATGGGTTGTTGTTGATAGGCTGACTAAGTCAGCGCATTTCATCCCAGTTGCCACCACCTATTCATCTGAGAGTATGCTGAGATTTATATCAGGGAGATCGTTCAGCTTCATGTGGTGCCCATATCTATTATTTAGGATCGGGGTTCGCAGTTTACCTCGCGTTTTTGTTGGGACGGTGCAGCATGAGTTGGGCACCCAGGTCCAGTTGAGTACATCATTTCACCCCCAGACGAACGGCCAGTCCGAGAGGACCATTCAGATTCTTGAGGATATGCTCCGAGCCTGAGTTATGATTTTGGAGGATCGTGGGATCGGTTCTTGCCGTTAGCGAAGTTTTCCTACAACAATAGCTACCAGTCCAGTTTTCAGATGGCCCTGTATGAGGCGTTGTATGGTAGGCGGTGTCGCTCCGCAGTCGGAGGGTTTTAACCGGGAGAGGCTCGGTTATTATGTACAGACTTGGTACAGGAGACCTTGGATAAGGTCAAGATCATTCAGGACAGACTTCGTCGGCTCAGTCTAGGCAGAAGAGTCTTGCAGATCGTAAGGTCAGGGATGTTGCTTTTATGGTTGTTGAGAGAGTGTTGCTCCGAGTTTCGCCTATGAAGGGTGTGATGAGGTTTGGGAAGAAGGGAAAGCTTAGCCCTAGGTATATTGGGCCATTTGAGATTCTGGACCGTGTAGAGAATGTGGCTTATAGACTTGCATTTTCGCCTAGCTTGTCAGTCGTGCATCCGGTTTTTCATGTATCTATGCTTCGGAAGTATCACGGTGATCCCACCAACGTGTTAGATTTCAATATTGTCCAATTGGACAAGGACCTGCCATATGAGGAAGAGTCGGTGGCTATTTTAGACCGACAGGTTCGACATTGAGGTCGCGGAGTTTTCCTTCAGTGCGTGTTCAGTGGAGAGGTCAGCCTCCTGAGGCATCAACCTGGGAGTCCGAGTGTGATATGCGGAGCCGTTATCCCCATCTATTCCCTGACTCAGGTACTTCTTTCTTTTGTTCATTCGAGGACGAATGGTTATATTAGAGGTGGAGGATGTGACAACCCAAAGGGGCATCACTGTAATTCTCCCTTTCCTTCTACTTCTGAGGCCTTGAAAATCTCTAATTTGGTTGCCTCGATTTGCGTGTGCAGTTCGAGTGCGAAGACGGAAAATTTTTACGTGAAAATATTTGAATTCTGTGTTAAAAACTATGAATATTGATACTAATATTGCTATAGTTGACTTTGGTTAACGTTTTGGGTAAACAAACCCGTACCCGTGATGTGACGGTCTTGGAGGGTTCGTATGGAAATTTGGGACCCGGGCGTATTCCTGGAATCGAAATCCGAGGTCTCAGCCCTGAGTACGGAGCTTTTCTGTAAAATTGTTATATGAATATGCTTAAGGAAAAATAAAAACGTAAATTGATCAAAAAAATAATATTATTGGGCTCGTATTTTGGTTCTGACGCCCGGTACAAGTCTTAAATGGGCGTTAAGCGGTATCTGCAAAGTTTGGTTGAAAACGGACGTCGTTTGACGTGTTTCGGACTAAAAGTGGAAAGTTTGACAGTTTTGAACTAAGAAATGTAAATCATGAGTTTTTAGGGTTGATTCTTTGATTTTGATGTTATTTTGGCGATTTGATCGCTCGAGCAAGTTTGTAAGATGATCTTGAGTTAGTGTTTGGTTGGGAGCCCCGAGGGCTCGGGAGTGATTCGGGGGTGTTTCGAGGTGTTTTTGGCTCTTTCGACTAAGCAGATTTTCTGCAACTGTTGCCCAGTGATTTTTTTCTACGCGATTGCGGCCTCTGCCACGCGATCGCACTGCTTTGAATCGTTCCTCTAGGCGATCGCATCGCGTTCACGTGATCGCGTAGCTTCCAGCTTCCTCTTCTCAGCATTCGCGTACTAGTCCACACGATCGCATAGACCAATTGACCCCTTAGTGACCTTTTCTCTACGCGGTCACAGCACTCCTCACGCCATCGCGTAGCTTCCAAGCTTCCTTCACCGCGATCGCGTCCCCATTCCCACGATCGCAAAGGGCATTTTTGCCCAGTGATTTTAAAAGCCTAAAACAGAATAGTGACGGGATTTATTCCCAAATTCTCTCACGAGCTCTCCCAAGAATCCTCCATTGGACAAAATTCAAGCTCCCATTTCTTCGTAGTTCCTACATCAAAACATCAATTTTCTAGCCCAAATCATAAATTTATGGTAGAAATTAGGGCCTTGGGTAGAGTTTGTTAGATAATACGCTTAACGCTAGAGGGGGGTGAATAGCGTTATAATAAAAATTAGCGTAAACTTGCAGAATTTAATAATTACAGGAAATAAATAAGTGCGATAAGTAAATAAATTAGAACAAACGCACCGATGTATCCTGGTTCACCACAACCCGTGGCTAGTCCAGTCCCCGAGAGACTCTCTCGAGATTTCCACTAACTTGTTAAGCTTACGGGTGCTCAACAAACCGTTACAACTTGAGGACACAAGCCTCAACAACCTTTGCTCGGAGATACAACACTCCAAGACTTCAACCAAGGAAACACAAGTTCCTTCTTAGAACACAAGGGACTAACACTTCCCTTCAAGTGTACAAAAACACTTAGCACTCAAACAAGACACTCCTTTAAGAGTAGATATGAGTAAAAAGAATACGCTCAAGATCGCAACAAGTTTCGACAAGAATTTGGCTCTGAAAAGCTTATGTAATGAATATAAAATGATAAGCAATAAAGTATGCAAGCTTTAGCAATTGTATGATCAGTTGTTGTGTTTAGAAGACTGAATTGAAGCTGTATTTATAGTTGAAAAACTTTGTATTACCGTTGCCTAATTGCCAATTAAGAATTGCTGATTTTACTCTATGACAATCGATTATCATATTACCACAATCGATTGTTTGCCAGTTCTTCCAAAAATCAATCCCAGATTTTACGCATAACAATCGATTATCTAAGATCAATAATCGATTACTGGCAACGTTCAAAAAATCATTTCCAGATTTTACTTAAAACAATCGATTGTCAGAAATCTACAATCGATTACTCAGCAACGTTCAAAAAATCCTTTCCAGATTTTAATTAAAACAATCGATTATAGGAAATCAATAATCGATTACCTGACGGTATGTGAAAACATTTTGGCAACGGTCAGTTATACAATCGATTATATTAAGTTAGCAATCGATTATATATCAGTCTTGAAAAATCAATTTAGACACTGCCTCTTGACAATCGATTGTTATAGGTTCACAATCGATTATTTAATAACTTTGAAAAAGTCTGGAAGACACTGCCTCAACACAATCGATTGTCATAAGTTCACAATCGATTATTTTGTGACTTTGAAAAAACTGATGGACACTGTCTCTTCACAATCGATTGTCATTAGCTTCACAATCGATTATTTTGAGCTTTGAAAAACTTTGATGGACACTGCCTCATCACAATCGATTGTCATAAGGTTCACAATCGATTGTCATGCAGATTTGAGAAAATCTGATGCGCACTGCTTTAACACAATCGATTGTCATAAGTTCACAATCGATTGTCAAGCAGCTGACTTAAACATAATCGATTATCATAAGTACATAATCGATTATCTTAGTCCAGATTTTAGAGGCATGTTTAAAAATCATTTTGACTAAAGTAAATATGCATTATTTAAAATCATTTTGCTCTAAATTAGATATGCATGATTTGTTAAAAATATTTTTACGAGAGAAGCCAGGTCTTGAGTTTAAGTTGTCGGATCAAGATCACAATTAAATACCGACTCATATAAAACTTAATCTCGATCTTTGTCTTGTGCTTGAATCTCGTTATATATCAAGTTTGCGCTTGTGCTTGGACCTCGTCATATGTCAATTTGCGCATAGTTTGTCATTCATCAAAACCTACAAATATGAACACACGTTTAGTATAATGCCTTGAGAACGTGTTTCCAACAATTTTCCCCTTTTTGATAATGGCAAACTTTAAGCGGGATATGCATACGATTCAAGACAAGTAAAGATATGCAACAAGTATATAGATATGCAATTAGTTCCCCCTCAATATATGAATTCCCCCTCAATTTATCCCAATAAGTATTGAGAGTGCATACCCGTTACTTCCCCATTTTGCCATTAGCAAAAAAAATATAGAATAATTAAAAAAAACTTGTTTATTTATTAAATCTGCAATTTCAGAAATAATAACGCAAATAATGTCAAGAAAATCGATTATTGATACTGGATAATCGATTATATAAAAGAGAAATCGATTGTTCTGTGCGTCAAGCTTTATAGTTCCCCATGCCTTTAGGGCGATACCTACAAAAATACGTTTGACGTCTCCAACGCTCAAGTTAGAAAACATGTGAAAGGGAAAATGCAATGCATGACTTAGATCAATGTGGAGTCAAGGATCCCGAGTTCACTACGAATTCGGAAGAAGGACTCTTTCTCTAAGGGCTTTGTAAAGATGTCGGCCAATTGATCTTTGGTTTCAACAAATTCAATTTCGACATCGCCCTTGAGAACGTGATCTCTTATAAAATGATGTCTAATTTCAATGTGTTTTGTTCGCGAATGAAGAACGGGGTTCTTCGTCAAGCATATGGCACTAGTATTATCACATCTGAGAGGGATATGATCAAGACTTAGGCCATAGTCCAAGAGTTGTTGTTTCATCCAAAGGATTTGAGCGCAACAACTCCCCGCGGCTACATATTCAGCCTCGGTTGTGGACAACGCAACACTTACTTGTTTCTTGCTAAACCAAGAAACGAGAGAACTACCGAGCAAATGGCAAGTGCCACTAGTGCTCTTGCGGTCCAATTTGCATCCAGCAAAATCGGAATCGGAATAGCCAACAAGTTGGCATGAAGAACCTTTGGGATACCATAGACCCACATTTACAGTACCAACAAGATACTTCAATATCCGTTTTACCGCAGTTAGGTGAGACTCCTTCGGACACGATTGATAACGAGCGCATAAGCACACGCTAAACATGATGTCCGGACGACTAGCAGTAAGATAAAGGAGAGAGACAATCATACCTCGATACTTTTTGGTGTCGACTTCCTTACCTTTCTCATCTTTGTCTAGATGATCGGATGTGCTCATGGGGGTTGCCATTGCTTTTGCATTGGTCATTTCAAATCGTTTCAGCAATTCTTTGCAATATTTCGCTTGGCAAATGAACGTACCTTCTTTCATTTGCTTTACTTGTAATCCCAAAAAGAATGTTAACTCACCCATCATAGACATCTCAAATTCGCTTGTCATTAAATCGGAAAATTCCTTGCACAAAACATTGTTAGTAGCACCAAATATAATATCATCCACATAGATTTGAACTAATAAAATATCATTGTTTTTATGCTTAACAAAAAGAGTGGTGTCAACTTTCCCCCTAATGAAATCATTTTCCAATAGAAATTTACTCAATCTTTCATACCAAGCTCGGGGAGCTTGTTTTAAACCATAAAGAGCCTTTTTGAGTTTGAAAACATGATCGGGAGATTTAAAATCTTCAAAACCGGGGGGTTGTTCAACATAAACTTCTTCTTGAATAACACCATTTAGAAAATCACTTTTCACATCCATTTGATATAAATTGAAATTCATAGAAGAGGCAAAAGCAAGCAATAAACGAATAGCTTCTAATCTAGCTACGGGAGCATATGTTTCTTCATAGTCAATACCCTCTTCTTGATTATAGCCTTTTGCTACAAGCCTAGCTTTGTCTCTAGTGATTACACCATTTTCATCTAGTTTGTTTCGAAAAACCCATTTCGTACCAATTATGGTATGATTTTCGGGTCTTGGCACCAAATCCCAAACGTCATTCCGTTTGAATTGGTTAAGCTCCTCTTGCATTGCCAAGGTCCAAAATTCATCCCCAATTGCTTCGGAGATGGTTGTTGGTTCAATTTGAGAAACAAAAGCAGTATGTCCTAAGGTGTTCTTAAGGGAGTGTCGGGTACTTACCTTTTCTCCGACGTCGCCAATTACCTGTTCGAGAGGGTGATCTTTGATTGTCCTCCACTCGTTAGGAATTTTCGTTTCTTTCTCCAATTGTGGCGTTTCCTCCGTTGATTGTTCCAAGATTTCATCTTGAATTTCCTTAGGAGTTTCCTCTTGTACTTTGTCTTTTAAACTATTTAGAATACCTGCAAGATCAGAACAAGAATCCTTTCTCGCCAAGCGAGCATTATTTTTGGAAAACACAATATGACGGGATCCCTCTTCATTTTGAACACGTTTAAGAAAATATTTAAAATTCTGAAAAGCATCACTTTTATGGGCAAGAAATAAAGTCCAAGTAAATCTGGAATAATCATCAACAATAACAAAAGCATAACGATTTCTACCAAGACTTTCAATGTGAGATGGTCCAAACAAATCCATGTGAAGCAATTGCAATGGTCTAGTAGTTGAAACAATATTTTTCGATTTAAAAGATGCTTTTGTTTGCTTCCCTTTTTGACAAGAATCACAAATAGAGTCATTTTCAAGTTTCAAATTTGGAAGACCAACAACTAAATTTTGTGAAACCAATTTGTTCAAAAGATGCATGTTGATGTGAGCTACTCTACGATGCCATAACCAAGAATCATCCTCTTTGCTCATTAAACAATTCACATATTCGGGTGAAGAATTTGCAAGATCAACCATATAAATGTTATCCATTCTAAAACCACGAAGGATAATTTTAAAATCGCTACGTCTAAAAACTAAGCATTCATCCGAATCAAATAAAGCAAGATTTCCCTTGTCACATAATTGACTTATGCTCAAGAGATTATGTTTTAAACCTTTCACAAGTAATATATGCTTAATGGAAGAAATTTCATCCTTACCGACCGACCCGATGCCGATAATCTTTCCTTTGTTGTTATCACCAACAATAACACTTCCCCCTTCCTTGTGTTCTAGTTGAAGGAATTTGGATTCGTCTCCCGTCATGTGCTTGGAGCATCCACTATCAAGGTACCATAGTACACTTGATCCCTTCAAACATACCTACAAAACAGATTAATGAGTTTTAGGTACCCATGCCATTTTGGGTCCTTGGGGGTTAGGCAAATCATAGTGATGTGATTGAGTGTTATGTCTATGTCGTGTAAAACAAGCAGGAGCAATATGTCCAATTCGTCTACAATAATGACAAGTCACGTTAGGATTATGCATCCTTCTAGGTTGATAGTAATTGGACGGACGAAATTCATTTACTCTATTCTTGACAATATTACTATTGCGCAGATCATGAAAATCATTTCTCCTACCATTTGTTCTAGGATATGCATCATTTCTAGAATAGTTGTTTCTAGGTTGGAAGTCATTTCTAGGTGTTCTAAAAGGTTCAAAATTCCTTCTAGTGTTTGGCCTAGAATGTGCATTATTTCTAGCATGATTATTTCTAGGTTGCGATTGATGAAAACCATTTCTAGGTTTGTTGTATCTAGGATGAACATTTGTTTTATTTATCCTAGGTTGAGCCTTAGGTGGTTGGGGGTTGGCTTCAACTTTCTCTTTAGGCTCGTTTCTAAAACCTATGTCATGCTTGGTCGACTTCAAATTAACAAGCACTTCATTCAAATTTTTATGAGAAGAGTTAAACTTATCTAAGGTGCCCTTAAGCCTTTCTACTTCATTTTTGAGATGCATGGTACAATTTCTAGAACTCTCGGGCTTGTCGGCGCTTCTCTTGCCAAAAAATTTGTTTTCCTCTTTCAACTTCTCATTTTCTAAAATCAGTTTTTCCAATTCCTTTTCTTTAAAAGAGAGTTATTTTTGAAAATCTTTTTTCTTTTAAAGAAGCATTTTCTTTTATACTCTTAACAGTTTTTGAAGCTTCAATAAATTCGCTATACAACTCATCAAAAGCATTTTGCATTTCTTCAAGGGAAAAGAAATTTTTGGAAGAAATTTGACATACCTCTTCTTTGTTGTCTTCTTGTGCCATAAGACAAAGATTTGCGGCTTCGTCTTCTTCTTCCTCACTTGACTCGTCACCGGAGTCGCCTCCCCAAGATATGTATGCTCGTTGCTTCTTGAAGGGTTTCTTCTCCTTTTTAGCATTTGGGCAATTTGATTTAATGTGCCCGGTTTCTCCGCACTCATAGCACTTTATTTGATCTCCTTGCTTTTTGCCCTTTCGTTCATACTCTTTTCGCATGAACTTTTGAAATCTCTTGATAACGAGTCCGAACTCGTTGTCTCCGTCCTCATCATTTTGAGGTTGGCTTGTGCTTGCCTTGAGAGCGATTCTTTGCTTCCTTTGATCATCAACAAGAGGGTTAAGTATAGTAGATTCATAAGTTTTAAGATTACCTCTTAATGCGTCGATGGTGACATTTGAAATGCCAATGGATTCTTGAATCGCGTCGGCCTTGGATCGCCATTCCGAGTGAGACTTCGGAGAATTTTTTGGACAAGTTCCTTATCCGTGAAGGTCTTCCTAATAGCATGTAAATCATTTAAGATTTTTGAAAATCGTTCAAACATCTCATCGACTTTTTCGCCTTCCTTCATGTGAAATAATTCATATGCATGGGTTAGGAAATCAATTTTGGCTTCCCTTACCTGGTCCATCCTTCGTACGTAATTTCCAGCTTGTCCCACATTTGCTTCGCCGTTGTGCAACAAGATATCTTCCTGTAATCATCAGCATTTACAGCACAATATAATAAATTAATAGCATTAGCATCATTTTGCACCATTCGGATATCATCCGCATCGTATTCATCTTCGGACATTGGGACCCATTCATTTTCAACCTTCTTGGTTGGAATTTGTTCTCCATTCATTATGACCTTCCAAAGATGAAAACTATTTGATTGTACAAATATTCTCATCCTCTCCTTCCAGTATGTATAATTTGTACCATCGAATAGCGGTGATCGGGTGGAGCATTGTCCTTCACCTATTCCTGAAAAAAAATCACGAGTAGAAGCCATGGATGTTTCTCTCAAACGGTTAAGTCTTCAGAGAGTTGGGTCTGATACCAATTGTTAGATAATACGCTTAACGCTAGAGGGGGGTGAATAGCGTTACAATAAAAATTAGCGTAAACTTGCAGAATTTAATAATTACAGGAAATAAATAAGTGCGATAAGTAAATAAATTAGAACAAACGCACCGATGTATCCTGGTTCACCACAACCCGTGGCTAGTCCAGTCCCCGAGAGACTCTCTCGAGATTTCCACTAACTTGTTAAGCTTACGGGTGCTCAACAAACCGTTACAACTTAAGGACACAAGCCTCAACAACCTTTGCTCGGAGATACAACACTCCAAGACTTCAACCAAGGAAACACAAGTTCCTTCTTACAACACAAGGGACTAACACTTCCCTTCAAGTGTACAAAAACACTTAGCACTCAAACAAGACACTCCTTTAAGAGTAGATATGAGTAAAAGGAATACGCTCAAGATCGCAACAAGTTTTGACAAGAATTTGGCTCGGAAAAGCTTATGTAATGAATATAAAATGATAAGCAATAAAGTATGCAAGCTTTAGCAATTGTATGATCAGTTGTTGTGTTTAGAAGACTGAATTGAAGCTGTATTTATAGTTGAAAAACTTTGTATTACCGTTGCCTAATTGCCAATTAAGAATTGCTGATTTTACTCTGTGACAATCGATTGTCATATTACCACAATCGATTGTTTGCAAGTTCTTCCAAAAATCAATCCCAGATTTTACGCATAACAATCGATTATCTAAGATCAATAATCGATTACTGGCAACGTTCAAAAAATCATTTCCAGATTTTACTTAAAACAATCGATTGTCAGAAATCTACAATCGATTACTCAGCAACGTTCAAAAAATCCTTTCCAGATTTTAATTAAAACAATCGATTATAGGAAATCAATAATAGATTACCTGACGGTATGTGAAAACATTTTGGCAACGGTCAGTTATACAATCGATTATATTAAGTTAGCAATCGATTATATATCAGTCTTGAAAAATCAATTTAGACACTGCCTCTTGACAATCGATTGTTATAGGTTCACAATCGATTATTTAATAACTTTGAAAAAGTCTGGAAGACACTGCCTCAACACAATCGATTGTCATAAGTTCACAATCGATTATTTTGTGACTTTGAAAAATCTGATGGACACTGTCTCTTCACAATCGATTGTCATTAGCTTCACAATCGATTATTTTGAGCTTTGAAAAACTTTGATGGACACTGCCTCATCACAATCGATTGTCATAAGGTTCACAATCGATTGTCATGCAGATTTGAGAAAATCTGATGCGCACTGCTTTAACACAATCGATTGTCATAAATTCACAATCGATTGTCAAGCAGCTGACTTAAACATAATCGATTATCATAAGTACATAATCGATTATCTTAGTCCAGATTTTAGAGGCATGTTTAAAAATCATTTTGACTAAAGTAAATATGCATTATTTAAAAGCATTTTGCTCTAAATTAAATATGCATGATTTGTTAAAAATATTTTTACGAGAGAAGCCAGGTCTTGAGTTTAAGTTGTCGGATCAAGATCACAATTAAATACCGACTCATATAAAACTTAATCTCGATCTTTGTCTTGTGCTTGAATCTCGTTATATATCAATTTTGCGCTTGTGCTTGGACCTCGTCATATGTCAATTTGTGCATAGTTTGTCATTCATCAAAACCTACAAATATGAACACACGTTTAGTATAATGCCTTGAGAACGTGTTTCCAACAGAGTTAAGTTTTTGAGAATTTTGGGCGATTCAACCTCAATTTGGCGTCGAATCTCAAAACAAATCATAAATTTGGACTCGTGGGGTTATGGGTAATCGGAATTTGGTCCGAGCCTCGAGTTTGGACCATGTGGGCCCGGTGTCGGATTTTGTTTTTATTTGAAGAAAAATTAGAAATGAATTTCTAAGCTAGGAAATTGTGTCCTTGTGCTATTATTGATAATATTGAATCGAATTGTGTTAGATATCGGTGGTTCGGGGTCGAATTCTAGAGAAAAGGCGATTGTTGAGCTTTGAGTTGCAATTTTCGGATTCGAGATAAGTGTTCGAGCTAACTTTGTCTTGAGGGAATAGGATTAGGTTGTTATCTGTTATGTACCATGTGGGCTCGGTGTATAGGTATGGTGACGGTTACCTATGCGCCCAGTCAAGCATGACCATGATGTCATATTTGCTACTAAAAATTGCGAAGTAAGTGAACCATTGTGATAATTACTTGTTACAAGAACTATGAAGTGAAAGTTGAGAATTTAATGAACTAAAGAGGAATTATTGGTACTTTTCCCTTGCCAGGACCATATGTTGAGTTGTATTCCCTTGCCGGGACCTATTGTTAAGTTGTATTCCCTTGCCAGGACTTGTTGTTGAATTATTCTCCCTTGCCGGGATATTTTGTCTTGATATATATATATATATATATATATATATATATATATATATATTTTTTTTTCCATGTTTGGTTGTGACCATTGATTGGGAGAGGAAGAGAGAGTAAAAGCACGAATGGTGATGCCGTGCACTGCTTATCGAGAGTAAAAGCACGAAGGGTGATGTCGTGCACTGTTTATCGAGAGTAAAAGCACGAAGGGTGAAGTCGTGTCTTATATTTGATATTCTTTGTGAGAAATGAGAGTAAAAGCACGAAGGGTGATGCCATGCATTATATTTGACCATTTTGATGAGTAATGAGAATAAAAGCACGAAGCGTGATGCCGTGCAATTGTTGATTCGTTGGTTTTCTTATTTAATTACTATTTATTCAGTTCTATCTCTTGATTGTAGGAGTTATAATTAAACTGCTACTCCCCACCATGTCCCCTTTCCCTTTTATTTTCTTAAATCCTTGCTTTCTTTCTTTTATTGTATATATCTGTACAGGTTGTTTGCGGTAGGTCCAGTTTAGCCTCATCACTATCTCGTCGAGGTTAAGTCGGGCACTTACCAGCACATGGGGTCGGTTGTACTGATACTACACTTCTATGAACTTTTCGTGCACAGATCAGGACATAGCCTACCGACCGCAGTAGTAATTAGGTCGCTCCGGATTCCGATCTATATGACCTCCGGGCGGTACAAAGTAAACCTCTTTCGTAGAAGTAGGTAGTATCCTAACCTTTAAGAATTTGTTCAAGGGGGGACCCTCTGATCTATCAATGGAAAGATCTTCATGTGTGGCGCGATAAGGAATCCTAGAAAAGATCAATTGAGACTCCCTCCACGGTCCCACGAAGATCTCTACGTACTTGTCCAGGACAAGTGAGATCTTCGCTCTAAAATGAACTCCCGATAGATAAGAGAAAATCGGAAATACCCCTTATCTTATACTACTATGTCGATACAGAATCCTTCAGTCTAGAGACTCTGAGGTAGTTCGCTGGCGTTCGCGGGCCCTGAGTCTCCTTTATCTTTTCCAGTTTGTTCTATTGTATCAAACAGACATGCTATGTATTTCTTTCAGCCTTTTGTTTTTAGTACTCTTTAGTCGTCCGTGAGCAGTGACACCAGATACTTGGTAGAAGCATGTTTTTTAATTTCGGCACATCATATTTGATATTGTTGTTAAAAGTCTTCCGCGTAGTTTTAATTAATTAATTCAGCATTTATATTGTTTTAGATTAAGTTTATTGTGAAAATTAATAAAAGGGTTGGCTTGCCTAGCTATGATAGTAGGCGCCATCACGACTCCCAATGGTGGGAAAAATCCGGGTCTTGACACTCCTGACCTCACACAGCTGCCTATAGACGATGTATTTACTCGTGATTTGGCTAATGCGCAGGGTCAGGAAGATGATAGTGATTACGACAACAATGCGGATGAGTCTAGGGATGACACACCCTTCCCTAATGAGGATGATGGTAAGGAGGAGGAAGTGAATGTTGAACCTGAGCCGGCGAGGGAGCATGTTCCTCCACCTCCCGCTAGAACACGAGTGTACGAGTCCCACGTGCCATTTTATGAGTGGAATATTCCATACCTTGATAATTTTCCAAGCATGCCGAACGTGGATGCCCTCACAAGGGATGATGATGAATTTCGATCATAGATGTGGGATGAGTCTAGGCCAGCTGTTATGAAAAAGGGCATGTATATCCCCGATAAAGCTCGCCTAATTAGGGCTGTAAAAGTCTATAGCATAAGAGAGTGCCATGAGACGACGGTAGATGAGTCAACTACGGAGAAATATAAGGTTGTATGCCGTATGTGGTTTATGGTTGTCACTGGATGTTGCGTGCCACCAAGAAAGAAATCAGGTTTGTGGAAAGTGGGTAAATTTATTAGTGAGCACATATGTGAAATGGACACATACAATGAGAATCACTCCAACTTGGATGCGGACTTGATTTCTCTTGTCTTGATTCCATATTTGGAAGTGTCCATTAGGTTCAAGATTAAAGAGTGTATTACAGCCGTCCACTAGGAGTATGGTTGTATGGTTGTACTGTAACAAAAGGAAAGGCATATCTCGGTTGCAAACGTTCCTTTGAACTTATTTATGGCGACTGGGATAAGTCTTTTTCAAATCTGCCCAGGTACATGGCCGCACTACAACACTTTAACCTAGGAACTGTTGTTGAATGGAGGCATGAGCGGAGTCCGGACAGACCCGAATATATTTTCAACTATGTGTTCTAGTCATTTAAACCTACGATTGATGATTTTGTGCATTGTCGTCTTGTTATTTCCATAGACGGTACTCATGTATATGGAAAGTATGATATTAAGCTTTTGATTGCAGCTGCAGTACATGGGTATGCAAAGTACTGATGTATATCCCCGTCGAATGTACCCATGATTGACAATGCTCCTGACGGGGTGACCTGCAATGCTGGAAAATATAGTTGAAGGCTATCCGAAGTCATGCTGCTGGAAGGCTCATCTGCATGAGGCATATAACCCTACTCATCATCTCCAATCCTATCAACTCCGAAGTCCTCGTCATGTCCCTCAGCAGGTGGGTCGATAGGTACCTCAACGCCCCCTTGTTGGCCACCTCCTCGCCGTCCCCCGTGACCCCGTGGGGCACCCCTACCTCGTGCCCTACCCCTCTCTCGTGGGACTGGCCTACCGCTCTGGTATGCCTCTGGAGCCACATACTGAGCCTCATGGTCTAACCTCTCGGCACTCTCATCTGCAACAGTGTCAGACGAGCCATCTGTTCCACATGCCGGCCAAACTCAACCACTTCAAGGTTGTCGGTACGGTGCTGCATCTGCTGTCCCAACTGGTAGAGGCGATGATGCCCAATAGCCTATGAAAAATTTAAATTGAAAACTAAATAACTGTATATCACAATTACAACATATTATAGCCACAAAAACTTACCAGTGCCTCGTGTCTCCTGCGTACGGTGTGTAGCGGTCGCTAAGTACTTGATTCCGGTTCCCGATTAACAGTCGGGTCTGGCAGCGGTAACACTCACCACACAGCTGAATAGTGCCCTCTTGGAAAATTATAGGTGGTAGCGGAATACGCTCAGCTCGCTCCTCCCAATAAACTATCTATTGATGTAGCCATCCTATATACTACTGGTCCATGCTGGTACGGTCGTCCCGCTGACAGTGTGTAGTAGGGCTGCTTATTGGATGGATTAGATGGTTATTTACTCTTAACAGTTTGGCTTATCGTTCTTTAAATGTATTAATTCGCTGGCCACCCGATAAGATATTGGGCGGATTGGTATCGGTTTAGCTCTTATCGGACGGTTTATCGGCCATTTAATTAAGATTTGATCGCATGGGAAAATTGACGCCTGTTTAATTAGTCATTGGTTTTATTTCAGTTTCTTATTCATGGCTATTATCTGGTTTGTGGTTTGTTATCTGTTGGTTCTGGTCTTTATTTTATGTACTCTAACCTTTACTTTTCCCTTGTTTGGATATTTTGATCAATAAATTGCATACATAAAACAATGGATGAATATTAATGCTCCAAAGTACATCAAGAGAAAGGAAATAATGCCTACAATTGCACAATCCGATGCTGGGGATTCAGTTAAAGTTTGTGCCGACACTAAAAAAACTACATAAAAGTATGGGGATATATATATATATATATATATATATATATATATATATATATATATATATATATATATATATGTAAAGGGTTAACCCATTATCTGTTAAGAAAATTGAATAATTCGCCCCCAAACCGATAAGCCGTTAATAAAAAAATTTCAATCTATTACCCCATCCGTTAAACCGTTAACCCAATACCAATAAGCCAGTCTTTTTGGAACGTCATATGTAGAGTACAAGCAGAGTCTAACACCCATTTGTTTTCATAACTACTATTATTATTGCACGATGTTGTTAGTACATAATCATCATCAAAATCATGTACCTGTTCTACTATAGATGCACTCGCCTTTTCCTTGGACTTTGACATTGGGCAATCTCGTTCAAAGTGCCCCTTCTTACCACAACCTCAACACTCTGTATTCTTCTTGTTCACATGAGACTTTGATTTGTGCTTTGATTTGCTCTTTCCCTGTTGGCTAGTCTGTCCTCTCACAAAGAGCCCACTTGCCTGGTCATCTCTATCTCCTTCAATGTGCCTCCGCACATCACTAGAGTTAAGTACATGTCGCACTTGCTCAAGCTTGATAAGATCCTAGATATACATCATTGAATGCTCAATATCACGATATCCTGAAGTCAATGAAAATAATAAAGCACATGCAAGCGTCTCCTCCTCTTTTTAGTTCCTGCAATCTGTAAGTCTATGACAAGTTTATTAAACGCATGTAAATGATCTTGTAACGAAGTACCTGACCCATCTTAAATGTGTGAAGTCGTCGTTGTATCAACATTCTTGTTGTCACTTATCGGTCCTTGTATAGCCCTTCTATCTTTTCCCATAACAGCTTGGTCGTCTCTTCGATACCCGTACTCAATTCACAAAGCACGTTAGGTGCAAGGGGTAGTTGGATTGCACTCAATGCATCCCCTTCAATCTTCTACTTGTCAGAAGCTGATATATCCGTAGGATACTTTCCGTCAATAGCATGGATTGAACCTTTCCTCCGCAGTAATGCCATCATCTGGATCTTCCAGATATTGAAGTTGTTGCGGCTATTGAATCTATCAATTTCAAACTTCATGGAACCCATCATTGCTTGCTCTTCCTCCTTGGATCGTTAAAGAATCTTGTCGCTCTGATACCAATTGTTAGCGGAAACGCAAAAGAAAGAACACAAGATTTAACGTGGTTCGGATCAAAATAATCCTACGTCCACCAGAGAACAATTGCCTTTTGTTGGAAACACGTTCTCAAGGCTTTATACTAAAACGTGTGTTCTTATGTGTAGGTTTTGATGAATGACAAACAAGCGCAAATTGATATATGACGAAGTTCAAGTACAAGCGCAAAATTGGTGGATAACGAGATTCAAGCACAAGACAAAGTTTTATAGTTTAAATGAGTTGTTCTTAATTGTGATCTTGATCCGACAACTTGACTCATGACATGGCTTCTCTCGTAAAACTATTTTTACAAAATCATGCATATTTAATTTAATGCTAAATGATTTTAAATCATGCATATTTACTTTAGTCAAAATGATTTTTAAACATGCCTCTAAAATCTGGACTAAGATAATCGATTATGTACTTATGATAATCGATTATGTTAAGCCAAGACTGCATGACAATCGATTGTGAACTAATGACAATCGATTCTGTTAAGGCAGTGAGCATCAGGTTTTTCAAACCTGCATGACAATCGATTGTGAACCTTATGACAATCGATTGTGATGAGGCAGTGTACATCAAAGTTTTTCAAAACTCAGAATAATCGATTGTGACGCTAATGACAATCGATTGTGAAGAGACAGTGTCCATCAGATTTTTCAAAGTCACAAAATAATCGATTGTGAACATATGACAATCGATTGTGTTGAGGTAGTGTCTTCCAGACTTTTTCAAAGTTATTAAATAATCGATTGTGAGTATATAACAATCGATTGTCACGAGGCAGTGTCTAAAATGATTTTCAAAGTCTGATAAATAATCGATTGTTAACATTGCACAATCGATTGTGAAGCTGACTATTGTCGTAAAGTTTTCAAATATCGTCAAGTAATCGATTGTTGATTTTGTACAATCGATTGTTGATATTAAAATCTGGAAAAGATTTTTTGAACGTTGCTGAATAATCGATTGTTGATTTTGTACAATCGATTGTTGAAATTAAAATCTGGAAAGGATTTTTTGAACGTTGCTGAATAATCGATTATTGATTTGTATAATCGATTGTTTTACGTAAAATCTGGAAATTATTTTTTGAACGTTACCAATAATCGATTGTTGATCTTGGACAATCGATTGTTAAGCGTAAAATCTTGGATTGATTTCTGGAACGATTGGCAAACAATCGATTGTGAGTTCTTGACAATCGATTGTCACACAGTAAAATCAGCAACCTTAATTGGCAATTAGGCAACGATAATGCCAAGTTTTTCAACTATAAATACAGCTTCATTTCAGTGTTTTAAACATAATAACACACAACAACTGATCATTCTATTGCTATAAGCTTGCATACTATTGTTTATCATTTTATATTCATTTCATAAAGCTTTTGAGAGCCAAAGTCTTGTCCATAATTGTTGTGATCTTGAGCTTACTTCCTTTACTCATATCTACTCATTAAGGAGTGCTTTGTTTGAGTGTTTAGTGTTTTGTACACTTGTAAGAGAATTGTGATTCTCTTGTTGTAAGGAACTTGTGTTTCCTTGGTTGAAGTCTTGGAATGTTGTATCTCCGAGCAAAGGTGTTAAGGCTTGTGTCCTTAAGTTTTAAAGGTTGGTTAGGCACCCGTAAGCTTAATAGTGAAGTCTTGGAGTGTTGTATCTCCGAGCAAAGGTGTTAAGGCTTGTGTCCTTAAGTTGTAAAGGTTTGTTGAGCACCCGTAAGCTTGACAAGTTAGTGGAAAATCTCGAGAGAGTCTCTCGGGGACTGGACTAGCCACGTGTTGTGGTGAACCAGAATACATCGGTGCGTACTTTATTATTTATCGCACTTATTTACTTCCTGCAATTTTTTAATTCCGCAAAGTTTACGCTAATTTTTATTATAACGCTATTCACCCCCCCCCTCCCTAGCGTTAAACGTATTATCTAACAATTGGTATCAGAGCCCAACTCTCTGAAGACTTAACAGTTTGAGAGAACCATCCATGGCTTCTACTCGTGACTCTTTTGCAGGAATTGATGAAGGACAATGCTCCACACGACCACCTCTATTCAACGGTACAAACTATACGTACTGGAAGGAGAGGATGAAAATCTTCGTTAAGCAAACAATTTTCTTCTTTGGAAGGTGATAACAAAGGGAAATCAAATTCCAACCAAAAAGGTTGAAAACGAATGGGTTCCCAAGTCCGAAGAAGAATATGACGCGGATGATATCCGAAAGGTGCAAAATAATGCTAAAGCAATTAATTTACTATATTGTGCTGTAAATGCTGACGATTACAGGAAAATATCGTGTTGCACAACGGCTAAGGAAATGTGGGACAAGCTGGAAATTACGTACGAAGGTACGGACCAGGTAAGGGAAGCCAAAATTGATTTCCTAATCCATGCTTATGAATTATTTCACATGAAGGAAGGTGAAAAGGTGGATGAAATGTTTGAACGATTTTCAATAATCGTAAATGATCTACATGCTCTCAAGAAGACATTCACGGATAGAGAACTTGTTCGAAAAATTCTTAGAAGTCTCACTCCGGCGTGGCGATCAAAGGCCGACGCAATCCAAGAATCCATTGGCGTCTCAAATGTCACCATCGACGCATTAAGAGGTAACCTTAAGACTTATGAGTCTACTATACTTAACCCTCTTGTTGATGATCAAAGGAGGCAAAGAATAGCGCTTAAGGCAAGCACAAGCCAACCTCAAGTTGATGAGGACGGAGACAACGAGTTTGGACTCGTTATCAAAAGATTTCAAAAGTTCATGCGAAAGGAGTATGAACGAAAGGGCAAAAAGCAAGGCGAGCAAATAAAGTGCTATGAATGCGGTGAAACCGGGCACATCAAATCAAATTGCCCAAACATCAAAAAGGAGAAGAAACCTATTAAGAAGCAACGTGCATACATTTCTTGGGGAGGAGACTCCGGAGATGAGTCAAGCGAAGAAGAAGAAGACAAAGCCGCAAACCTTTGTCTTATGGCGCAAGAAGACAAGCAAGATGAGGTATGTCAAATCTCTTCTAAAAACTTCTTTACTCTTGAAGAAATGCGAACTGCTTTTGATGAGCTATATACTGAATTTATTAAGGCTTCAAAAACTGTCAAGAGCATAAAAGAAAATGCATCTCTAAAAGAAAAAGATTTTCAAAAATAGCTTTCTTTAAAAGAAAAGGATTTAGAAAAACTGGTTTTAGAAAATGAGAAGCTGAAAGAGGAAAACAAGTTTTTCGGAAAAAGAAGCGCCGACAAGCCCGAAAGTTCTATTAAAAATTGTTCTTCTTGCATGCATCTCGAAAATGAGGTAGATAGACTTAAAGGTACCTTAGATAAGTTTAATTCTTCCCACAAAAATTTGAATAAGGTCCTTTTTAATTTGAAATCAACCAAGCATGGCATAGGCTTTAAGAATGAGCCTAAAGAAAAGGTTGACGCCAAACCCCAACCACCTAAGGCTCAACCTAGGATTAATAAAACAAATGCTTATCGTAGAAATAGCAATCCTAGAACAAATATGCATGCTAGACCAAATGTTGAACATTTCAGAAGACCTAGAAATGACTTACCACCTAGAAATGACTACCCTAGAAATGATGCATATTCTAGGACAAACACTAGAAGGAGTTTTGAACCTTTTAGAACATCTAGACATGACCATTACCCTAGAAATGCTGCTCATTTTAGAACTAATAGTAGGAGAAATGGTTCTCATGAAATGCGCAATAGTCATAATGAAAATAGAGTAATTCATTTTCGTTCATCAAATTACTATGAACCTAGAAGGATGCATAACCTCAACGTGACTTGTCATTATTGTAGACGCATTGGTCATATTGCTCCTGCATGCTTTACACGACATAGATATATCACTCAATCGCATCATTATAATATGCCTAACCCTCAAGGACCCAAAATGGCATGGGTACCTAAAACGCATTAACTTGTTTTGTAGGTATGTTTGAAGGGATCAAGTGTACTATGGTACCTTGATAGTGGATGCTCCAACATATGACGGGAGACGAATCCAAATTCCTTCAACTAGAACACAAAGAAGGAGGAAGTGTGATTTTTGGGGATAACAAAAAAGGAAAGATTATTGGCATCGGATCGGTCGGTAAGGATGAAAATTCCTCTATTAAGCATATATTACTTGTGAAAGGTTTAAAGCATAATCTCTTGAGCATAAGTCAATTATGTGACAAGGGAAATCTTGCCCTATTTGATTCGGATGAATGCTTAGTGTTTAGACGTAGTGATTTTAAAATTATCCTTCGTGGTTTTAGAGTGGATAATATTTATATGGTTGATCTTGCTAATTCCTCACCCGAATATGTTGATTGTCTTATGAGTAAAGAGGATGATACTTGGTTATGGCATCGTAGAGTAGCACATATCAACATGCATCTTTTGAACAAATTGATTTCTCAAAACTTAGTTATTGGCCTTCCCAATTTAAAATTTGAAGATGACTCTATTTGTGATTCATGTCAAAAAGGGAAGCAAACAAAAGCATCTTTCAAATCCAAAAATTTTGTTTCAACTTCTAGACCATTGCAATTGCTTCACATGGATTTATTTGGACCATCTCGCATTGAAAGTCTAGGAAGAAATCGTTATGCTTTTGTGATTGTTGATGATTATTCTAGATTTACTTGGACTTTATTTCTTGCCAATAAAAGCGATGCTTTTCAGAATTTTAAATATTTTCTTAAGCGTGTTCAAAACGAGAAGGAAATAACCGTCACTTCAATTAGAAGTGATCATGGGGGAGAGTTTGATCACAATCTCTTTGCGGACTTTTGTGACGAACTCGGTATCGAGCATACCTTTTCCGCTCCACGTACACCACAACAAAATGGGGTGGTGAAAAGGAAAAATAGGTGTCTCGAAGAGATGGCTAGAACCATGCTCGAAGAGGCCAAGATTCCCAAACATTTTTGGGCGGATGCCGTGAGTACCGCATGCTACGTCTTAAATAGAGTAGTCATAAGGCCTATACTCATGAAAACTCCCTATGAACTCTATAAGGGAAGGAAACCAAATATCTCCCATTTTAGAGTATTCGGTTGTAAATGTTTTATTCATAACAATGGCAAAGATCAATTGGGAAAATTTGATGCCAAGTCCGATGAGGGAATTTTCATTGGTTATTCTTCACGTAGCAAAGCATATAGGGTTTTTAATAAAAGAACCGAAACTGTGGAGGAATCCCCTCATGGTGTATATGCCGAAAATAATGCTCGCTTGGCGAGAAAGGATTCCAGTTTTGACCTTGCAGGTATTTTAGATAGCTTGAAAGACAAAATACAAGAGGAAACTCCTAAGGAAATTCAAGATGAAATCTTGGAACAATCAACGGAGGAAACGCCACAATTGGAGAAAGAAACGAAAATTCCTAATGAGTGGAGGACAATCAAAGATCACCCTCTCGAACAGGCAATTGGCGACGTCGGAGAAAAGGTAAGTACCCGACACTCCCTAAGGAACACCTTAGGGCATACTGCTTTTGTTTCTCAAATTGAACCAACAACCATCTCCAAAGCAATTGGGGATGAATTTTGGACCTTGGCAATGCAAGAGGAGCTTAACCAATTCAAACGGAATGACGTTTGGGATTTGGTGCCAAGACCCAAAAATCATACCATAATTGGTACGAAATGGGTTTTTCGAAACAAACTAGATGAAAATGGTGTAATCACTAGAGACAAAGCTAGGCTTGTAGCAAAAGGCTATAATCAAGAAGAGGGTATTGACTATGAAGAAACATATGCTCCCGTAGCTAGATTAGAAGCTATTCGTTTATTGCTTGCTTTTGCCTCTTCTATGAATTTCAATTTATATCAAATGGATGTGAAAAGTGATTTTCTAAATGGTGTTATTCAAGAAGAAGTTTATGTTGAACAACCCCCCGGTTTTGAAGATTTTAAATCTCCCGATCATGTTTTCAAACTCAAAAAGGCTCTTTATGGTTTAAAACAAGCTCCCCGAGCTTGGTATGAAAGATTGAGTAAATTTCTATTGGAAAATGATTTCATTAGGGGGAAAGTTGACACCACTCTTTTTGTTAAGCATAAAAACAATGATATTTTATTAGTTCAAATCTATGTGGATGATATTATATTTGGTGCTACTAACAATGTTTTGTGCAAGGAATTTTCCGATTTAATGACAAGCGAATTTGAGATGTCTATGATGGGTGAGTTAACATTCTTTTTGGGATTACAAGTAAAGCAAATGAAAGAAGGTACGTTCATTTGCCAAGCGAAATATTGCAAAGAATTGCTGAAACGATTTGAAATGACCAATGCAAAAGCAATGGCAACCCCCATGAGCACATCCGATCATCTAGACAAAGATGAGAAAGGTAAGGAAGTCGACACCAAAAAGTATCGAGGTATGATTGTCTCTCTCCTTTATCTTACTGCTAGTCGTCCAGACATCACGTTTAGCGTGTGCTTATGCGCTCGTTATCAATCGTGTCCGAAGGAGTCTCACCTAACTGCGGTAAAACGGATATTGAAGTATCTTGTTGGTACTGTAAATGTGGGTCTATGGTATCCCAAAGGTTCTTCATGCCAACTTGTTGGCTATTCCGATTCCGATTTTGCTGGATGCAAATTGGACCGCAAGAGCACTAGTGGCACTTGCCATTTGCTCGGTAGTTCTCTCGTTTCTTGGTTTAGCAAGAAACAAGTAAGTGTTGCGTTGTCCACAACCGAGGCTGAATATGTAGCCGCGGGGAGTTGTTGCGCTCAAATCCTCTGGATGAAACAACAACTCTTGGACTATGGCCTAAGTCTTGATCATATCCCTCTTAGATGTGATAATACTAGTGCCATATGCTTGACGAAGAACCCCGTTCTTCATTCGCGAACAAAACACATTGAAATTAGACATCATTTTATAAGAGATCACGTTCTCAAGGGCGATGTCAAAATCGAATTTATTGAAACCAAAGACCAATTGGCCGACATCTTTACTAAGCCCTTAGAGAAAGAGTCCTTCTTCCGAATTCGTAGTGAACTCGGGATTCTTGACTCCACGTTGATCTAAGTCATGCATTGCATCTTTTTATTTTACATGATTTCTAACTTGAGTGTCGGAGACGTCTAACGAATTTTTGCAGGTATCGCCCTAAAGGTAGGGGGAATTATAAAGCATGACGCGCAATAATCGAGTCTTCTTCAGAAAAAAATCGGTTTCAGTCGTCTAATAATCAATTATCTCGTATCAATAATCGATTGTTCTGCTATTACTAGAGTTATTGTACTCTCTTTAAGTAATCACGTTTTCTTTCTAATAAATAAACAAGTTTTATTTACATCTTTGGCATCTTCTTATATTATTTTTGCTAATGGCAAAAGGGGGAAGATAACGGGTATGCACTCTCAATATTTATAAGCTTAAATTGAGGGGGAATTCATATATTGAGGGGGAACTAAGCGCATACTTATTGCATATCTTTACTTGTCTTGAATCGTCATTATAAATTGTTTAAGTTGCATATCCCGCTTAAAGTTTGCCATTATCAAAAAGGGGGAAATTGTTGGAAACACGTTCTCAAGGCTTTATACTAAAACGTGTGTTCTTATGTGTAGGTTTTGATGAATGACAAACAAGTGCAAATTGATATATGACGAAGTTCAAGTACAAGCGCAAAATTGGTGGATAACGAGATTGAAGCACAAGACAAAGTTTTATAGTTTAAATGAGTCGTTCTTAATTGTGATCTTGATCCGACAACTTGACTCATGACATGGCTTCTCTCGTAAAACTATTTTTACAAAATCATGCATATTTAATTTAATGTTAAATGATTTTAAATCATGCATATTTACTTTAGTCAAAATGATTTTTAAACATGCCTCTAAAATCTGGACTAAGATAATCGATTATGTACTTATGATAATCGATTATGTTAAGCCAAGACTGCATGACAATCGATTGTGAACTAATGACAATCGATTGTGTTAAGGCAGTGAGCATCAGGTTTTTCAAACCTGCATGACAATCGATTGTGAACCTTATGACAATCGATTGTGATGAGGCAGTGTACATCAAAGTTTTTCAAAACTCAGAATAATCGATTGTGACGCTAATGACAATCGAATGTGAAGAGACAGTGTCCATCAGATTTTTCAAAGTCACAAAATAAGCGATTGTGAACATATGACAATCGATTGTGTTGAGGCAGTGTCTTCCAGACTTTTTCAAAGTTATTAAATAATCGATTGAGAGTATATAACAATCGATTGTCACGAGGCAGTGTCTAAAATGATTTTCAAAGTCTGATAAATAATCGATTGTTAACATTGCACAATCGATTGTGAAGCTGACCGTTATCGTAAAGTATTCAAATACCGTCAGGTAATCGATTGTTGATTTTGTACAATCGATTGTTGAAATTAAAATCTGGAAAAGATTTTTTGAACGTTGCTGAATAATCGATTGTTGATTTTGTACTATCGATTGTTGAAATTAAAATCTGGAAAGGATTTTTTGAACGTTGCTGAATAATCGATTATTGATTTTGTACAATCGATTGTTTTACGTAAAATCTGGAAATTATTTTTTGAACGTTACCAATAATCGATTGTTGATCTTGGACAATCGATTGTTAAGCGTAAAATCTGGGATTGATTTCTGGAACGATTGGCAAACAATCGATTGTGACTTCTTGACAATCGATTGTCACACAGTAAAATCAGCAACTCTTAATTGGCAATTAGGCAACGGTAATGCCAAGTTTTTCAACTATAAATACAGCTTCATTTCAGTGTTTTAAACACAATAACACACAACAACTGATCATTCTATTGCTATAAGCTTGCATACTATTGTTTATCATTTTATATTCATTTCATAAAGCTTTTGAGAGCCAAAGTCTTGTCCATAGTTGTTGTGATCTTGAGCTTACTTCCTTTACTCATATCTACTCATTAAGGAGTGCTTTGTTTGAGTGTTCAGTATTTTGTACACTTGTAAGAGAATTGTGATTCTCTTGTTGTAAGGAACTTGTGTTTCCTTGGTTGAAGTCTTGGAGTGTTGTATCTCCGAGCAAAGGTGTTAAGGCTTGTGTCCTTAAGTTGTAAAGGTTGGTTTGGCACCCGTATGCTTAACAGTGAAGTCTTGGAGTGTTGTATCTCCGAGCAAAGGTGATAAGGCTTGTGTCCTTAAGTTGTAAAGGTTTGTTGAGCACCCGTAAGCTTGACAAGTTAGTGGAAAATCTCGAGAGAGTCTCTCGGGGACTGGACTAGCCACGTGTTGTGGTGAAGCAGATTACATCGGTGCTTACTTTATTATTTATCGCACTTATTTACTTCCTGCAATTTTTTAATTCCGCAAAGTTTACGATAATTTTTATTATAACGCTGTTCACCCCCCCTTTAGCGTTAAGCGTATTATCTAACACATTTCTATTATTTACAAAGGAAGGGGAGATTTCCCAATTACACTTAATAGAATTTCTCTCTTAGCTCTCTACTCACTACAATGTATTGTATTGTTTTTGGGATGATTTCTACAAGTGAAGGAGTACATCTATTTATAGAGGTAAAGACCTTCTCTTTATGTCATTGGTGATATCAAACTACCTCCTCTTGATGCCATGGGTGACATTAAAGGAGGAAGCTTCCTTCTAGCATCCACACCAACTCTTTCCACCAACCCTTCCAATTGGCATGCCATTGTTGACTAAACATAAACCAACATTTTCAGCATGCCATTGTTGACTAAACAAAAACAATATTTTAAAAAATTTATGAGTCATTTCAAGATATAGAATTTTGACTAAAGAACAAACTATTCGAAAACTATGTCAACTGTAGGAGGAGCAGAAAACCACATATATCAACCACTGGACCAATGATCGCCCGGCAGATGTTCCTATACAGGTATGCCAGAACTCTAGCACTCCAGCTGTGCTGGGGTAGCTCACCCAACTCTACTAGATGATGGACAAAGTGTATACTCACTTTACTCCACGAAGTGTCCGAGAACAAGACACACCCGAAGAGCAGGAGCAACGTTAACCGCGAGTACCTCGATATCCAAAGACCCTCTGTCTCGTGGGTAATATCTATCTCATGGTTAATATCTGGATGCAAATCCGCCATCTAATATCTAATGAATGACAACGTGACGCGACTGCCCCTTCGCTCACCCTGAGGTCTAAAACCAGTCCACTGCCCCATAAAATCCGCCAAGTGTGCACGGGTCGCTCCTATAATGTAGTGGGGCAGTGTCAAGGCGCTTCCCTCTACACGCAGTCCATATAAACCTGGACATCCTCCAGTGTGATGGTGGCCTCTCCAGTGAGCAAGTGAAAAGTATGCGTCTTCGGTCGCCAACGCTCTACCAAGCCATGATGAGCGACCAATCAAGCTGCATCCGTCCAAGCTAAAAAATGGTATATAATCCCGTAGTCTGGAGGCTCTCTACTACGCGCTCATGAAAAGGATGCTCACTAATAAACGCCCACAAATCGTCAGGTCTCATGGGGCGGAGAGGCTGCTCTGATAGCTCTCCCTCCCAAACATAGGAGGATCTACGGTCGCCCTGCAACAGTAATAATTGATCTTTGGTAGGTCCAAGATGCGCAGGCAGAAGAAGCCCATCTCGTCTACTACAATTTAAACAAAATTAATTGTTTGTGTTAACTTAATAAATTAAATAATTAATTATGATTAATATTGGATAGAGTAGTTATGTATGGGTGCCAAGCTTGATTTTTGAGGCCCGGTAGCACCGAGTTATACTTAATTATTATGCGTCTCAATTTTAATATTTTTAGAATTTTGTTAACTAAAAGAATTATAGAATTTTGAATTGGAGTGAATAATTATGTATGGGTTCCAGACTTGATTTTTCAGGCCCGGTAGCACTGAGTTATCCTTAATTATTATGTGTCTGAATTTTAATATTTTTTAAATTTTGTTAGCTACTGAGACTCTACATTTTTACTACGCTAAAAGGCTCTGTAACGACCTGACTCGTCGTCCCGTAAATTATCGCCCTGTTATCCCCTTTTTATGCTTTTATATGTTTCAATATATGTATTTGGACAATTTTAAGTAATTCGGATGGAGTTTGGATAGAAATGAGACAATTAGTCTCTTTACGAGAAGGTTAGTTTGAAAAAGTAAGGCGAACATTGAATAATGAGTTAGAGGGCTCGGAATGGATTTTCGATGATTCGACTAGTCTCGGATGGTGATTTGTGACTTAGGAGCTAAATCACTGAATTTGGTGGTCCGGTGTAGGATTAGGCTTGAATTGGCTAAGTTAGATTTTGGCGAAGTCCGGTTGATAGGTGAGAGTTTGACCCGAGGGTCGGAATGGAATTCCGACAGTTGCAGTAGCTCCATTAGGTGATTTTGGACATGCGTGCAAATTTTAAGATCATTCGGAGGTGCTTAGTTTGGGTTTTGGATCAAATTCAAGTTTCGGAAGTTTTAGTTTAACTAAGGCTTGAATCTATGGAATTTTGATGATTTTGATGTTTATGACAGTGTTTTTATGTTACGAGACAGTTCGAATGAATTAATAAGATGTATTTGTGCTTTTGGTTGAGGTCCCGAGGGCCTCGGGGTGATTTCGGATGGTTGAACGGAAGGTTTTTGGACTTAGGAAGTTGCAGAAAACTGCTGGTGCGTTGCAGACATATTACTCTATGTGATTGCATAGGGTGCATTGCGATCACATAGGAGTATTTGGATGTGGTTCAATTTTTCTCTATGCGATCACATAGGTTGGGTAGGGTGGCCTGTGCGTTCGCATAATGAAGAGTGCGATCACATAGTGTAGTTTAGGCTAGGATCCCTGGCGAAGGTTTGTACTATGCAATCGCATAGTGGAGTGTGAGATCGCATAGGAGGAAATTAGGGAGCCAAGATTTTGGCCTATGCAATCGAAATAGGGGTGATGCGATCGCATAGAGGGAAGAACTGGGCAGACACAATGTTTCAAGGGTTATTTCATCCGCGACCTAAACATATTTTCCTCTATTGTTAAGCCAAAAGGAGTTAATTGAGCAATTTGAAGTGTGTTTTTAGCGGGTATCGATTATAGATAAGTCTCTGGACATTAAAAAAACGCCATTTTAAGGAAGAATCAACCCCTAATTCCATGAAATTATATAGAAATTGTGAAGAACTAGGGCATACATTTTATAAACGGATTTTGGAAATTAGAAGGGTCAAACAGACTCCGTTTTTGGTGAACTTTATATGTACAGACTCGTAGCAAGACGGGGAATCCAAAGATGTAGTTTTCAAATTTTTTCTAGAAGTGGGCCTGGGGCTTGGGTTTTACCAACTGTGTGATTTTTAGCATTTTTCGAACAATTTCAATTGGGTTCTGTTTATTTAGCCTATAATAACGTATTTGTTGTGATTTTGAATAGATTCTACGCTCGTAAAGGGAGATTCGAAGGGAAAAGGCATTGCAGACTAGTCTACGACCGGTTAGAGGTGAGTAGTTTGTATAGATGATGGCTTGAAGGTTTGAAACCCCGGTTTATCACATCGCAACGCTATGTTAGGGCGTACTCCCACCCTATGGCAATTGCGGGGTTGTAAAAGATTGAGGATTGTGACTTGGTCCATCCCGAGAGATGAATATAAATTATCGGCGTCTAATGCGCACATTATATTGTTGATAATTGGGCTTAATGCCATGTTTGGGGACTTATGCCGATCTATAGTACCCGACTAGGGTAAATAGTTGTGTGATAACATGATTAGTATAATCATTAATCTCAGTCATGTGCTTAATCTCTGTCATTAATTGTCAAGTCACTTATTTCTGAAAATAACTAATTAAATTATGTTCCCCTTAATAATTGGAAACTGGCAAAGAATTAGATTGAATCTGTTATGTGACTTACATGCATAATGTGGACTCAGGATGGCTCGGGCTGCACGCTGCAGCGGTTATATACTGATATTGCGCTTGGGCTAAAGGAGCCCCTCCGGAGTCTGTACACACCCCTAGTGAGCGCCGTCAACGATAAATAAATATGGTTGGCTCGGGATGCACGCCGCAGCGTATTCATGTGCATTGTATTGCATCTTTATCTGATACTTGGTTGCTATTTTTATACTGTTTTTGCTTTTAGTTCGTAGCTAAGTTATAGGACTGTTTGTTATAGCTTTGCTTTGTGGCATTTCGTGGATTTCTTACTTTCAGATATTTTACTATGCATATTATTCACTGAGTCAGTAGTACTCATCCCTTCTCCCTGCACCTTGTGTGCAGATTCAGGTACGCTGGAGGCTTAGCGGATACTCGTAGTCTCCAGAGATATTTCTAGAGTCATTGAGGCAGTTGCATGACGTTCGCAGGACCTGGCTGCTCTTCATTTTTCCAGTTTATTTTTATTACTACATTCCAAATTTTATTATTTCCATTCAGATATTATTATCCCATTTTGTTTAGAGGCTCTAGACTCGTGACCCGAGATCTTATGGGTGTATTACCGATTTTTCGTACTTATCTATATTACACTATTAATATTCTTGGATTATTATCCTTTAAATTCTCGGTTTTGAGACTTAAATGTTAAATCAAAGCGATTGTTGGTCAGGCTTACCTAGCATTAGGGTTGGGCGCCATCACGACCAGGTTTGGGTTGTGACAAGTTGGTATCGCAGCCTAGGTTACTAGGCCTCACGAGTAATGAGCCAATTTAGTAGAGTCTTGTTTATGGGTTTGTCGTGCACCACACTTATAAGCAGGAGGCTGCAGAACATTTAGGAAACACCTCACTTTCTTGAAATTCATACCGTGCGGCTTTGTTAATGTGAAAACTAAATTTCTTTATTCTATCATCTCGTAGATGGCGAGAACTCATTCTAATGGACGTGGCGGACAACCCCCAGTACCACCTGCTAGAGGGTGTCGACGCGGTCGTGGTGCTGGCGAGGCTCCAGCAGGAGCACCACCTGCAGACCTACCAGCTGCCCAGGTCCAGGATCAGCCTCCAGCTGTAGATGCTCCAGAAGCACCTATTCAACCACCGGCAGTGCCCATCGTGATTCCTGGTCTCCAGGAGGCTTTGCCTCAGATTTTGTCTGTCTACACTAGCCTGGCTCAGGCGGTTTCAGCCACTACAACAACGACTACTTCTCAGACCGGGGGTGGTCATCAGACCCCCGATGCTCGCACTCTGGAGTAGGTTGTTCAGGGCTTATAGACACCTGAAGTAGCTCCAGTTCACCCAGTTCAGCCGGTTCAGCCAGTTCATCCAATTCAGCCAGTTGCTCCAGTTGCACCGGTTGCGCCTGCTCCAGCTCATGTGGTTCCTGTTATACCGGATGACGAACAAGATCGTTTAGAGAGGTTTGGTAAGCTCCAGCCTCCGACATTCAGTGGTGTTGAGGGCGAGGATGCCTAGGGTTTTCTGGATAAATGCCAGCGTATGCTTCGTACAGCAGGTATTCTGGAGTCTAATGGAGTGGCTTTCACCACCTTCCAGTTCACATGAGTTGCATTTACTTGGTGGGAAGAGTTTGAGAGGCGTAGGCCTATTGGGGCAGCTCCCCTCACTTGGCAGCAGTTCTCCACGGTGTTTTTGGAGAAGAATGTGCCCAGTCTCACAAGGAGAAGTTGCGTCGTCAGTTCAAGTGGTTGACTATGAGAGATATGTTAGTGACTCAGTATGAGTTGCGGTTTACTCAGCTGTCTAGGCATGCTATGTGGATGATCCCGACTAAGGCTGCAAAATTCACAGTTCCGAACCGGAACCGCGGTTCTGCCGGTTCCGGCGGCCCGGTTCCGGCGGTTCCGGTTCTGGCGGTTCCTCGAAAACGTGACGAGGCGGTTCTACCCGTTAGAGCCGCGGAACCGGAACCGCCAGAACCAAAACATCATTAGTTTGGCAATTTTTTATTCAACTAAGAGAACAAAATAAGGCTAAGTGCAAATATTGTGGGAAATTACTTGTTCATAGGTATACTGGAGATCGTAGCGGCACGGGTAGTTTAGTTAAGCATATAAGATTACACCCTAACGATAAGGCTAGATTTTTGCAATTGAAAGCGCAACAAGAGGGGAGGACAAGTCCTGATACTTCAGTTAACCCAAGTACTGGTTCAAATCTAGTTCGACCAGGAATAAACACAGTCACCGGAGGTATATTATATTACAATCCAAATAAGGATCGTGAAGAATTAGCTAAAATGATTACTGTTATGTGTTTGCCTTATTCTTTTGCTTCTAATCCTGCATGGATTCATTATATTAGAAGAGTATTTAATCCTACGTATAAAGGTTTTCCTCGCACCACAGTTAAGGCCGATATTTATAAATACAAGCATGAATATGAACAATACTTGCGCTATTTATTTACCCATATAACTAATCGTATGACTATTACAACTGATATTGGTAGAAGTAATAATGATTGTGATTATCTAACTGTAACCAGTCATTGGATAGACGAAGATTGGACTATGCAAAAACGCATTATTGCATATAGGATAATTAATTCACGGCACACGGGTAGGTTTATTGCTAACACTGTTTCAGATGTATGCAGATATTTTTGTTTTAGTGATAAAATAATGTCAATTTCCATGGATAACGCTTCTAGCAACACTAGTGCAGTAGGTATGCTAACTAGAACACTTAATCCTGCTTTTACTAATATTTTTCATATTAGATGTATTTGTCACATTTATCATTTAATTGTTGGTGATGGTATGAGAATATTAAACATAGAAATTGAAAAGGCTAAAATGGCTCTTAATTGGCTTTTTTATTCAAACCGTAGAAGTAGACTTAGAGAATATTTTAAAAGGTGTGACGAATATGGCCTTAGAGAAAGAACGGTTCCTAAACCTTGCCCGACTAGGTGGAACTACATGTACGAAAGTTTAGTAGTAGCGTACGAATATAGGAACCCAATTAACGCTACGTATAATTCTCGGGATTGTGGGGAGGAAGATAATGACATGCTAACTACAGTAGATTGGACTAATGTTAAAATTCTTTTAGATTTTTTAGAACATTTTCATGTGGCTACAAATGCTTTATCTGGCCAATATTATCGAACTATTTCTAACTGTTTAGATTATATTGCCGCACTTGCTAATTTGTTTGTTGATTTTAACGAGGGAGGGGAAATTTATGTAATTACTATACTGAAATGAAAAAGAAGTTTAAAAAATATTTTTTTCAATCCCTCCTATATTTGGTGTGTCTGCTATGCTAAATCCTACTACGAAATTAGGAGGTCCTTACTTTTGGTATTCTACTATTTATCAAGCTTTAGATCTTTCAGAAGAAGAATGGCTACACTATCTGATGCGAAAGCATCAATTAAAGTGAATGCTCAAACTGTTTATAATGCTTATAAACAGGCGTTAGAGCATGCTAGGCCTAATATTCCAACCCCTACTTCGTCTACATCACAGTCGTCTAAAAGAGCTGCTGGCTTAACAGCTCTTAAATCGTGGACGGAGTTCAGGGGTACTCAAGGGGAAAATTTAGATGAAATTTCCCATCTAAATGAGCTTCAAGTTTATTTGTCGCAGGGACTAGAGAATGAGAATCCAGACGGCTCTTTCGACCTTTTGGATTGGTGGAAGACAAGGGAAAAGCATTTTCCCGTTCTTGCAAGGATGGATCGGGATGTTCTGTCTATTCAAGCGTCAACTGTTGCATCGGAGAGCGCCTTTACTCAAGCAAGACTACAAATAGGTGATCACAGAGCGTCGATGCGGGACAGCTTGGAAAAATCAGTGCTTTTTCGAGATTGGATCCGCGCAGAAACAAGGAACTTTGGCCTAGCTGAATCACAACCAGAAATAGATGAGTGCTATGATGAAATGCTAGCAGAACTTGCTTAGGAAACATCTTCACCCGGAAGTGGTGATGAACAAGCTTCATTTCCACCACCGCCAACACAACCACCTCCAAACCTTGAAGGATTTATGAGATTTGTTAGAAATAATACATAAATTATGATGTAACTTGTACATTGGCATGTCTTCTTTTAGTTTTTTTTTTCCTTTTAATGGTGGTATTAGTACCATGTTGTGCTCATTCCATTGGGGGAAGGAAGACTAATAAAGATATGCCATTTTGGTCGATAAATATGCTCTTTATCATATCCTTGAATATCTTTTGTCTCAATATTTCTTTATCAATATATAATACTTATATACAATTTATACTAATTACTAACTACAACACAATATACACTACATATATACAATATATACTACTTATATACAATATATACTACTTATATACATATTATAAACTACTTATACAGAATATATACTAATTACCAAACACAATATATACTATACTAATAACATAGTACACCATATAAAATATATTCTACAATATACTAATGACTACTATACAAGATATTGGTTTTAAAAAAAAAATTCAGAACCGCTGGGAACCGCCGGAACCGCCAGAACCGCCGGAACCAGAACCGCCAGAACCGGAACTGGATGGTTCCGAAATCGTATGGTAGCGGTTCCGCCTCCGGAACCGCCTGAACCGCCAGAACCGGAACCGCCTGAACCGGAACTGCCAGAACCGGAACCGCAGACCCAAATAGACCCAGCCGGAACCGGATACAGCCTTAACCCCGACAGATAGAGAGAGGATCAGGAGGTTTATAGATGGCCTCAACTATCCTATCCGTATATTGATGACTAGAGAGAGGGCTACAATAGCTACATTTTAGGAGGTTGTTGATGCGGCTCGACTAATCGAGACAGATCGCCATCAGGAGTGTGTGGAGAGGGAAGCCAAGAGGCGTCGAGGTTCAAGTAATTTCAGCGCGCTCCGTTTAGGGGCCGTTTCTAGCAGGGTAGAGGTCGTTCCGTCAGGCCTCCTCTGTCAGGACGCACAGAGTCCAGTGGAGCCTCTTCATGTCGGGGCCATCAGGGTCATCAGTAGAATCATCCTGCACTGAGTGCTCTTCCAGCTCACAGCTCCTCTCTTGCTCCATCAGCTCAGGGTTCGTCTGCAACGAGGGGTTATCATCTGTCCCCTTCTCTGACTTCAGTTTGTTGCTATGATTGCGGTAAGTTGGGTCACATGAAGAGGCAGTTCCCTTGACCCCGTAGTAGGCAGTCTTAACAGAGGGATCAGCCCTCGTCTTGTGCATAGGTTTCTTCAGCTCTCACTCAGTCAGCTAGGAGTGGAGGCCACATAGCCAGAGGTCTCCCCAGGGGTGAAGACCATACCGGCGGTGGCCAGGCTCGCTTTTATGCCCTTCTAGATCAGAGAGACGCTATTGCCTCGGATGCAGTTATCACAGGTATTATCTCAGTCTGCCACAGGAATGCTTCTGTTTTATTTGATCCCGGATCTACCTATTCATATGTATCCACTTATTTTGCTCATCATTTAGGTACGACCCGTGGTTGTCTTGCCTTGCCTGTGCACGTATCTACCCCGGTGGGTGATACTACTATTGTGGATCATGTGACCAATCCTGTCTGGTGACTATTGGGGGTCTGGAGACCCGAGTTGATTTATTAATATTGGGCATGGTGGATTTCAATGTAATTTTGGGTATGGATTGGTTATCTCCGTACCATGCTATTTTGGACTATCATGCTAAGACAGTTACACTATCTATTCCGGGTATTCTGAGGATCGAGTGGCGAGGTGTGACTGATTATGTACCTAGCAGGGTGATTTCTTTCTAAAAAGCCCAACGGATGGTTGGCAAGGGGTGTTTATAATATTTGGCTTTAATGAGAGACGTGGAAGCCGAGACTCCCAGTCTAGATTCGGTTCCCGTTGTTAGGGATTTCTCTGACGTGTCTCCGACGGACTTTCCACGCATGACGCCAGACAGGGACATTGATTTCGGTATTGATCTGGTGCCGGACACTCAACCCATTCCTATTCCTCCCTATCGTATGGCACCAGCAGAGCTAAAGGAGTTGAAAGAACAGCTTCAGGAACTCCCAGATAAGGGGTTCATTCGCCCGAGTGTGTCACCTTTGGGTGCACCGGTATTATTTGTATAGAAGAAGGATGGCACAATGAGAATGTGCATTGACTACAGACAGCTAAATAAGGTGACAGTGAAGAACAAGTACCCACTTCCCCATATTGAGGATTTATTTGATCAGCTCCACGGATCAAGGGTATTCTCTAAGATTGACCTTCGATCAGGTTATCACCAGTTGAAGATTAGGGATTCAGACATTATGAAGACGGCTTTCAGGACGAGATATGGGCACTACGAGTTTCTAGTGATGTCTTTCGGGCTGACTAATGCCCCAGCCACATTCATGCACTTGATGAACAATATATTTCGGCCCTATCTGGATTCTTTTGTAATCGTGTTTATTGATGATATTCTGGTGTATTCACGTAGCCAGGAGGAGCACGCACAACACTTGATGGTGGTCTTGCAGATATTGAGAGGAGAAGCTTTATGCAAAATTCTCTAAGTGTGAATTCTGGCTTAATACAGTGACTTTTCTGGGACACCGTGGTGTCTAGTGATAGTATTCAGGTTGATCCAAAGAAGATTGAGGTGGTGCAGAGTTGTCCCAGACCGTCCTCAACTACTAAGATTTGTAGTTTCCTCGGTTTGGCGAGTTATTACTGCAGATTCGTTCAGGGACTTTCATCTATTGCTTCGCCTTTGACGAAGTTGACTCAGAAGAATGCTCCATTTGTGTGGTAAGATGAATGCGAGGAGAGATTCCAAAAGCTCAAGTCGGCTTTGACCACAGCTCCGGTATTAGTATTACCATCAGCTTCAGGATCTTACACGTTGGATCGGTTGTGTGTTGATGCAGGAGGGTAGAGTTATTGTGTATTGCTTCTCGTCAGCTAAAGCCCCATGAGAACAACTATCCTGCTCATGACTTAGAGTTAGCTTTTGTTCATGCCTTTAAGATTTGGAGGCATTATCTTTATGGTGTATCTTGTGAGGTATAGACGGACCATCGCAGTCTTCAGCACTTGTTTAAACAGAAAAATCTTAATCTGAGACAGCGGAGATGGCTTGAATTACTCAAAGACTATGATATTACCATTTTGTATTATCCCGGGAATGCCAATATAGTGGCCGATGCTTTGAGCCGGAGGGCTATTAGTATGGGTAGTTTGGCATACATTCTAGTTGGGGAGAGGCCCCTTGCGGTTGATGTTCAGGCCTTGGCCAATTAGAAGGTGAGGTTAGATATTTCCGAGCCAGTCGGGTGCTGTCTAGTGTGGTTTCCCGATCTTCTTTGTAAGACCGCATAAGAGAGCGGTAGTATGATGACCCACATTTGCTTGTCCTGAAGGACAGGGTCCAGCACGATGATGCCAGTGATGTGACCATTGGATATGATGGTGTATTGCAGATGCAGGGCCAGATTTGTGTGCCCAATGTGGATGGTCTCCGGGAGTTGATATTGGAGGAGGCTCACAGCTCGCGGTATTCGATTCATTCGGGTGCTGCGAAGATGAATCAGAACTTGAGACAGCACCACTGGTGAAGGATAATGAAAAAGGATATTGTGAATTATGTGGCTCGGTGTCTCAACTATCAGCAAGTCAAATATGAGCACCAAAGACTCGGTGGTGTACTCCAGCAGATGGATATTTCGGGGTGGAAGTGGGAGAATATTACCATGGATTTTGTGAGTGGTCTTTCTCGTACCTTGAAGAAGTTTGATTTGGTTTGGGTGATTGTGGATAGGCTGACCAAGTCCGTGCACTTCATTCCAGTATGTACTACCTATTCTGCGGAGAAGTTAGCAGAGCTTTTCATTCGGGAGATTGTACGGTTGCATGGGGTTCCGGTTTCTATTGTATCATATAGGGGTACCGTGTTTACTTCCCAGTTCTGGAGGACTTTTCACCGGGAGTTGGGCACACAGGTGCAGTTGAGCACAATATTTCATCCACAGATGGACGGACAGTCCGAGCGTACTATCCAGTATTGGAAGACATGTTGCGTGCCTGTGCTATTGATTTTTGAGGTTCTTGGGCTGAATTCTTGCCACTTGTGGAGTTTGCGTATAATAACAGCAATCAATCCAGCATTCAGATGGCGCCATATGAGGCCTTATATGGGAGACGGTATAGATCTCCGGTTGGTTGGTTTGAGCCCCGCGAGGCTAGATTATTGGGGACAGAGTTAGTTCAGGATGCCTTGGAGAAGGTGAAAGTAATCCATGAGAGACTTCGTACAACTCAGTCGCGTCAAAAGAGTTATGCAGACCGGAAGGTTCGGGATGTATCTTATACCGTGGGCAAGAAGGTCTTGTTAAAGGTTTCGCCTATGAAGGTCACTATGAGGTTTGGAAAGAAAGGGAAACTGAGTCCAAAGTTCATTGGACCTTTTGAAATACTTAGGAGGATTAGGGAGGTGACCTATATGCTTGCTTTTCCACCTAGCTTGTCAGGATTTCACCCAGTGTTTCATGTTTCTATGCTCCATAAGTATGTTGGGGACCCGTCTCATGTGCTAGACTTCAGCACGATCCAGTTAGATGAGGACTTGACATATGATGTGGAGCCGGAGGCTATTTTGGGTCGGCAGGTTCGAAAGTTGAGATCAAAAGATATAGCTTTGGTGAAGGTGCAATGGAGAGGTCGGCCCGTGCAGGAAGCCACTTGGGAGACCGAGATAGATATGCGTAGCAAATATCCTCACTTGTTTGATACTCCGGGTATTTTTCTTGAACTCTCGAGGACAAGCTTTTGTTTAAGTTGGGGGGGATTAACGACCTGACCTTTCGTCCCGTGAATTATCGCCCTGTTTTTCCCTTTTTATTCTTTTATATGTTTCAATATATGTATTTGCAGAATTTGAAGTAATTCAGATGAAGTTTGGATAGAAATGAGACAATTAGTCTCTTTGCGAGAAGGTTAGTTTGGAAAAGTCAACCGAACGTTGACATATGAGTTAGAGGGATTGAAATGGATTTTCGATGATTCGACTAGTTTCGAATGGTGATATATGACTTAGGAGCGAAATCAGAACTGAATTTGGAGGTCCGGTGCAGGATTAGGCTTGAATTGGCTAAGTTAGAATATTGGTGAAGTCCGGTTGATAGGTGAGATTTTGACCCGAGGGTCGGAATGGAATTCCGACAGTTGCACTAGCTTCGTTAGGTGATTTTGGATATGCGTGCAAATTTTAAGATCATTCGGAGGTGTTTAGGTCGGGTTTTGGATCAAATGCAAGTTTCGGAAGTTTTAGTTTAACTTAGGCTTGAATCTGTGGAAATTTGATGATTTTGATGTTCATGATAGTGTTTTTATGTTACGAGCAAGTTTGAATGAAGTAATAAGATATATTTGTGCTTTTGGTTGAGGTCCCGAGGGCCTCGGGGTGATCTCGGATGGTTGAACGGAAGGTTTTTGGACTTAGGAAGTTGCAGAAAACTGATGGTGTGTTACAGAGATATTACTCTGTGCGATCGCATAGGGTGCATTGCGATCGCATAGGAGGATTTGGATGGGGTTCAATTTTGCTCTATGCGATCGCATAGGTTGGGCAGGGTGGCCTGTGCATTCGCATAATGAGGAGTGCGATCGCGTAGTGTAGTTTAGGCTGGGGTCCCTGGCAAAGGTTTGCACTATGCGATTGCATAGTGGAGTGTGCGATCGCATAGGAGGAAATCAGAGAACCTGGACTTTGGCCTATGGGATTGCAATAGGGGTGATGCGATCGCATAGAAGGAAGAACTGGGCGGCAGAATGTTTTAAGGGTTATTTCATCCGCGACTTAAACATATTTTCCTCCATTGTTAAGCAACCAAAGGAGCTATTTGAGCGATATGAAGTGTGTTTTTAGCGGGTGGTAAGTATCTTGACTTAAAAACGCCATTTTTAGGAAGAATCAACCCCTAATTCCATGAAATTGTATAGAAATTGTGAAGAACTAGGGCTTAGTTTTTAGAAACGGATTTTGGGAATTTGAAGGACCAAACGAACTTTTTTTTTGGTGAACTTTATGTGTACGGACTCGTGGCGAGACGGGAATCCAAATATGTAATTTTTAGAATTTTTTGAGGAGTGGGCCCGGGGCTCGGGTTTTACCAACTTTGTGATTTTTAGCTTTTTTCGAATAATTTCAATTGGGCTCTATTTATTTAAACTATAATAACGTGTTCGTTGTGATTTTGAATAGTCGATGCTCATAGAGGGAGATTCGAAAGGAAAAAGCATTGCAAACCAGTCTACGACCGGTTAGAGGTGAGTAGTTTGTATAGATAATAGCCCGAGGGTTTGAAACCCCAATTTATCACATCGCAATGCTATGTTAGGGCATGACTCACACCCCATGGCAGGTGCGGAGTTGTAAATGATTGGGGATTGTGACTTGGTCCATCCCGAGAGCTGAATATAAATTATTGGCGTCTGATATGCACATTGTGTTGTTGATAATTGGGCTTAATGCTATATTTGGGGCCTTGTGCCGATCTGTAGTACCGGACTATGGTAAATAGTTGTGTGATAACATAATTTGCATAATCATTGATCTCAGTCCTGTGCTTAATCACTGTCATTAAATGTTATGTCACTTGTTTCTGAAAATGACTAATTAAATTATGTTCACCTTAATAATTGGAAACTGGCAAAGAATCAGATTGAATCTGTTATGTGACTTACATGCATATTATGGACTGAGGAAGGCTCGGGCTGCACACCGTAGCCGTTATATACTGATATTGCGTTTGGGCTGAAGGAGCCCCTCCAGAGTCTGTACACACCCCCAGTAAGCGCCGTTGACAATAAATAAATATGGTTGGCTCGGGTAGGGGTGTTCAAAACCGATCCGAAACCGAAAACCGATCCAAACCGAAGCTTAACGGCTTATTGGTAACGGCTTAACGGCTTAATGGATGGGGAACGGATTGAATTTTTTTTATTAACGGCTTATCGGTTTGGGGATGGATTGTTCAATTTTCTTAACGGCTAATCCGTTAACCCGTTAAGAATATAATATATATATATATATATATATATATATATATATATATATATAATTTAGTGATAGAATTGAGTTGTCTAATACATATATGGTTCTATGTGTGTCATGGAAAAAGAAGAATTGAAAGGTTGGTTATGACTAGAGGAACGACACCCCATGAAATAAATTTATGCATTTTGGATGATTGCTTGTGGAAAATGGAGAACGATAGTTATTTATAGAAGAGGAGTGTAGAGAGTAGAATTTACCAGAGCACTTCAGTTTTTAAAAGTTCATTATGGGAGCTGAATGGAAATTTGCGCGACAGATTTTTTTGGTTATATCCGAAGCTTATGAGTACACATGTAGTGTGGCCTCTAACAGAAGATAAGTTCTGTTTTATTTTTTTCGATACTGAACTAGTAGTTTATCTATTTTATAATCTACATGTTGGTGGCGATTGTTTCATTAGCTACATCATATTGCCTCTAAAATATTATTTTTTTTATGGCAATTCATTATTTCTAAGACGAAGAGAATAAGAGATATTTGGTGAACATGTATGTTAGGCCGATAAACCGCCCATTAACCGCCCTATAAGAGCTAACCCGATACCAATCCGCCCGATATCTTATCGGGTGGCTAACGGATTAATACATTTAAAAGCCGATAACCGTTAAGCCAAACCGTTAAGAGTAAAAGCCGCCCAATCCGCCCGATGAACACCCCTAGGCTCGGGCTGCACGCCGCAACGTATTCATGTGCATTGCATTGCATCTTTATCTGATACTTGGTTGCTATTTTGATACTGTTTTTACTGTTAGTTCAGTGCTAAGTTATAGGACTGTTAGTTATAGCTTTGCTTTGTAGCATTTCGTGGATTTCTTACTTTCAGATATTTTTCTATGCCTATTATTCACTGAGTTGGTAGTACTCACCCCTACTCCCTGCACCTTGTGTGCAGATTCAGGTACGCCGGAGGCTTAGCGGATACTCGTAGTCTCCAGAGATATTTCCGTAGTCGAGGTAGCTGCATGACGTTCGCAGGACCTGGCTGCTCTTCATTTTTTCAGTTATTTTTATTACATACATTCCAGATTTTATTATTTCCATTCAGATATTATTATTCCGTTTTGTTTAGAGGCTCTATACTCGTGACCACAGATCTTATGGGTGTGTTATCGGTTATTCGTACTTATCTATATTACACTATTAATATTCTTGGATTATTATCCTTTAAATTCTCGGTTTTGAGACATAAATGTTAAATCAAAGCGATTGTTGGTCATGCTTACTTAGCTTTAGGGCTGGGCGTCATCACGACCGGGTTTGGGTCATGACAGGCTCTATATTTTACTACGATACAAGGCTCTACAATATGAACATAACATTAACAATACAAATAAACAAAATAAATAATATTATTTAACAGTATAAATTATTTATCAAATTTCAATACAAATTATAAGATTACAAATTATTTATCACATTTTAAGCATTTTTATTCATAAACATAACATAAATTCGGGTATATAAATCAAATATAACACAAACAATTTTAAGCATTTTTTGTCACAAACATAACATAAATTCGGGTATATAAATCAAATATAACACCAACAATCCGATAGCATTTTTGGTCACAAACATAACATAAATTCGGGCATCACATAAATTACTATACAAGTTTCGACATAATCTAAATCAAAATAACTCGATTGAAGTTTTTGAATATTATTGAAATCGAATTTTTTGTACCAAAACGACGGAATCCAAAGCTTCTTTTTCGTGTGGGACCTTCACTCCTTGATCTTTAGGGGACGGGTGGGCCGATTTTTATTTTTATTTTATAGAAGGACGGGTGGGGGACCAGATCGGGCCAGAGTCGTTTTTTAATGGAGGTTGTGGATTCTGTCGTTGTCCAAGGAAGAATAGGGGCTTATTTTAAATAGGCAATTCGCAGTATAGCGAATTGCCTATTTAAAATTAGCATGTACCCAGATCTTTAATATATCGCAGTATTGTACTACGAATTGATTTAACGGCAAAATTTTCGTTAATCAATTTGCAGTATAATATTGCAAAGTACCCAGCTTTGTAGCTTTTTTTTTTAAACATTAAAAACGTATTTTGTGTCTCAACTCTCATCATTTCAGTTTGACTCCGGAAACGTTGACCTTAGGGAACAAAAGGTCACAGGCATCCTAAGCTGATTCAGATTTTCCGTGCATGTTTTAGAATGGCTCACTTTTTAGACCTCTCCTTTATCAGAATACCTTTCAGCTCTACTGACCACGGCTCATTTTGATTAACTCTTAGCCATTGATTTTCTTTTGAGTTGATGCTATTCCATAAATGCCAATTTTGACAAATTTTAAATCATTTTGATGCTATTCCATGATTATGACAGGGAAGAGTACGCTGTTAAATCATCTTTTCTTTATCAACTTGAGAGAGATGGATGCTTACAAGGGAAGGTAAGTCTTTGGACGTTATGTTATTCATGCTAATTCTCTGATATTCTATTTAAGTGAGCTGAAAGAATTTACTTCATTTCAGGTCACAAACCATGAAAGGTAGTTGGATGGCTCGATGTGATGGAATTGAGCCTTGCACCCTTGTTATGGATTTAGAGGGCACTGATGGAAGAGAGCGAGGAGAGATGTGGCTGTAAATGCAAAAAAAACGATTATTGACTTTCCTCTTTGTTGCTCCATTCAATGCAATTCTTGTTGTTATCTGCATGTACTGCTGTATGATATATTTGTTTTCATTGTTACCGCTAATATGAATCAGCTGTTTGTTACTAATTAAAGAGGACACAAACCAATTATTTGCTTGATTCTTTATTAGCCTTGTTGTCTCATATTGCTTTTAGAATTTAATGTATCTGGCTCCTTGACCTATGAAGACAAATTTAAGACTAGTAGCTTTCTCTGGGCCATTGTCTAGGACAACGCTGGAAAGGTTCTTACCAATTGGATTGTGTATGAGACATTTGATTTTGTTCCCGTATTGTCTGTGTCAATGTTGTATTATCCATCTTCAATCATGTATATGAAAGTTGATAAATTTGGAGCCGCCAAAATTCCAGCTACCAATGCTCATTGAATGCTCCCTGCCCATCATTTGTTATAACTGGGCATAGAGCTTATTGTTTTCTCATTCAGACTTTATTTTCTTTTTAGGATGACACTGCATTTGAAAATCAGAGTGCCCTGTTTGCACTTGCTGTTTCCGATATAGTGCTAATCAACATGTAAGCTTCCTTTAGTGTATAAAGTACATAGACTTGACGTAAAATAATACCAGCAAAAATTTCAATAGACAAGTTGAGAATTTGGAGCCTATACTACGGGAAGATATTCAAAAGGTACCATATGCACAATTCTTCTTATTATGTCTCGTCTTACAAAATCAAATATTATTTATTGTTCACTTCTCTTGGATATAGATTTGGGATTCCGTCCCAAAGCCGCAAGCTCACAAAGAAACACCTTTAAGCGATTTCTTTAATGTAAGTCTCATTACGATCTGTCCTAACCTTCTTACTGTCTCTTTTATGTCTATGCATGTTCATGTAATGTAATCAATTGACATTCCAGGTCGAGGTTGTGGCTCTTTCTAGTTATGAAGAAAAGGAAGAACAATTCAAAGAACAGGTGCTTTAAAGTAAATTAGTGGAAACAATGATCATTTTTATCTTTCTTTTTCTCTTTTAAAAAGTTTAATTTCTTAGAGGTGGTTGCTTTGCCAATATGGTTTTTCTTTTTCCAGTTTAATAGGCTTTGAGTTGCTTATTTCTGTTCATTCTTGTTTTCTTCATAAAGTGGCTAGTCTAAGACACCGATTTTTTCATTCTATTGCACCTGGTGGGCTTGCTGGAGATCGTCGGGCAGTTGTTTCTACTTCGGGCTTTTCATTTAGTGATCAAGACGTGCTCGATTATAAAGGAGAACAAGGACCTTGACCTGCCTTCCCATAAGGTTAACATTTGATTCTCTTTGAAGTTCCCGGTTATGTTTCCGTAATTATTGTGTTTGATTCTTTATCTAGTTACAGGTTATGGCAGCTACTGTACGCTGTGAAGAAATTGCCCATGAAAAATATGCTTCTTTTACAGAAAATGAGGTCTTGAATTGTTTTGAAGGTTAACTTAATGTGTTGTACATTCTTACATTTATCGACAATGTCGGATAAAATTGCTCATAAATATGTGCTTTTTTCAATACAAATGAGGTGTATTGACGTGATTGATCTTTGTTCTAGGAATAATGTCAATTAAAAGAGGCTGTGCAATCTCATCCAGTCCAGGGCTTTGGAAGGAAGCTTACCTCAATTTTAAACACTTGTCTGTCAGAGTAGGGACATACTTTCATGCAGTGCAGCATGAACTTTTCTATAGCTGTGTGCTTGTATTTTTCCTACGTCTACCAAATTTTGCGACCAAATTTCTATCATTTCTTATACACTCTCTGGTGACAAAGTCTAAAACTGCATCTATGATACCAAAGAATGTAGGAAGCCTTTAACTTTTCTGAAGAGAAGCTACTACACTAAAACTACAAAGTTGCACTTCTACAGTGATGTAGATCTTTACAGAATTCTCTTTTTCCTATTGATGTAATTTGATTTTTTTTATGTTCTTGATACATGTTATATCAGTTGTGGTGTACGTATTTCATTAATAAGGACATGTGCACTTGGTCAGTAATATTCTTTCTTTTCAGGTATGATGCTGATGCTACTTTCTTTGATGATGGAGTAAGATCTACAAAATGGAAGCAGTTGGAAGAGAAATTGCTGCAGGTAATGGTGGAAAAAAATAAAAAAGAGAAAAGAAGAAAAGAATTATTATTTTTTCATCTATAATATTAAGTTAGATAATGTAACCAACTGGAAGAGAAACTGCTGGTGGTAATGGAAAGCCAGTGCTGGGCATTTTCTAAGCTTTTTAACCTTTGAAGGTACATTTTCTGATTGCTTTATCTAGTTACTTATCCTTTCTCCTATTGCAGCTTGTCCAAGAAGCATACCAATCTATGCTGGGACACATAAGATCTCGTACTTTGGAAAGATTCAAAGAAGCATTTGATAAGGCACTAAAGGGAGGCAAAGGGTTTGCTGTGGCTGCTCAGGAGTGCACCGAGTTTTTTTTATGTCCCACTTCAATGAAGAATGTGCAGATACAGGATATAGTCCGTTATTGCTGTCCTGCATGATATATTATATACGGAAAAGGGCCAAAATTATCCTTCAACTATCAGAAATAGACCATATACTTTGGTATCAAAATCACCCTGGCCGTTAGTAAAGTGGACCTCTTTTACCCCTTAAAACTAACCACTGTCCATTTCAGCATATATAGGTGGAAAAAACACCCACCCATTAACCCGTCCCATTTATCCATTAACTCGTATTTTATCCCGCGGCCGTCCCTTTATCCCCTTTCCTTTAACGCTGTAAGTAGAGGACTATCTTAGACGGGGAAGGCTTTGCCTGTAAATGACATTAAATATTGAGCTCAGTCACAGGGGATTAGTAAACTGTTTTGCAGATGCTGTTATTGGGCAAGCAAATTGGGATCCCTCTAGAATAAGGGGTAAGCTCAAGCATGATGTAGATGCTCATATTGCTGAGTTCGTAGTGCCAAGCTGGCTGAAGTTACAACCCTCTATGAGGTACGAAGTTTGAGAATCTGTATGTTTTAATCATTGTAGTACCTATCAAAAAGTAAAGTTCATTTAATCTTTTGGTAGTGCTTTCCTGTTGCATTTTGACATTCAAATAATTTGTCGTTGGCCTATTCCTCAATCAATCTAGGGAAAAAAGGAATGTTTGGGTTTTTCCTTTCTTATGTGGGGAGTTTGTCATCAGCCAGTTGCAGCTGAGAGCTGGATTGCTGCATTCATTCATGAAATAAATTGAAATGTTGATTGTTTTTAAAGAATCTTAGATGATAACAAGCAACATTGAGAACTATATTTTTTTATTCAACTGTTCTTTCTAATTTCCCTCACTCATAGTACTAATGTTATCTTGTATTTCCCATTCGTAGATGTTACTATTACCCGTTGTTTATTTTGCTTCGGTTATCTTATTTTGCTGGCTGTTGTTACTATTTCTCTTTCTAAAGCTTCTCCACCTCCATATATCTTTGTCGTCTGCTGTTACCATGCTTTCTTTGAGCCGAGGGTCTATCAAAAACAGCTTCTCTATCTTCACAAAGTAGGGGTAAGGTCTGCGTACACACTACCCTCCCCATACCCCACTTGTGGGATTACACTAGGTATGTCGTTATTGTTGTTGCAATTGTTCTTTCTGATGTAATTATACTGACACTAATGGGAATTTTTTCCTTCAGACAAAATTGAACGAGTCATTAGCTGGACCTGTTGAGGCTCTTTTATATGAAGCTGGTGATGATACATGGCCAGCGATAAGAAAGTTGCTTCAGTGTGAGACTGAAACAGGAGTCTTGGGTTTCTCTACTTCACTTTCTGATAATGGATGAACAAGCTAGAGATAATATGGTTTCAAGACTGAAGGATTATGCACAGGGAGTAGTTGAAGCAAAGGCAAAGGAAGAAGCTGGAAGGGTTTTGATTCGCATGAAGGATAGGTACAGACATGAGTTACTCTATTCTCACTTTTCTTGACAGAAAAGTTGATGAAGAAGAGTTACTGACCTGAAAATTATTGACAGGTTTCCAACATTATTTATCATGATTCTGATTCAATGCCACGAGTCTGGACTGGAAAAGAAGATATCCGAGCAATTACCAAAACTGCTAGATCAGCTGTATGACTGACTAGATTAAGCTTCCTCATTTGGATGTGATTTCAGGTTTGAGTATTACATTTCAGTCTGTGTTGACTCCTTCAAATGTTCTCCCAGTCTCTGAAGCTCCTGTCAGTTATGGCTGCAATTCGCTTGGAAGATGAAGGTGATAGTATAGAGAAGACACTATCCCTTCCTCTTGTGGACGGAAAGTCAGGTGCTTCCACCTCAGAGAGCTCCACATCTGTTGTAAGAACAGGTTTGAAACTTGATGGAGTATGGTCCCGCAACTCTACGGTGCTCCCATTTGAATTCCAGATTTTGTGTCAGTGGCAGGAGTCGAACTCGTGACATGCGCCCAATTCATACGGCCTGCGCTGCATCCTTAGAACTGAACCAAAGTTCTGGTGGCTAAAGTATGTTATGTTAAAATCTGGATCGGGTTTTCTCAGTCCAATACTTCACGTGCATATGATAAGCTCACGAGTCACCACTTAGTTTCAGCTTTAGAAACTGTACCTCTGACATTTTATGGTTGATTTTGCTTGCTATCTTTCAAGCTGTCAAGTTGATCCTCTTTAAGTCAATTTTTATTGCAGGTCCCCGCATTGAAAATTTTGATCCCACCTGTCCAGTGCACGTCTTTGTGGAGGCAATCTAAATCTGAGACTGAATATACTGTTGCGTAAGCCATTGCTGCTCAGGCATGATCTTTTGGCTGCTATTGCATCGCTTCAGTCTTCTTTTGAAAGTGAAGTCCTTTTATACATGTTGATAAATGGATCTTGGGCCTAACTCAACCCCAAAATCTAGCTTGTGAGGTGAGGATTGCCCAAGTCCATATAGCCCAGGCCTGCAATCTGGAGTGTGGACAACATAAATGGGCCCCAGTAACATAATTGGGATGGGCCCCGCTCTGTCGTTCATGGACCTTGGGCCTAACTTAACCCAAAAGTTAGCTTATGAGGCGAGGATTGCCCAATTCCATATAAGAAGTCCAAGAACCTCAAATCCCGCTGATTTGGGATAACTCAACACTTGTTTTGGTGGGCAGTAAGGTGGATTAGCAATGTTGAATAATATGTCTAGATTAATGGCTGGGTAATTATAATTGGTTATTGGAAGTTGATTTTGAACAAAACCTACACCCTTCAGTTGATGTTGGGGTTTCAGAGCAACTGTTTGAATGTAACTGTTTAAGCAGTTTAAGAATGTGTGGGTTCTCACTCATGTTATCTGTACTTGTCACTGTGATTTTAACTATTATCTGAGCTGTTATAAATATGCGCAACATTTGCTGTACATAGTTGGTCTTACCATGTTGACTTTCTATTTGGAATATTTCTTGAGATATTCTTTTGAGTTTTCTGATTGACATTTGAATTTGTGGTTTTCCCTTACGCTGTAGCTTTCTGATTTTCTGGTACTTTACCCTGCAGGAGGCTAGCAGGAGAAGTAACAATTGGTTACCACCTCCTTGGGCAATTGTTGCCTTGGTTGTTTTGGGTTTCAATGAATTCATGGCACTTTTAAGGTACCTTTTCTGCTAATAAATCAGAAAGCACCATAATTTTGGTACATTCATGTTTTTGTACCCGCTGGCAGGGTGTATCCATCGTTGATTGCATCACTTTTGCGGACATTTACTTTTTCTCCAGAAATCCTTTGTATTTGGGAGTTATATTTGTTTCTTTTTCCACTACTGAAAGCCCTTTGGGTGCAATTGAACATCTCCTGTGAATTCCGCAATGGTGCTGTAAGTATCACTGTATCAGAACTGAATTCCTATTATTTCAGTTTCTATGTTTTAAAAGCAATTTGACCAATTAACTCTTACATGCCATTTCTGTAGCAGCTGACTTTCTAGACTTCTGTTTTGATAAGGTTAACAGAACCAACATAGTTAAACTCTCCTAAATTTAATGGTGCTTGATAAAAAATATGGCCATTGTTTACCTGTGGATTTTTTAGACGGACATATGGATTCCACCTTCATGTTTCGTGTGGGCTTTCAGAAGTTTATTATTTAATCTAATCTAGTCTCTGGTGGTGAAACATTCTTAGACTAGAAGTTGAAAGCAAGTGTTATTTGCCGAATTTCATTACTTTATTTGCAATATGGAGAACTTCCTTCAAAATTTTAGGGAACTGATCTTCAATGTATGGGTTTCAGATTCCTGGACTTCTCTCTTTATCCTCAAAGTTACTTCCTACCGTCAAGAACCTTCTTAGACAACGAGCAGAATAAGGACAAAGGCAGGCAAATGGCGAACCGCAACGAAATCCTGCCCCTGCATCAAACAGTTTCAGCGGTAGCCCTAATGATCATAGTGCTGTATCATAAAGTGCTTCCTCTAACGTGACTTCTTCAGAAAATGAGCAGAATAATCTAGCCCCTCTATACATGATAACAACAACAACAACAACAACAACAATCCAGTATAATCCCACTTAGTGGGGTCTGGGGAGTGTAGTATGTACGCACACCTTACCCCTACCCTTGGGTAGAAAGGCTGTTTCCAAATAGACCCCCGGCATCCTTCCCTCCAAGAACTTCCCACCTTGCTCTTTGGGAGACTCGAACTTACAACCTCTCGGTTGGAAGTGGGGGTTGCTTCCCATCAGAGCAACCCCTCTTGTCCCTCCTGGTTTTGCCGTACATTTTGTCTTAGGAGAAGCCAAGTATCATGTCTGCCTGAAGAATTAGCAACAACTGTATCTTAATGAAGACAAGAGGGGCTTGGTCTGATGGTAACCAACCCTCACTTACAACCGAGAGGTTGTGAGTTCGAGTCTCCCTAGGAGCAAATTCTGGGGATTTATGCCGGGGGTCTATTTGGAAACAGCCTCTCTACCCCAGGGTAGGGGTAAGGCTGCGTACACACTACCCTCCCCAGACACCACTGAGTGGTATTGTACTGGGTCGTACTTTTTTTGTATCTTAATGAAGCATGGCAATCTCAAGATTAAAGCTATGCTACTGAAACGTTTTTTTATTGACCTTCACCCCTGTACATGTAAAGTTTCTGCTTGGGCATTACATCAACTCAACTAAGAAACTGAATATGGCATAATTTTCATTTCTTCTTGTTAATATTATTTTCTGTTGCTATATTATTGCATTTTTGCAACTACTACTGCAAAGGTAATTCCTTGCCAAAGACTTGGTTGGTAGTATGGGATTGTACAGAAAATCAGAGTTTCGAACCTTTGCTGTTCGGCTTATCATCTCAAACTAAATCAACAGTGGCAATACTATTCAGATAGATATTACACTTTTCTGGTTTCTTATGTGAAAAGGAAGAGGGCACTACTGGCACTTATATTACGTTGTGCATTTTGGTTTTTACTTGTTATTGTGGAATGTAGAGTGAGATTATTAATGAAACAGTAAGTCGAGTTTGAAACGAAGGGAAAGGATGAGTGAGGAGAGGGAAGAGAGGTAGGATTTTTGGTCTATTTTCAGTTATCTTCAAGAGCAACCACATTGCCATTATTATGCTCTGATATTGGTACTAATATCCTTCATATCTGTTTGCTTCATTAACTTTTTCTGCCTTTTCTTTTTGTGAAATTTTCCTGAAATTTTAGCTTTTTGTTTTTGTTTTTATTTTCCTTTCTTAAGCCGAGGGTCGATTGAAAACAACCTCTCTACCCTTTCAGATAGAGATAAGACCTGTCTACATAAACTCCACCTTGTGGGACTATACTGGGTTGTAGTTGTTTGGCTATGAATGAAGTGGAGGGAAGATAGGAAAAGGGAGTACCTTTTGTTGTATCAAAAGGTGACATTCATTAAGAAGCCTTTAAAAAGGGCTAAATGGTGAGTAAATTGATTGAGTTCAATTTTGTTCAGGCTCTTTGACAATGGTGGTGCCATTTTATTTTTTCTTAAATTTTTTGGATACAATTCTGAGGATTGGTTGTGCATGTTCAAAACTCAATAGATGATGGGTCATCTCTACCCTTTTCCATTTAAATATCCAATTTTTGTTGGTGGCATTCGTGATGTGCCCCTAATCCACTGAACTAACTTGGGTTAATTTTGTTTTCGTATTATAATTTTAAAAAGAATTTTACTCTGCATATACATACGTAGGGGTGACAAAATGGTTAAAAGAAAACAGTTAACCACCCATATTAGGGAGAAATTTTAAAATAGCCAAATTTACAAGTGGTCATTCAAAATTAATCACAGTTCCAAAAGTAGTTGAATTTAGTCACTTTTTGTGTGAATATAAATCTGAACGAAAACATTGTTCAAATCCGGAAAAATACTCCAGCATAATATACTGTAGTTCCAGTATAATATATCAAGTTCAACATAATATACTGGAGTTTGGAGCACCGGTGCTCCACTTTCCAGTATATTATACCGGAGCCAGCAAATTATATCGATCCAACATAATATGTTGGAAGTTCATACACAGGTGCACCGAACTGCAGTATATTATGCTGGACCAGTCTATGTTACACCAGTCCCAAAACTGGCTAGACCGTGCTATTTAAACCCATATTATCTATTAAAAAATAGGTTGGATAATAAAAATTCTATAAATGGGTCAAATATGGATAAGAATCATATCATCCATTTAAAAAATGGATAACCAATGGATAATCAATGGGTCTAACTTTTACATTTGTAAAGCCTCAAATTAGGGGTTACTCAAGTTAGGGAGACTAAGAATTCTCCAGAAGGGAGAAATTTAAAAATAGCCGCATTTACAACTGGCCGTTGAAAATAGCCAAGTTTCAAAAGTCATCGAAATTTAGCCACTTTTTATGTAAAGATAAATTTGAGCGAAAATACTGTTCAAAATCCGGAAAATACGCCCGTATATTTTACGGGAGTTCAAGCATAACTTCCGCATATTATATGGGAGTTCTAGGATATCTATGTTGGAACTCCCGTATAATATGCGGGAGTTCAAGTATAATTATGTTGGAACTCCCGCATATTTTACGAGAGTTCCAACAAGTATAAATGTTCAGTATAATATACTGGAGTTTGAAGCATTGGTGCTCCAGTCTCCCGTATATTATACAGGAGTTAGCAAAGTATATCAGTACATCATAATATGCTGGAGTTCGTACACAAATACACCAGAACTCCCGTATATTATACGGGACCGGTCTCTGTTGCAACAAAATAGTGGCTATTTTTCATTGACTTAGTAAACGCTAGCTATTTTTGATTGACTAGTGCAAAAACTGGCTAGTACCATGCTATTTCGACTAAAAGTGATTATATGCAAGAAGTTATGGATAATATGGTTCGAATCGAATAATGTATCCGTTTTCTCATCACTCATTTTCGATTCGAACCATATCCGATCTGACCCGCCTGTTTGCCACTCCTGTGCACACGCTACGCATTCAACAAATGAACCACGGAAATAGTGAACAAATCTATTCCTACAAGAGAGAGTTCTGAACCTTTGGTTGGTACATTCAACCTTATGTGGTCTAAAACTGGCAAATGACAATTGTCATTTGCCAACTTTCCCAGCTTGAGATGTTAAAGAAAACACTTAACAAAGTCTGAGTTGGCGCTCAACGGCCCAACTACGACGTATTCAATACACATGCACATTTCCATTTATTTTGATTTTTCTATTTTTCCAGTTATTTCATTTTCATTTAAAAGAAAATATTGTTAGTTCTGATTGTAGTACTGTGTTTTTCTGACTCCTCCCAACTAACAAACATTAATTATTCATACCCAACCTTAAGTAGAGGGTGGAAGAGGATGTTGTCCTAAAGTTGTGAACCTGAAGAAAACATCATTAATTTCTTAGACTCACCACCACAGATTCAAACTTGATTAGAACATATATCTGTTATAGAACGTCAACCCCTAAATCATAATGTATTTGTTGTCCTCTTTATCAAAGGCCTCTCCCGCTTGAAGGGTATGAGTTAACGTGAACCACTCTACTCTTCCTAAGCCACATATAATATTGTTAAAAAAATTTCAGAAATTACTTAAATGTATATTTGTGCACTCATGCTCAAAGACTCTTATGCTGTAATTATTAGTAGGTGCACCTTTCATGGTCGGACTTGGGGCGGTTAACCCCCCTTCGCCGAAAAATTACACTGTATATGTAAGGTAAAATATGTTTTTTACCTTTATATATCAAAATTTGAATCCCCTTAAAATAACTCAAAAGTGTAATTTAATGGTCAAGGGGGTTCAAAATTTTCATAAAGTCATAGGTTCAATTCTCACTAGCTACAAAAAATATTTTTGAACCCCCTTCGTGGAGATCCTGCATCCGCCACTGGCACCTTTACAAGTGAAATTAGCAATTTAAATCTCATTCCAAACGGTCTTATTTTTAGCATGGAGTATAAATGTATGTGAAAATTACTAAATTTTCAAAAAGAATATTATTTTGAACCTATAATTTTATATCTGTAGTGGATTCATGGTAAGAAGGTAAAGTTAAACCAGATAAATATAAATTCTAGATGCACCTCTTTATAATAGTCAGAGGTGAATGTAGGATTTAAATTTTATGGATTCAGTCTATAAAGTTTTTAGCATTGAACCTATTATATTTTGTGGCAGCTTTACAAACCGATGATTTCACTCTATCGTAAGCTGTTGCAATCGTAAAGCAAATAAAAGGACTAACTTGAAACTGAGCATTTTTGTTTTTTATTCCTTCGATTTATCATTTTTTTTTAATTTATTGAAATTAAACTAAAGAAAACACGGACCTAAACCTCATTAAACCAAGATTCATCAGCAGGCTTTAGATCAAGCTTTAAGATAACCTTGAAATTAGTTGGTGAATTTACTGCGAGTATTTGGTCAAAATATTAGTCATTTTGAAAAAAAAAAGTATAATAATTAAACTACTTCTTTCTTATTTTTTTCCTACTAAATTGTCAACTATTTCATAAAAATAAAATAAAATTGCGAGTCATTTATTACTTTTTTTCAAACTTGTTGTAGCTATTTTTATTAGACAATTAATTAATTAGAGATGTTTAAAGGTTAATAAATGTACTTTAGACAAATATTTTTATGATAAAGGCTATATATCATTCTTAAGGAGTACTGTAAAAAACGTTAAAAGACAGATAATAAAGAGTGGAGAAGTAGTATGAGGTTTGCGTTAAAAGTCAATGTTTAATTGTTTATTTTATACTCCCTATGTCTCATATTATTGTCACGATCTACATTTTCCACCATTGAAAGTCGTGATGGCACCTACTAACGGAACTAGGCCAGCCAACTTTAAACATTCTCTGATAATTTCTCAACGATATAAATATACGAAAATAATGAAATAAAAGCAGAAGACTTTAAGTTTATATAACTGAAATCAAAATGCGGGAGTTTAAAACATATCTCTAACCAGAATTTGGTGTCAGAAGCTCACGGACTACTAAAGAGTACTACAAATAAGTCCGAATAGAAACACAAAATGTCTGTCTCGGTACAATGAATACAAACTAAAACATGGAAAGAGACTCCGGCCTTCGAACGCCAGCTAGGCTACCTCATAAGTCCTAGACTGAAGTCAGCTCCCGATCAATAAGCTACTGTTGTGGTCCAAAAGCTGCTTTCAGTACCGTAATCTGTGCAATCGACCCCATGTGCTTGTAAGTGTCTGGCCTAACCCCAGCGAAGCAGTGACGAGGATAGACATGACCTACCAAAAACAACCTGTGAAGATATGCACATATACAAAGGCAATGGAAATAACAACAGAGAATATTAACTAAAAAGGGGAAGGGGCATGCTCGGGGGAGATACTGTGAAAATAGATCAACAAATATAACAACGAGACTACCTCAATACCATAACTCATGTATAAGTGGTCGGCGCGCCACACGATCCCATTTCTTAATTCATAAGTGGACGCCGTGCCACACAATCCTATTTCATAATTCATAAGTGGACGGTGTGCCACACGATCCCAAAGTATGTATTCATAAGTAGAGGGTGTGCATTCAATTTATCGATTCGATTTTGACCCTTATCGATAATTACTTATCGATTATCGATTTGTACATATGCTTATCGTTATCGTTTCAATAAGGTTTCAATTTTTTCGATTTTGATTTATCGATTTTTGGGGCTTATCGATTTGGTTATCGATTACACCAATAAAAAATTTACGGGATTTCACGAAAAGTATATCGCTACAAACACGCCTAACTAATATGGACAAAAAGAAGCAAAAATAAAATGAACACCGTTTATAACATAAAAATTATGTCAATAGGCACATGCAACGAAACTAAATTAAGGGATCAAATGTATGCCACCAACACTCCAACGGTATTAAAAAACTAAAAATACATCATCAGTGCTAATTCTGTTTTCCATTAATTTGAACTTCATTCCCTTGAGCTTTAAATATGATCATTCCTTAAATGTGGCAGATGAAATAATTAGGGGTGTGCATTCGATTTATCGATTTGATTTTGACCCTTATCGATTTGCATTCGATTTATTAATTTCGATTTTTCGATTTTAATTTATCGATGAACCGATAACAAATAATCGATTCAAATTATCAATAAACCTATTCGAATTCACACCCCTATTCATGAGTGGTCGGCGCTCCACGCGATCTCATTTCATAACTCATAAGTGGGCGACGTACCACACGATCCCATATCATAGTTCATAAGTGGACGCGCGCCACACGATCCCATTTCCTAGAGAGTAATACATATAATCTTTATAAAGGAGGACCCATTAGGGGGAATTCAATAACATACCGATTTAAACTGGCAAGGGTACAACTTACAACCCAAATATTCCGGCAAGGTAGCAACAATAAGAATAGACTACGTGTCCCGGCAAGGAAAAAGTCACAACACTTTCTCTTTTAATCACTTCTTTCTCAATTATAAAATTCTAGTTCGAGACAACGCTCCAATAATATACCAATCACAATTCTTCCTCAATCGTTCATATTATAGGAAACTTAGAAATTATACAAGAAAGATGCTTCATAAAGTCCGGTTTAAACACATTTAAGATCCACGGTCATGCTAGACTCTGGTGTATAGTTAACCGTCACAATGCCTATACATCGTACTCTTTATTTATCAATTAACAAATAATATCCTAATCCTATTCCCTCTAACCAAAGATAGAACAAACACTTACCTTAGTCCAAGAATAGCAATCAACTCTCCAATATCGTCTTTCCTCTACAATCTGACTCTGAAACAACTATATCTAGGGATAACCAATTCAATAATATCGATAAGGACTCAAAAATAAAATCCCATAGCCTAGAAATCCCTAGCATTCTTCCAAAAAAATACCAAATTCGACCCCGGGCCCACATGGTCCAAACTCAGGGTTAAGACCCAAACCCAATCACCAATAACCCCACAAGTTCAAATATATAATTTATTTCAAGATTCGATCCCAAATTAAGGTTGAATCACCCAAAATCCCCAAAACCCTAACTCTACCCAAAAAGCCCCAATTCCACTTTGAATTCATGATTTAGGGCTAGGAATTAGTGATTAGATGAAGAAATTAAGAGAGAATGAAGTTAAGAACACTTACCTAAGAAGCTATGGAGGTAAAGACCTTCAAAATTCATCTATGGAGTGATATGGAGAGGAGCTCGTGTGAAACTTATGAAAAATCCCGCAATGGGTTCTGTTTTGAGTAATTTAAATAACTGGGCGAAAATGCTCTATGAGATCGCGGGGCAAGGAGTGCGATCTCATAGAGTAGAGGGGGACAGTGCTCTGCGATCGCATAAGGGTAGTGCGACCGCATAGAGGGACTTTTAGGGGAGTTTCGCTAAGGCAATGCAATCGCGTAGAGGTAATGCGATCGTGTAGTATAATATACACGATTCAAAATCCGGAAAAATACTCTAGCATAATATACTGGAGTTCCAGTATAATATATCGGTCCAACATAATATATCGGAGTTTGGAGCACCGGTGCTCTAGTCTCCAGTATATTATACTATACCGGTCCAGTATAATATGCTAGAAGTTCATACACAGGTGTACCGAACTCCAGCATATTATGATGGACCGATCTCTATTGCAGCAAAATAATGGCTATTTTTCAATGACTTGGCAAACGCTGGCTATTTTTGAATGATCAGTCCGAAAATTAGCTAGACCGTGCTATTTTATCATTTGCTTTTGACACGCCCATTTAAAAAATTCTAAATTTTATAGAAAATACCTAGTATGACTAAACTACCATCAGTTAAATATTAAATATGAGGAATAAGAAATTTTTTTAACGACATATACATAATAGTAATTTTATAAAAACAAGTTGAATTCTTTCTTGATTATATACATAAACACTTATTTTGAATCAAAATAAAAAAAATTGGTCATTTATCGTGGACCGAAGGGAATATTACTAATAGTTTTGGGGTTTAAGTTCATCTGCTGGTAGCTATTGCTAGTGGTGCATGGTGGTTAAATAGTTGTATGATAATAGAAGAATTACCTATATAGCCGCTCATCTGATCTCTTAAATAAAAATAGGTTGCAAATATATTATATGTATAATATATATATATATATATATATATATATATATATATATATATATATATATATATATATATATATATCTATATTTATATAATATATATAATATATATAGTTATATATAATTAATATATAATTTATATACCAGTTAATAAATAAATATTAAATTTAACCGGCTAATTGTATAACATTTTATATATATATATATATATATATATATATATATATATATATATATATATATATATATATATATATATATATGCTGGCTTTGTCTTTATCAGTGAGCTGTCAAAATTAAAGTAAGTTAGAGGCTATATAGACAAAAGATGAAGATGAGAAATTTAGAGAATGATAAACTTGAAATTAATCGGATGGCCATGCATTGATGATAGGAGTCCAACTGTAGGCATTTATTTCTCCATTAAATGACTCTTCTAGTTGGAGGTACCCTCACGTTTAACTTATATTACTGTTTAAATAATTAATGTCGCTATTTGCTAACTAAATAGCAACATTATTTAAACCTTTTACTAACATAATTAAACTAGATTGTTTGCACGTAATTAGAGTTGTTAATATGGGCTTGGTCCGTTGGATCAGTCCAACCCAGCTCGTGATTTAGTAGGATTGAGCTAGAATATTTAGAGCCCGTTTAAAAACGAGGTTTTTAAGCCCGGTCCAAGAAAGCTCGAGGCCCGTGAGGCTTGATTGGAGCTGGGCAGCGGCCCGTGGGCCTAATAATATAATTATTTAAAATATATAAAAAATAAAAAGTATAATGCCATTAGAGATGGAAAGTCAGAATTAGATCTTTACTAAGATGAACTAAAACGTGATCTTGAGAAGTTTTAAGAGATGGATGTTTTCATGTATTGGAACGACCATTCTAGAATTTTATTATTTTTAATATTTAATTAAATAATATTGCATATGAATTGTAGATAAAAGTGAAGATGTTAAGACAACCTTGCCACAAGCGGATTCAAATGTGTTTGATGAAGATGATGTGTTGGATATCTCATAAGCATCATGAACTTTCGCTTGAATAGTTTGTTTTAAGTTTTGACTTTTAGCGAATGAAATATAGTCTTGTCTTTTACTTTTTTTAGTATTTATTGTGATATATTGGAACAATATAAAAAGTTATTAAGTTTTGTGAATTTTTTCCAACAAGTATTTTTTAACTTATAAATAATTATCGCTTTTTTAGATTAGAACTTAAAGAAAAAATATAAAACTATAGCTTTAAAAATGATGAGCTGACCCGTGGGGGCCCGCGGCCCACATAGGGCTGGGGTGGGCTGGCCACTATAAGGCCCGTCAAAATGATGGGCTAGCCCAGCCCAGCCCGTCAATTGCTAAAGCCTACATGGGATGGGCTGGGCTAGCCCGACCCGGCTATATTGACAGCTTTACATGTAAACACTACTCCCTCCGGTCTAAAATAAGTAATTTTTTGGCCTTTTTCTTGTGGTCCAAAATAAATCAAGAATGAATTAACTATTTCTTTCCTACATTGGAGTAAATAGTCTTGGAATATGTGTTAGGAGTGTTTATGTGAAATAGTAAAGGTTAATACGGTCAATTCTATTACTTATTAATGCTAAAAGGTGAATTTCTTAATATGTGTGAAAACATCCAAAAATCACTTATTTTGGACAGGAGGAAGTAATAAAATTACAGTGATGCTACAACATTTATTTGCTAATGTTGACGGTGTATAATTAGGGGTGGGCGTTCGTTCCGTTCGGTTATTCGATTTTTGGTTTTGTAAAAGTAGTAACCAAAATCGAACTGAAACAAGTTCGGTTTTTCTAAGTTCGATTCGGCTTTCGGTTTGAACATTATCATATTAGGCTCCTTCTATGTAATAATAGCGAGAAATTTAAAAATAGCCACATTTACAACTGGTCGTTGAAAAATAGCTAAGTTTCAAAAGTCATCGAAATGTAGCCACTTTTTATGTAAAGATAAATCTGAACAAAAATACTATTCAAAATTCAGAAAATACTGCCTGCATATTATATGGGAGTTCCAGGATAACGATGCTGGAACTCCCGTATAATATATGGGAGTTCAATTATAATTATGCTGGAACTCCCGCATAACATACGGGAGTTCCAGTTAGTATAAATGTCCAGTATAATATACTGGAATTTGGAGCATTGATGCTCCAGTCTCCCGTATATTATACAGGAGTTAGCAAAGTACACTGGTCCAGCATAATATGCTGGAGTTCGTACACAAATGCACCAGAACTCCCGTATATTATACGGGATCGGTCTCTGTAGCAGTAAAATAGTGGCTATTTTACATTGATTTGGTAAACGCTGGCTATTTTTGATTGACCAGTGCAAAAACTGGCTAATACCATACTATTTTGACGTAATAATAGGACTGGAGATTTTGTTATTTTTTCCCAAAACTTTGAAATTGTTGGAAATATTATGTTTATAAAAAAAGACTAAATTTTGCACACTATTATAGATCATAAAATTCGAACATTGTGTAAATTACAACTCTGTGTGAAATCCTCCCGGTATCTATCATATATGATATGAAAGTTTTAATAGAGTGAAAGTCTTTAAGATTGGGAAATTGATGGACTTACTTAATTGGGTTGAGTCTTTAATAGATTAGACCTAATAGTATTAATTTAGGGATAAAGGTCAAAATTGATCCTCTACTATTAAAATTAGTCACGTTTATACCCGTTTTTACTTTCGGTCCAAATATACGTCTGCCGTTAAAAAAGTAAACAAAATTGTCCCTAACCATAATGGTTATCCATGACTCAACAATTAAAATGACAAGGTAAACCCCATATCACTATTTATTTTCCATCTATAATAGTAAATAACTAAAACCACTAATTATTTTAGGTGAAATATTGATCTTGTAATCACTATGACTTGAGTGTATCACATAACCCATGCACCAGTCAAAATTGAGTTTTCCTGACAAAGCAATTACAATATATATTGGCCTATTTACTGTTACCTTCATCTGGCTTCCCTTAACTTGAAACTACAGACAATTCTGAATAAACTAGAACAGTCTTTTTGTTTGAATAAATTCAATAAATTTTGAAAAAAATAACTTTCGACAAAAAAAGAGAGTTGTAAATATGAAGTATAACTGAAGAGTCGACCATAAAAGCCAACTGCATTTTCTCAAATTAAACAAGTTAATTTCTTGAAGAAAGATAAAAATATTATAGCGATTGTCATTTTGTCACTTATATACAATTTTCAAATAGACCACTTATAATTTTTTATGTAAGAAAAATTTTAAAGAAATAAAAAACAAGAGAAAAAGGGACACAGAAAAAGAAAAAAAGAACAGCCTCACTCGATTCTCAATCGGGTGAGAATCGTTACAGGAATTTTTGATCTGTTTTGGACTTAAAAGAATCTGACATTGGAATGTTGAAACTATTAAAAGCTGCAACTTGTTATGTAGATTAGAATTGATTATATCTTTGTGCCTTTGAATCTTGAAAATTAGAGAAGGAGAAGACTAATTTTAATAGTTTTAGTTATTTATTATTACAGATGGAAAATAAATAGTGACATGGTGTCCACCATGTCATTTTAGTTGCTGAGTCATAGACAACCGTTAGGATTAGGGACGATTTTGTCTACTTTCTTAACGACCGGCATATATTTAGACCGAAAGTAAAAACGAGTATAAACGTGACTAATTTTCGATGAGTATAGGGACAATTTTGGCCTTCTTTCCATTAATTTATTGCCCATGGGCTTAGCATATATATAACTTAAAAAACCTACTATATGCTAATAATTCAAATTTTCAATTAACCGAACTAAATAACTTAATAACCGAAAAATAGAAATTTTAAAATTTTAAATCGAAACCGATCGGACAAACTGAATAACCAAAACCAAAATAAAAAAAGAATTCGATTCGGTCCATTTATTCGGTTCCGACCGAAATATGCCCACCCTAGTGTACATGGGCGAATTTATTCTTGCTGAAGCGGTGTCACGCGATACCGCTTTGCCCGAAAATTTTACTAAATATATGTATTAGTACTGTACGAAAACGAATAAGTAAAAAACATAACACTACTTGATATAATTTCTACATCACTTATAAAAATTCATGCGTACGCCCCTGCTAGTATATATATAGCTTAAATTAGTGTATTACTAAAAATTTTATGCTCCATATCAGATCTTAATTGTTTACTAACAATTAATGTAGTAGTTGCGGAATTCTATAAGATTTAAGCGAATCAAATGCAAGTATATATATATATATATGTAGATAGTTCTATATATACATAATATATACTACTCTATAGATGCACAAAGAACAAGGCCAACCAAAGAAAGCCACATCAAACAGAGCTAGTAGTTTGAGCTAGTAGTTCTATATATTTACCTCTTTGGTTTGTTTCTGAGCTCAATGGCTGTGGTTGGTCCTGTTATTGTGAAGTTCCTTCTTCCCTTAATATTTCTATGGCTCAATTTTAACTCTTCTCTGAGTCTTACTCAAGGTACTAATTTTGCTTTCAATATTTCTCTATACTTACTTTTTAATTATGTCGCGCGGATTCTCTAAAATACTGTCGTATTCGTGTCGGATTCTTTAAAATACTGGCGTACTTGTATCGAATTCTCTAAAAATACATTATTTTTGGAGAATCCGACACGCACCCGGTGATATTTTTGAAGATTCCAGAAACTTTTCACAATTGGAATTATGGTGAAAACAGAAAGAAATGAAAGAAAAAGAGTGAAAGTTTTGCTCTCAATTTCTATTTCTTGTTTCTTGATGGGCTAAATGTTCATGTTTTGTCCTAAACATTTCTTTTTTCGCATAGTGAACCAGTTTGATTGGGCACGGAGTTTAAGAAAAAATAAGATTTTTGGAATTTGTGGTCATAAACAGGTTAAAAGGGGTTCAGAGTATTTGTGTGATTATAAAAGTTTCTCGTTAAGGGTAGAATTGAAAGTTTAAGCTAAATTATTTTCAAATTTAGAAAGTGACCATTTTTTTTAACAAATCAAAAAGAAAATAGGTTGTAACTTCTGTTTTCTTGTTTCTTGAGCTTACACATTTACTGCAAGTATACCTTTTTATCACAATCAGTCCTAGTTGCAGTCAGATGCTAGAATTCAGAAAATAAAAATAATAAAAAAGGCACACCAAAAAAAAAGAAAAAGAAAGAGTAAGTAGCTAATTCTAGAATCGGATTAGATTTTTCAGAGCTAATCAACCAACAATATAAAGTAATTTTTATAGTATCAGATCACCTGAAACAATTTTTACATGATAATTAAAGTCATCTAAAAAATAGCTTTACTTAACTGACCATATAAAAAGTTAGATTAGTAACATGAGAAAATATGATACGGAAGTTATTGGATATCTATGTTACATGGATTCTCCAAAATACTGTCGTATTCGTATCGAATTCTGCAAAAATACATTGTTTTTGGAGAATCCGATACGCACCCAACGATATTTTTCGAAGAGTCCGAGCAACATAGCTTGATATAACATGTTAAAACCTTACACTATAATTAAATCCTACACTTAATAATTTCTAACAGTGGGAGTCTTTAATTTTGTGTAAAACAGCAAGCAAATGGGAATCATGGAAAGATAAATATCCATTTATAAAAGATGCAAGCTCATTCTCATCATCATCATCTTCATCATCAAATATTGGGAGCCAAAAGGCAAATTATGACTATATAATAGTAGGAGGAGGCACAGCTGGTTGTCCTTTGGCAGCAACTTTGTCACAGAAATTCAGTGTATTATTACTAGAAAGAGGAGGAGTTCCATTTGCAAATGTAAATGTGTCATTCATGCAAAACTTTCATATCTCTTTGGCTGACACTTCACCATCTTCTGCTTCTCAATTTTTTATCTCAACTGATGGAGTCTTTAATTCAAGAGCTAAAATCTTGGGCGGAGGTAGTTGCATCAATGCTGGTTTCTACAGTCGTGCTAGCTCAAGGTTTGTAATTTAACTCTCATCTGACCTTCTTGTGCCCTTCATATTGTTGCAAACATTGCGCCCATTGGGTGCAGTTAGTGGCGAAGCTGAGATTTTTTTTAAGGGTGTTCAAATTTAAAAGAAGTAGAAAAAATTCAGACAAGGGGTTCAATATGTCTTATATACTTCGAATACATAATATTTTACCTATGTAAATAGTTTAATTTTCGACGAAGGGTGGCATTGTGGCTTCGCCACTGGGTGTGGCCATTCCCTTAGTGAATGCGAATGCCCGGCTACGTTATGTTCACTTGGCTTTGAGTTTGAATCTAACTTCTATGTACTTAGGGTCAGGGATAGATGTAGTATGTTATCAACAGATTTAATTGAATCTATAATTTTCGACGCGAAATAAAAATTTATATGTAAAAGTTGCTAAAATAGTAGATATGAACTCATGACTTTAAAACTATAATGAGTTAAATGCTAAAATACTTATGATGTTTGTGTATTTACATCATTTACATGTACTCTCTCTTTCCCAATTTGATTTAAGTGACAGTGTTTGATGGATAGGAAGTGTAACAACTAAAGATTTTTTTTAAAAACTTGTAACCTAAAACAAGCCTTAGTAATTTATATGACTATAAATCACTTTTTAAAGATAAAATAGAAAGTTTAAAGGTAAATTATTTATTTTATTATTTTTTATTTTTGGGACAGGCTAAAAATTAAAGGAGTATCATAGAAATTCGGATAGGGGTAATTTCTGGTAATTATTTTAATTGAATAATCTAAAAGTCCAACTTCGTAAAAAGTCCTTTACATTACAACAACAACAACCCAGTATAATCCCACTTAGTAGGGTCTGGGGAGGGTAGTATGTACGCAAACCTTACCCCTACCCTTGGGTAGAGAAGCTGTTTCCAAATAGACCCCCGACATCCTTCCTTCCAAAAACTTCCCACCTTGCTCTTGGAGAGACTTGAACTCACAACCTCTCGGTTGGAAGTGAGGGTTGCTTACCATCAGAGCAACCCCTCTTGTCGAGTCCTTTACATTATCAATATAATACTATAAATTTTATCCTTGAGTTCTATTACTGTATGGTGAAGATACTATTAGGTTTTAATACATTAAGAAGAGCCAAACTGAAGGTTGGTCAATGAATTAATAATAATGTCTCCCAACTAGAAAAGTTAAACCAACTCATAGCTTTCAATGGTGTTAGATTTTTTTTCAAGTCATATTTAATTGACCTGGCTTTATGCAATTAAATCATTTGGAGACCTCACATGGTCTTCAAATTCCTAAATGAAAGAGGTACTCTCCCTCGAAATCAACATCTCTATTTTAGCAGAAAATTCTTCCTCCGCCACTGCGCCCATTACAATTCTAAATCAATAGGATTGTGTTATTTTCGGAGTTGATTAGTTGCCAAGAGGGACAATAAATTGTGGGGATGCTTATATAGTTAGACCCCATTATTGATCTTGATATATGTTACTCTCTTCCGTCCAAAATAAGTATTGTTAGACATATAAAGTGTAATTATTCAAATAATTTTTATGATTAATGTTATTAAATGATTTTTTTAATTGACGGCATGAAGACCTTAGACGACACTTATTTTAGATCGGAGAGAGTAATTATAAAAATGTTTATGATTTCTCTTATTGTTTCCTGAGCATGAAGCTGAAGGGTATGTCCTTGTTTTCTAATTCAAAGGATTCTTCTCTTTAAATAGGTGCGCATATAATATTTGCCTCTATATGTGCTTTTTTGCGTAGCTTACAACAACAACAACAACAACAACCCAGTATAATCCCACTTAGTGAGGTCTGTACCCCTACCCTTGGGTAGAGAAGCTGTTTCCAAATAGACCTCCAGCATCCTTCCTTCCAAGAACTTACCACCTTGCTCTTGGGGAGACTCGAACTCACAACCTCTTGGTTGGAAGTGGGGGTTACTTACCATCAGAGTAACCCCTCTTGTCTAGCTTGAAATAAAGAATTGGTTGGAAATGTTCAATAATTTAAAGACAAACCAGGCATGTGGTTGGTTGCAAAACCATAGATATACCCACAAATCCAGCCCATTTCCTACTTAAAACATCCCAACTACCAGGTTTCTATTGTATTTACTATACTCCCTTCGGTCCAAAATAAATAATTTTTAACTATTTTTATACAAATTAAGAAATTCACCTTTTTAACATTAATTATCAATACCATGTTAACCTTTATTATTTCTTCACATAAATATTCGTAATTACATACTCCAATACTATTAACTCCAAGGGTATTTGAAAAAATCACTTATTTTGGACCACAAAAAAATTAAAAATTACTTATTTTGGACAGGAGGGAGTACTATTTAAGGCCAGCAATTTAGTTTCCTCTTTATGATAGTTGACATTGTGCTTAAACTTTATATCATTGTCCTATTTAGCATAATGGTTGTTGAAATAAATATATGAAACAGAAATGTAGGTATATAAGCAATTAATGACTTTTCTTCTCCTAACATGCATGCAAACTTTGTAGTAATTTGCTATTTTAAGAGTTTAACCTCTCTACACTATTAACATAAACTTTCTTTTATGGGTGTTCATAGAAATCCGAAAAACCAAACCAAATCGACCAAAAAAATCGATACTTTTTGGTTTGGTTTTGGTTTTGATTTAAAAACTGATCAAATTCAGTTTGTTTTGGTTTTAATTAGAAAAAAAACCAGAAAAAAACCACACCAAACCGACTATAGGAGTAGCTATTTCAAATTTATTATTACACCTATATATATTTATATTTTTATACAAAGTTTCAAAAATTTTATGATAAATGTTAGTAATAGTTTGCACTTTTAGTATAGTTCTTTATCTTACATTCTAGTTTGATTGGCAGTTTTCTTATGTTAAGTGTAAGAATCTATTTTATTTTAAATGCAGTGTATTTTTAATTGAGTCTTTAAATTAGTCATCACTATTTGATTCAATTATCACCAATATATCTTGGTAAACAATAGATTTCTCAAAGTGCAATTGATTTGATAGTGTAATATTGAAAATATGATCGTCGAAATATGTGTTTGGTAGTGCATGTCTTATACTCAAGAAAAAACTGACAAATAACCGAAAAACCAACAAAATTCGACATAGACCGAATCGAGAAAAAATCGACTTAATTGGTTTGATTTGGTTCTAATATTTGAAAAGCCGACTTACTTGATTAGGTTTCTTTTTAGGGAAAAACCAATCCAAACCGAATCATATATGAACACCCTTACTTTCTTTAACACTATTAGATCACCTTAGAGGTATTTCAAAAGTAAGTATAGTAACCTGAAAAATATAAAAAGGGCAGCCCGGAGCACTAAGCTCCCGTTATGCACAGGGTCCGGGAAGGGCCGGACCACAAAGGTCTATTGTAACTTAAAAAACATGACAGTAACATTCTACTGTAGGTAAAGTTCTATTGATTATTGCATAAATATTTTCATTTACATTGTCAGCGAATGTAAGATAAATCTTTACAGGAATATGGCTTGCATGGGCCGGGCGGCCTACGTTTGACTAGAAATTCCATCTTTTGATTGATGTATTGATCATGCTATGATCCTTTGAACTTGTAGTTATATCAAGAAAGCAGGGTGGGATTCTAAACTGGTGAATGAATCATATCCTTGGATTGAGAAGCAAATTGTTCATAAACCAAACTTTGCACCATGGCAAAGAGCTGTAAGGGACGGTCTTTTAGAAGTTGGTATCTCACCTTTTAATGGATTCACGTATGATCACGTATATGGAACCAAATTTGGAGGAACCATTTTCGACAGAATTGGTCGTCGTAAATCTGCAGCTGAACTACTCGCCTCAGCTAACCCTGAGAAGCTTCATGTTTTGGTCCATGCAACAGTTCAAAAGATTGAGTTTGACACATCAGGTATTACTTGTCAAATTAATCTAGTACATTTAGTCCAAGATATTGACGAGAGGGGTTGCTCTAATGTTAAGCAACCTCCACTTCCAACCAAGAGGTTGTGAATTCGAATCTCCCGAAGAGCAAGATGGGAAGTTCTTGGAGGGAAAGATGCCGAGGGTCTATTTGGAAACAGCCTCTCTATCCTATGGTAGGGGTAAGGTCTGCGTACACACTACCCCTCCCCAGATCCCACTAAATGGAATTATACTGGGTGGTCGTTGTTGTTGTTGTTCGTCCAGGATATGGTAAACTAGTACTAGTAAATATCGGTCTTCAATGAGAAGATGATTATAAAATTGTGTAGGAAAGAAGCCGAGAGCCGTCGGAGTAATATTCAAAGATGAAAATGGGAACAAACACACGGCATTTCTTTCAGAGAGAAGGGCCAGTGAAATTATATTGTCATCTGGTGCAATTGGGAGCCCTCAGATTCTGATGCTCAGTGGAATAGGACCAAAGAAAGAATTGGAAAAATTGAACATCCCGGTTGTCCTTGACAATAAATTCGTCGGTAAAGGCATGTCAGACAACCCCTTAAACACCATATTTGTTCCCACAAATAGGCCTGTTGAGCAGTCGTTGATCCAGACGGTAGGAATTACCAAGATGGGGGTCTATATTGAAGCTAGTAGTGGATATGGACAAACCGAAGACAGCATTCGTTGCAATCATGGTGTTGTTTCAGCTGAGGTTAGTCATAAAACTTCCAACTTCTTTCAAGTAAAAGTTAGAGGTCATTTTTATCTTGCGCTTATATATTTTGCTGGTTGAGGAACCCCATATTAGTACCTGCAAATAGGGTTGAGGTTTTAACTAGTAGTTGTTGTCTTGTCAGACAAGAGGGGTTGCTCTGATGGTAAGCAACCTGCACTTCTAACCAAGAGGTTGTGAATTCGAGTCTCCCCAAAAGCAAGGTAGAAAGTTCTTGGTGGGAAGGATACCGACGGTCTATTTGGAAACAACCTCTTTAGGGTAGAGTAAGGTTTGCGTACACACTAGCCTTCCCATACCCCACTAAGTGGTATTATACTGGGTTGTTGGTGTTGTTGTTGTTGTTGTTGTTGTTGTCATCGTCGTCGTCTTGTCAGAAACATCCTCATTAATTTACACACTAAAACAAGCTGACAACAATTAGTGGCCGGCGCCAGAACATGGCTTATGAGGCATAGCATATACCCTTAAAACTCCTTGTGATTTCATATTAAAAGGCGCTAGACCTTCAATCTTTTTTCTGACATGCCTTGCACGTTTTGGAATAACCAGATAGGGCAACTCTCCACCATTCCTCCGGAGCAGAGAGCACAAGAAGCGATTGAAATGTACAAAAGAAACAAGAAAAATGTTCCACAAGAAGTATTCAGAGGAGGTTTCATATTAGCAAAGATAGCTACACCTTTATCAACAGGGAAGATTAGCCTAAAGAGTACCAACATTGATGACAACCCCTCCGTCACCTTCAACTACTTCAGCCATCCACGCGATCTAAAGCGATGTGTAAATGGCATACGCCTTATGGAGAAGCTTGTGAAGTCAAAACATTTCAACAACTACACACAGTGCGACAAGGAGACATTGGACAAGTTGCTTAACATAAGTGTCCAAGCTAATATTAATCTTATACCGAAACAAACTAATGATACAGAGTCACTTGAACAGTTCTGCAAAGACACTGTGCTCACAATATGGCACTATCACGGGGGTTGCCATGTCGGCAAGGTGGTAACCTCTGATTACAGGGTTATTAACATCCACAGGCTCCGTGTCATTGATGGTTCGACATTCACTGAGTCGCCAGGCACCAATCCTCAAGCCACACTTATGATGATGGGCAGGTAAAATCATACTTTACAAGTTTCCTGTAGAGGAATGGCTAGTTCATTGGACTAATTGATTTCTTTGATGCAGGTATATGGGAGTACAGATTTTAAGAGAAAGATTAGGAAGAGCAGCTGGTTTAAAAAGACCCTATAAATCCATTTCTTAGTTTCTTTTTGATGTGGACAACTGAGTGGTAGTGGGTGGCTGGAGTGGTTCTTTTGACATAAGTACAAGTTTTGTCATTTTAATTCTTTGGCAAACATTTATGTGAAGTCTGTATAGTTTGGCTTTTCATAAAGAAGGCTACATAGGATGAAAAAAACTTATTCACACCTGGTGTAACTATATTAGTTTATCCTGGTTAAATGGTAGATTGAGGTGATTATTTTCATTAATAAACCATGATTATTGAGCGTACATGAAAGACAAATGTCATTTATGTAAACGCCAGATGCGAGTAAGGTTTTTATTTAATTTTGTGTGTGCCCACCATAGGTAATGTATATGAAGTGCTTGTTATATAATAGGCATTTGTGCTCTAAACTTCACCTCTGAAAATCACTCTTCTTTTTGCTTCCTTTTAAGGTAAAGGCGTAAAGCTTGTTTCTTGAATTTGATTCGATTTGTAAAATATATCCATGTGAGTTTTTCTAGTTAGTTTTGTTCCCCGCCGGCCGTTGTTCAATAAGAATGGATAAGAGGCTTGTATGATTGATGTGAAGGTAGAGGCAGACTTACATGGTAGGTTGAGGGGTCATGTGACCCCATTAGCCTCGGTAAAAACTCAATATATATATATATATATTTTTTTTTAAGTGTGCCCCCTAAAACAAAAAGGTGGATAAGAGAAGTGATTGCTTTTGATCCTTAAATTCCCAACGTTGCCGGGGGCATTGGTTCGAAAACCCCCTTCAACTTTTTTCTCCTCCGTTTATTTTTGTTCTTTGAGTACAATATAATTTATGTTTAATATCAAATTGCTCTATCTTTTACTGTTATCTTTTTTTTTAATTCAATTAGTATTAATATGTAATAGTCAATTTTATTAATATTTTAGTTCTTTGAATACAATATAATTTATATTCAATAACAAATTATTTTTTTTTACTTTTATCTTCTTCTTTTTTATTTTATTTATAGTTTAGTACTAATACACAATAGTCAACTTAATTAATTTTATTCCTTATAGCTGATTATTGGCATATAGTAGTGCTCCCTCGTGTTCAAATGTTGGTTCGCCTCTGCGTGAAGGAGAAGGAATGGCTATGTTATATTTTTGGAAGGGAATATGAAATGAATGGATACAAGTTATGTCTTGGAATTAAAAACAACTTGAAGTCACAACAAAAGAATACACGGTCGATCACGTTGAATAAGTTTTCGTCCAATTTAGCCATTGCACAAGCTACCGTACATACATAATAGTAGTAGTGTGTATTCTCTATAAAGAAACAATTTTTCGACGAGGAGGATATGATTCACGGCCGTTGGTCAAGGCGTCTCACTTCAATTTTCAACCATTTTCATTCTCTTTCTTCAGCCAATCAATCTCACAACACCCAGAATCATCCGCTTGACTTGTTGGACCATCTACTTCAACAATGTAGCCTTTATAATCTTAAACAACTGAAGCAAATTCATGCAAAGTTCATAACTATTGACTCGTCAAACTCTTCTTTTGTAGCTGCCAGACTTATATCCGTTTACGCTAAATTTGGGCTTCTCAATGAAGCCCAAAAATTATTTGAAACCTGCCCAAATGAGTGCTTCTCGAATTTATTTTTGTGGAATTCGATCTTGAGGGCTAACGTTTCTCATGGAAAATGTGAAGAGGCTGTAAAGCTTTATATTAAAATGCGTGAATTTGGAAGTTTGGCTGATGGGTTTGGTTTTCCTTTAATTTTAAGGGCATGTGGTATGTTGGGTGACTATAATCTGTGTAGCATAGTGCATTGTCATGTTGTACAAATGGGTTTTCGAGATCATCTTCATGTTGCAAATGAATTGATGAATTTGTACGGGAAGATTGGACGAGTGGATATTGCACATAAGATGTTTGATAGAATGACCGTGAGAACTCAATTATCATGGAACATTATTATTTCGGGTTTTTCGCAGAACTTTGACTGTGATGCTGCATACGAGACGTTTTTACAGATGGAACTTGAGGGGTTTGAACCAAATTCTGTGACTTGGACGTCGTTATTATCTAGTTTTGCTAGGTGTAGACGTCATGAGGATACTTGGAAACTTTATGTTTTGATGAGAAAGAAAGAAGTTGAAGCCACTGCTGAGGCACTTGCTGTTGTAATATCAGTTTGTGTTGGTGACGATGCGATTTGTAAGTGTGAGACAGTGCATGGATATGTTATTAAGGGGGGCTTTGAGAATAATTCTATTGTGATAAACTCATTATTGTGCACGTATGGGAAAAATGGTGCTGTGAAACAGGCTGAATGTCTGTTCTCTGGATTGCAATTAAAGACTATAGTGACCTGGAATTCTTTAGTATCTTGTTACGCAGAATCAGGGTTATGTAACGAGGCCTATTCTTTATTTTTGCAGTTACAAGAGTTAGATGATCCAATGATGAAACCTAACGTCATAAGTTGGAGTGCTGTTATAGGGGCTTTTGCTATGGCTGAGAGGCACGAGGAGTCTTTAGAAATCTTTCGACGTATGCAAGTTTCCAGAGTTGTGGCCAATAATGTTACAATTTCGAGTGTTTTATCAGTTTGTGCAGAGCTTTCAAACTTCCTTCTTGGTATGGAAGTCCATGGTTATGCAATACGGTTTCTAATGGGCAAAAATACTTTGGTGGGGAATGGGTTGGTTAATATGTACATGAAGTGTGGTAGTCTGCAGAAAGGGAACATAATATTTGAGGGCATAGGAAAAAAAGATTTAATTTCATGGAACACAATGATTTCTGGATTTGGAATGCATGGACTTGGTGTTAATGCCCTAGAAACATTTGAACAGATGATTAACGCTGGAACTAAGCCAGATGAAGTTACTTTTGTTGCAGTTCTTTCTGCATGTGGTCATGCAGGCCTTGTTGACGAGGGGAATAAAGTTTTTGATCAGATGAAGAAAGTGTTTAGAATTGAACCACAAATGGAGCATTATGCTTGTATGGTAGATCTTCTTGGCCGTGCTGGGCTATTGCAGAGGGCTAGTGAAATGGTGCAAAACATGCCAATGAGGCCCAATGCCTGTGTCTGGGGAGCACTGCTTAACTCTTGTAAAATGCATAAAAACACGGAAGTCGCAGAAGAAACCGCTGCTCAGATTTTCAACCTTGAATCCGAGATGACAGGGAGCTACATGTTGCTCTGTAATTTATATGCTGGAAATGGAAGGTGGAAGGATTCAGCAAATGTGAGGATATCAGCAAAGACACAGGGTTTGAAAAAAGCTCCTGGACAAAGTTGGATTGAGGTGAAAAAGAAGGTTTATATGTTCTTAGCAGGGCAACCTATGGACTCGGGGATGGAAGATGTTCATATAATGCTTAATATTCTAAGCCTTCATATGGCTAAGGAAGGATTCATGGCCCAAAAGAGTTCTGCTTTACAATGTGCAGAAGAACAAGAAGATTGTCTGTATTTGACATTATGAAGAATTGAGTGTCTATGCTCAAACCCCACTTTATTGGAAACAGCCTCCCTGCCCTTTCGGGTAGGGGTAAGGCTCGTCTACATATTACCCTCCCCAAACCCCACTTTGTGGGACTATACTGGGTAGTTGTAGTTTGAGTGTCTATGCTCAATGCTGGAAAACTACGATCCGATCTCTAAACCCTATCAAAGCCATTTGCAGAACTTACTTGAACAGCTGATCTCCCTTCCAGTTTTTCTATCTATATATTTCATGGGCCAACCATCTACGAGTTTGTTGTGCAGTCACTTCATTGCTCAGGTATGTACGATTTCACTTCCCAGGAAAACGGTGTCACATCTTAATATATTTCTTCTTATTACAATTTCGTTTTTGCTATTGTGAAGTCTCAATACATGTTTTAAAAGTACTAAATGTTCACTAATCTGCTGTATGAGCTCATGATAATTTGGGTCCAAATCTGATGAGCCTGCATGATGGATGTGATTCGGTTGTACTTTAGTACAAAAGGGACTAATTAGATTGAACAGATACCTTTATTATTTACTGTTTGATTTCTCAGGCTTGAATTGCCATGTCGCAAGGACCTGATGAGCTTGCAGAAACTGGGAAATTATAAAAGCAGCAATGGCAGAAGTTTGGTAGATAGTCATTTATGGTCGCTGTAAGTATGTTGATTCCTTAGTTTCTTATACAAATTGGTAATTGGATGCCAATTGAAACGGAAGCCGCATTTATTTTAAGCTGCACATGAAGGAATTGGTGTTGTTTATGAGTTGGAAATGGTGAAAAATGATGAATCTTGGCCTTTTATGTACCTTGGTTTTCCACAGACAAGGAAGAATGTGAATTGTGTCAAAAGCGGATGCTTCAGAATAGGGAATATACAGTACCTCTAGCATTTGACTCATGAAACCTCAATTCCATCTGCAAGTAATTTCTTGGTTTGCGAATTTATCATCACATGCCTAAACTCATGCAACCTTTCTTTTCCAGTTTTTGTATCAAGGAATCAGATTAGTGAATGTACACCACCACTATCATTTGACTCATGCAATCAGAAGTAAATAAGCAAATCTAATTTCTTGTACTGCCAATTTATTTGTCTAAACTTATGAGCCTTTGTTTTTCCAGTAAAACCATATGGATTCCAACTGCATGAACTTTAGGATGAGCGAAGACCCCTGCAGACCAATAGGTAGCTGGTTTTGCATACCGATAGATTGTTTGACACTTAAAAGAAAGGAAGAACAAAATATACACTGCTCATTGGGAATTCGGGCAAAATTGGGAAGTCAGTTGACTCAAAAGAAGTTTCCTCTTGCGGATCTCTCTACTACAAAAATTTAGCGAAGTACAGTTTCCGAAGGTAAACAGAGTAGCAGCACCTTTAGATCTTGATCTTCAAGAATGTGGAAAGGATTCATCCTCTTCCTTCGATGGGACTATGTTCCCTTGTTGAATAGCTTCATTATTGTGCAATGAACAAGTGTCAAAATTATGTTCCAAATATAGAAAGAATCTATATATATTAATAAAGCTGGGCATTAAGAAGGTGATGTGGCATCCCTCTATGTCCAGCAATTGTATTTATCTTTTATCTCCTTTTTTTGGCATTTTTATCTTTTTCCTTCACATTCAATTCAATAAATAAAGAAAAAATTTATTAAACAAGAAGCAACCGTTGTTTGAAACGTTTCTTGGGTCATTTATTGGAGAGTCCAATCGTTTTTTGGAAGCCCGAGATAAAATAACGGTCCCTTCATCAAATATAAGACGAGCCAAATTTGGAGGCAGACTTTCAATTCGGATTTCGAGTATGAAATCAGGGATCATTATCTGTTAATTTTTTACCATCCTCTTCACCAATTCAAAGTATTCTTACTTTAATATTAAGTATTTTTGCTTTGCTACTTTTGCTATCCTTCAAAGCTTATATTTGTCTCACCTTGCAACATTTCTTTTGAGAGCAATATTTGGGCATATCCTGGAATGGGTTGTGCCTTCTTTAAAAACAAATTAATATTTTGTGTTACATAATATTTGTTTGTGACAAATGGTTGAAACTTATCAGCATCTCTTATTTGAGGATTTTAGGAATATTATTGCATGGACCATTTCAAAGAGTGCGGTACCGGCAAAGTAATCGCAAATCTATAGGGATCTATTATATTTTTTAGATTTCTTCTCATAAAGTTGTGCTCATTATCTCTATTTATGTATATATGAGACCCTTTTTTGTTACAACTTACATATATGTATGTTATTTAGATTACACGGATGTGTTACATTGTTAAATTATTATTTTCAATCTACGATTTGCATGGGGAGGTATATATGACTGGGTCAATGGATTTCTCTTGCTATGTCAAGTGGGAGAATACTTTTGTTTATTACTGAGAATGTACTGTGTATTTTATAATTTCTCCTATAAAATATGAAAATATATCATCATATAGATTCTATATCGTTCTTAAATGATGTTATGCTTGACAATTTGGTTCTGGAGGCAATATTCGTCTTCGACCAATTCTATTGTCTCTCCAAAGAATGCAACAATATAATCACTTCTCCATAGCAATGTCGGCTGCTGTGTTTTAGACGTTGAAGACTTCAGCAATTTGCTTGTGTTACCATAATCTATTTCAATGTTTAGTACTAGAATATGCTTTAAGTTTCACAAGAATGGTGTCATGTACTTTTAAATTACTATATTTTTTTCTTTTATTCAGTTGTATGAAATGTAGATGTATTACTGCTATATATATGTCGCATTAAATTTCTTAATTTAGGATATTATTTATGAATAAGATTTCGTTAGATTTCTATATCACCATTTATATTCAAATCTCCCATGAATTAAGTTATTGTAAGGACATTGGGATCGATGAGGTCATCGAGGCAATGTGTAAGATGAGGAGGGTATAGCTACCAGGCCAAACGGAATTCCGGTTGAACTTTGGAGGTGTGGGGGTAGAGCAGGATTAGAATGGCATACAGGGTTGTATAATGTGATATTCAAGACTGATAAGATGCCTGAAGAGTGGAGGTGGAGTACTGGTTCCGTTGTATAAGAACATGTTAGATAATACGCTTAACGCTAGAGGGGGGGTGAATAGCGTTATAATAAAATTTAGCGTAAACTTGCGGAAATTAAAATTTGCAGGGAATAAATAAGTGCGTTAAATAAACAAAAGGAAAGAACGCACCGATGTATTCTGGTTCACCACAACACGTGGCTAGTCCAGTCCCCGAGAGACTCTCTCGAGATTTTCCACTAACTTGTCAAGCTTACGGGTGCTCAACAAACCTTTACAACTTAAGGACACACGCCTTAACGCCTTTGCTCGGAGATACAACACTCCAAGACTTCAACCAAGGAAACACAAGTTCCTTACAAACAAGAGAATTACAATTCTCTTACAAGTGTACAAAACACTAAACACTCAAACAAAACACTCCTTAATGAGTAGATATAAGTAAAAGAAGTAAGCTCAAGATCACAACAACTATGGACAAGACTTTGGCTCTCAAAAGCTTTATGAAATGAATATAAAATGATAAACAATAGTATGCAAGCTTATAGCAATAGAATGATCAGTTGTTGTGTGTTGTTGTTATTTAAAACACTGAAATGAAGCTGTATTTATAGTTGAAAAACTTGGCATTACCGTTGTCTAATTGTCAATTAAGAGTTGCTGATTTTACTGAGTGACAAGCGATTGTCAAGAACCCACAATTGATTGTTTGCCAATCGTTCCAGAAATCAATCCCAGATTTTACGCTTAACAATCGATTGTCCAAGATCAACAATCGATTATTGGTAACGTTCAAAAAATCATTTCCAGATTTTACGTAAAACAATCGATTATACCAAATCAATAATCGATTATTCAGCAGCGTTCAAAAAATCCTTTCCAGATTTTAATATCAACAATCGATTGTTCAAAATCAACAATCGATTATTCAGCAACGTTCAAAAAATCTTTTCCAGATTTTAATATCAACAATCGATTGTACAGAATCAACAATCGATTACCTGACGGTATTTGAAAACTTTACGACAACGGTCAGCTTCACAATCGATTGTACAAAGTTAACAATCGATTATTTATTAGTTTTTGAAAAACATTTTAGACACTGCCTCTTGACAATCGATCGTATAATGATAACAATCGATTATTTGATAACTTTGAAAAGTCTGGAAGACACTGTCTCAGAACAATCGATTATCATATGTTCACAATCAATTATTTTGTGACTTTGAAAAATCTGAAGGACAGGACACTGTCTCTTCACAATCGATTGTCATTAGCTTCACAATCGATTATTCTGAATTTTGAAAAACTTTGATGGATACTGCCTCATCACAATCGATTGTCATAAGGTTCACAATCGATTGTCATGCAGGTTTGAAAAACCTGATGCTCACTGCCTTAACACAATCGATTGTCATTAATTCACAATCGATTGTCATGCAGTCTTGGCTTAACATAATCGATTATCATAAATACATAATCGATTATCTTAGTCCAGTTTTTAGAGGCATGTTTAAAAATCATTTTTACTAAAGTAAATATGCATGATTTAAGATCATTTAGCATTAAATTAAGTATGCATGATTTTGGAAAACATAGTTTTACGAGAGAAGCCATATCATGGGTCAAGTTGTAGAATCAAGAACACAATTAAGAACGACTCATTTAAACTATAAAACTTTGTCTTGTGCTTGAATCTCGTTATGCATCAATTATGCGCTTGTACTTGAACTTCGTCATATATCAATTTGCGCTTCGTTTGTCATTCATCAAAACCTACACATAAGAACACACGTTTTAGTATAAAGCCTTGAGAACGTGTTTCTAACAATTTCCCCCTTTTTGATAATGGCATACTTTAAGTGGATTATGCAAATTAAACAATTTATAATGACGATTCAAGACAAGTATATATATGAATCAACAAGTATGCAATTTGTTCCCCCTCAATAAATGAATTCCCCCTCAATTTATGCTTATAAATATTGAGTGCATACCCGTTATCTTCCCCCTTTTGCCATTAGCAAAAATAATATAAGAAGATGCCAAAGATGTAAATAAAACTTGTTTATTTATTGGAAAGAAAACGTGATTACTTAAAGAGAGTACAATAACTCAAGTAATAGCAGAACAAGCGATTATTGATACGAGATAATCGATTATTAGACGACAGAAACCGATTTTTTTTTTGAAGAAGACTCGATTATTGCGCGTCATGCTTTATAATTCCCCCTACCTTTAGGGCGATACCTGCAAAAATTCGTTAGACGTCTCCGACGCTCAAGTTAGAAATCATGTAAAATAAAAAGATGCAATGCATGACTTAGATCAACGTGGAGTCAAGAATCCCGAGTTCACTACGAATTCGGAAGAAGGACTCTTTCTTTAAGGGCTTAGTAAAGATGTCGGCCAATTGGTCTTTGATTTCAACAAATTCGATTTCAACATCGCCCTTGAGAACGTGATCTCTTATAGAATGATGTCTAATTTCAATGTGTTTTGTTCGCGAATGAAGAACAGGGTTCTTCATCAAGCATATGGCACTAGTATTATCACATTTAAGAGGGATATGATCAAGACTTAGGCCATAGTCCAAGAGTTGTTGTTTCATCCAGAGGATTTGAGCGCAACAACTCCCCGCGGCTACATATTCAGCCTCGGTTGTGGACAACGCAACACTTACTTGTTTCTTGCTAAACCAAGAAACGAGAGAGCTACCGAGCAAATGGCAAGTGCCACTAGTGCTCTTGCGGTCCAATTTGCATCCAACAAAATCAGAGTCGGAATAGACAACGAGTTGGCATGAAGAACCTTTGGGGTACCATAGACCCACATTTGTAGTACCAACAAGGTACTTCAAGATCCGTTTTACCGCAGTAAGGTGAGACTCCTTCGGACACGATTGATAACGGGCGCATAAGCACACGCTAAACATGATGTCCGGACGACTAGCAGTAAGATAAAGAAGAGAGCCAATCATACCTCGATACTTCTTAGTGTCGACTTCCTTACCTTTCTCGTCTTTGTCTAGATGATCGGATGTGCTCATGGGAGTCGCCATTGCTTTTGCATTGTTCATCTCAAATCGTTTCAGCAATTCTTTGCAATATTTGGCTTGGCAAATGAACGTACCTTCTTTCATTTGCTTTACTTGTAATCCCAAAAAGAATGTTAACTCACCCATCATAGACATCTCAAATTCGCTTGTCATTAAATCGGAAAATTCCTTGCATAAGACATTGTTAGTAGCACCAAATATGATATCATCCACATATATTTGTACTAATAAAATATCATTGTTTTTATGCTTAACAAAGAGGGTGGTGTCAACTTTCCCCCTAATGAAATCATTTTCCAATAGAAATTTACTCAATCTTTCATACCAAGCTCGGGGAGCTTGTTTTAAACCATAAAGAGCCTTTTTGAGTTTAAAAACATGATCAGGAGATTTAAAATCTTCAAAACCGGAGGGTTGTCCAACATAAACTTCTTCTTGAATAACACCATTTAGAAAAGCACTTTTCACATCCATTTGATATAAATTGAAATTCATAGAAGAGGCAAACGCGAGCAATAGACGAATAGCTTCTAATCTAGCTACGGGAGCATATGTTTCTTCATAGTCAATACCCTCTTCTTGATTATAGCCTTTTGCTACAAGCCTAGCTTTGTTTCTAGTGATTACACCATTTTCATCTAGTTTGTTTCGAAAAACCCATTTCGTACCAATTATGGTATGATTTTCGGGTCTTGGCACCAAATCCCAAACGTCATTCCGTTTGAATTGGTTAAGCTCCTCTTGCATTGCCAAGGTCCAAAATTCATCCCCAATTGCTTCGGAGATGGTTGTTGGTTCAATTTGAGACACAAAAGCAGTATGTCCTAAGGTGTTCTTAAGGGAGTTTCGGGTACTTACCTTTTCTCCAACGTCGCCAATTACCTGTTCGAGAGGGTGATCTTTGATTGTCCTCCACTCGTTAGGCGTTTTTGTTTCATTTTCCAATTGTGGCGCTTCCTCCGTTTGTTGTTTCAAAATTTCATCTTGATTTTCCTTAAGCGTTTCCTCTTGTATTTTGTCTTTCAAGCTATCTAAAATACCTGCAAGATCAAAACCGGAATCCTTTCTCGCCAAGCGAGCATTATTTTAGGCAAATACAAAATGAGGGGATTCCTCCACAGTTTCGGTTCTTTTATTAAAAACTCTATATGCTTTGCTACGTGAAGAATAACCAATGAAAATTCCCTCATCGGACTTAGCATCAAATTTTCCCAATTGATCTTTGCCATTGTTATGAATAAAACATTTACAACCGAATACTCTAAGATGGGAGATATTTGGTTTCCTTCCCTTGTAGAGTTCATAAGGGGTCTTCATGAGTATTGGCCTTATGACTACTCTATTTAAGATGTAGCATGCGGTACTCACGGCATCTGCCCAAAAATGTTTGGGAATCTTGGCCTCTTCGAGCATGGTTCTAGCCATCTCTTCGAGACACATATTTTTCCTTTCCACTACCCCATTTTGTTGTGGTGTACGTGGAGCGGAAAAGGTATGCTCGATACCGAGTTCGTCACAAAAGTCCGCAAAGAGATTGTGATCAAACTCTCCCCCATGATCACTTCTAATTGAAGTGACGGTTGTTTCCTTTTCGTTTTGAACACGCTTAAGAAAATATTTAAAATTCTGAAAAGCATCACTTTTATTGGCAAGAAATAAAGTCCAAGTAAATCTAGAATAATCATCAACATTCACAAAAGCATAACGATTTCTTCCTAGACTTTCAATGCGAGAAGGTCCAAATAAATCCATGTGAAGCAATTGCAATGGTCTAGAAGTTGAAACAATATTTTTGGATTTGAAAGATGCTTTTGTTTGCTTCCCTTTTTGACATGAATCACAAATAGAGTCATTTTCAAATTTTAAATTGGGAAGACCAATGACTAAGTTTTGAGAAATTAATTTGTTCAAAAGATGCATGTTGATATGTGCTACTCTACGATGCCATAACCAAGTATCATCCTCTTTACTCATATGACAATCAACATATTCGGGTGAGGAATTAGCAAGATCAACCATATAAATATTATCCACTCTAAAACCACGAAGGATAATTTTAAAATCACTACGTCTAAACACTAAGCATTCATCCGAATCAAATAGGGCAAGATTTCCCTTGTCACATAATTGACTTATGCTCAAGAGATTATGCTTTAAACCTTTCACAAGTAATATATGCTTAATAGAAGAATTTTCATCCTTACCGGCCGATCCGATGCCGATAATCTTTCCTTTATTGTTGTCACCAAAAATAACATTTCCTCCTTCTTTGTGTTCTAGTTGAAGGAATTTGGATTCGTCTCCCGTCATGTGCTTGGAGCATCCACTATCAAGGTACCATAGTACACTTGATCCCTTCAAACACACCTACAAAACAAATTAATGCGTTTTAGGTACCCATGCCATTTTGGGTCCTTGAGGGTTAGGCATATCATAATGATGCGATTGAGTGATATGTCTATGTCGTGTAAAACATGCAGGAGCAATATGACCAATGCGTCTACAATAATGACAAGTCACGTTGGGGTTATGCATCCTTCTAGGTTCATAGTAACTTGATGGACGAAAATGATTTACTCTATTTTCATTATGACTATTGCGCATTTCATGAGAACCATTTCTCCTACTATTAGTTCTAAAATGAGCAGCATTTATAGAGTAATGGTCATGTCTAGATGTTCTAAAAGGTTCAAAACTCCTTCTAGTGTTTGGCCTAGAATATGCATCATTTCTAGGGTAGTCATTTCTAGGTGGTAAGTCATTTCTAGGTCTTATAAAATGTTCAACATTTGGCCTAGCATGCATATTTGTTCTAGGATTGCTATTTCTAGGATAAGAATTTGTTTTATTAATCCTAGGTTGAGCCTTAGGTGGTTGGGGTTTGGCTTCAACCTTTTCTTTAGGCTCATTCTTAAAACCTATGCCATGCTTGGTTGATTTCAAGTTAACAAGGACCTTATTCAAATTTTTGTGGAAAGAATTAAACTTATCTAAGGTACCTTTAAGTCTATCTACCTCATTTTTGAGATGCATGCACGAAGAACAATTTTTAATAGAACTTTCGGGCTTGTCGGCGCTTCTTTTTCCGAAAAACTTGTTTTCCTCTTTCAGCTTCTCATTTTCTAAAACCAGTTTTTCTAAATCCTTTTCTTTCAAAGAAAGCTGTTTTTGAAGCCTTAATAAATTCAGTATATAGCTCATCAAAAGCAGTTCGCACTTCCTCAAGAGTAAAGATGTTTTTAGAAGAGATTTGACATACCTCATCTTGCTTGTCTTCTTGCGCCATGAGACAAAGGTTTGCGGCTTCGTCTTCTTCTTCTTCGCTTGACTCATCTCCGGAGTCTCCTCCCCAAGAAATGTATGCACGTTGCTTCTTAAAAGGTTTCTTCTCCTTTTTGATGTTTGGGCAATTTGATTTGATGTGCCCGGTTTCACCGCATTCATAGCACTTTATTTGTTCGCCTTGCTTTTTGCCCTTTCGTTCATATTCCTTCCTCATGAACTTTTGAAATCTTTTGATAACGAGTCCAAACTCGTTGTCTCCGTCCTCATCGTTTTGAGGTTGGCTTGTGCTTGCCTTAAGCGCTATTCTTTGCCTCCTTTGATCATCAACAAGAGGGTTAAGTATTGTAGATTCATAAGTCTTAAGGTTACCTCTTAATGCGTCGATTGTGACATTTGAGACGCCAATGGATTCATGAATTGCGTCGGCCTTTGATCGCCATGCCGGAGTGAGACTTCTAAGAATTTTTCGAACAAGTTCTCTATCCGTGAATGTCTTCTTGAGGGCATGTAGGTCATTTACGATTATTGAAAATCGTTCGAACATTTCATCCACCTTTTCACCTTCCTTCATGTGAAATAATTCATAAGCATGGGTTAGAAAATCAATTTTAGCTTCCCTTACCTGGTCTGTACCTTCGTACGTAATTTCCAGCTTGTCCCACATTTCCTTTGCCGTTGTGCAACACGATATTTTCCTGTAATTGTCAGCATTTACAGCACAATATAATAAATTAATTGCTTTAGCATTATTTTGAACCTTTCGGATATCATCCGCGCATATTCTTCTTCGGACTTGGGAACCCATTCGTTTTCAACCTTTTTGGTTGGAATTTGATTTCCCTTTGTTATCACCTTCCAAAGATGAAAATTGTTTGCTTGAACGAAGATTTTCATCCTCTCCTTCCAGTACGTATAGTTTGTACCGTTGAATAGTGGTGGTCGGGTGGAGCACTGTCCTTCCTCTATTCCTACAAAAGAATCACGAGTAGAAGCCATGGAAGTTTCTCTCAAACTGTTAAGTCTTCAGAGAGTTGGGCTCTGATACCAATTGTTAGATAATACGCTTAACGCTAGAGGTGGGGGGTGAATAGCGTTATAATAAAATTTAGCATAAACTTGCGGAAATTAAAATTTACAGGGAATAAATAAGTGCGTTAAATAAACAAAAGGAAAGAACGCACCGATGTATTCTAGTTCACCACAACACGTGGCTAGTCCAATCCCGGAGAGACTCTCTCGAGATTTTCCACTAACTTGTCAAGCTTACGGGTGCTCAACAAACCTTTACAACTTAAGGACACACGCCTTAACACCTTTGCTCGGAGATACAACACTCCAAGACTTCAACCAAGGAAACACAAGTTCCTTACAAACAAGAGAATTACAATTCTCTTACAAGTGTATAAAACACTAAACACTCAAACAAAACACTCCTTAATGAGTAGATATGAGTAAAAGAAGTAAGCTCAAGATCACAACAACTATGGAAAAGACTTTGGCTCTCAAAAGCTTTATGAAATGAATATAAATGATAAACAATAGTATGCAAGCTTATAGCAATAGAATGATCAGTTGTTGTGTGTTGTTGTTATTTAAAACACTGAAATGAAGCTGTATTTATAGTTGAAAAACTTGGCATTACCGTTGTCTAATTGTCAATTAAAAGTTGCTGATTTTACTGAGTGACAATCGATTGTCAAGAACCCACAATCGATTGTTTGCCAATCGTTCCAGAAATCAATCCCAGATTTTACGCTTAACAATCGATTGTCCAAGATCAACAATCGATTATTGGCAACGTTCAAAAAATCATTTCCAGATTTTACGTAAAACAATCGATTATACCAAATCAATAATCGATTATTCAGCAGCGTTCAAAAAATCCTTTCCAGATTTTAATATCAACAATCGATTGTACAAAATCAACAATCGATTGTTCAGCAACGTTCAAAAAATCTTTTCCAGATTTTAATATCAACAATCGATTGTACAGAATCAACAATCGATTACCTGACGGTGTTTGAAAACTTTACGATAACGGTCAGCTTCACAATCGATTGTACAAAGTTAACAATCGATTATTTATTAGTTTTTGAAAAACATTTTAGACACTGCCTCTTGACAATCGATTGTATAATGATAACAATCGATTATTTGATAACTTTGAAAAGTATGGAAGACACTGTCTCAGAACAATCGATTATCATATGTTCACAATCGATTATTTTGTGACTTTGAAAAATCTGAAGGACACTGTCTCTTCACAATCGATTGTCATTAGCTTCACAATCGATTATTCTGAGTTTTGAAAAACTTTGATGGATACTGCCTCATCACAATCGATTGTCATAAGGTTCACAATCGATTGTCATGCGTTTGAAAAAACTGATGCTCACTGCCTTAACACAATCAATTGTCATTAGTTCACAATCGATTGTCATGCAGTCTTGGCTTAACATAATCGATTATCATAAGTACATAATCGATTATCTTAGTCCAGTTTTTAGAGGCATGTTTAAAAATCATTTTGACTAAAGTAAATATGCATGATTTAAGATCATTTAGCATTAAATTAAGTATGCATGATTTTGGAAAACATAGTTTTACGAGAGAAGCCATATCATGAGTCAAGTTGTAGAACCAAGAACACAATTAAGAACGACTCATTTAAACTATAAAACTTTGTCTTGTGCTTGAATCTCGTTATGCATCAATTATGCGCTTGTACTTGAACTTCGTCATATATCAATTTGCGCTTCGTTTGTCATTCATCAAAACCTACACATAAGAACACACGTTTTAGTATAAAGCCTTGAGAACGTGTTTCCAACAGAACAAAGGTGATATCCAGAGCTGTAACAACTATAGAGGTATCAAATTACTGAGTCATACCATGAAAGTCTGGGAGAGAGTAGTAGAGATGAGAGTGCGAAGGACGGTGTCTATCTCAGATAACCAGTTCGGGTTTATGCCGGGGCGATCTACCACAGAAGCTATCCATCTTATTAGGAGGATGGCTGAACAGTACAGGGATAAGAAAAAGGATCTCCACATGATGTTTATTGATCTAGGCAAAGCGTACGACAGGGTTCCTAGGGAGGTATTATGGAGTTGCTTAGAGGTTAAAGGGGTCCAGGTAGACTACATTAGGGTAATTAGAGACCTGTATGAAGGAGCTAAGACTCGGGTTAGGACAGTAGGAGGCGATTCCGAGCATTTTCCAGTTGTTACGGGGTTGCACCAAGGGTCTGCACTCAGCCCTTTCCTATTTGCCCTGGTGATGGATGCCATAACATATCATATTCAAGGGGAGGTGCCATGGTGCATGCTATTTGCTGATGATATAGTTCTAATTGACGAGACACGACGTGGCGTCAACGAAAGGCTAGAGGTTTGGAGACATGCTCTTGAGTCTAAAGGTTTCAGGTTGAACAGGACAAAGACGGAATACTTCGAGTGCAAATTTGGGGGTGAGCCGACGGAAGCAGGAGTGAAGGTGAGGCTTGACTCTCAAATCATCCCCAGGAAAAGTAGTTTCAAATACCTTGGGTCAGTTATTCAGGAAATTGGGGAAATCGACGAGGATGTCACACACCGTATAGGGGTGGGTTGGATAAAGTGGAGGTTAGGGACGGGAGTCTTGTGTAATAAGAAAGTTCTAGTGTTCCTAAAAGGTAAGTTTTATAGAGCAGTGGTTAGGCCTGCAATGCTGTATGGGACCGAGTGTTAGCCGGTTAAGAACTCACACACCCAGAAGATGAAAGTAGCAGAGATGAGGATGTGAGGTGGATGTGCGGGCATACAAGGATGTATAAGATTAGGAATGAAGATATCCAAGAGAAGTTGGGTGTGGCCCCCATAGAGGACAAGATGCGGGAAGCAAGACTCAGATGGTTCGGGCACATTCAGAGGGAGAGCACTGATGCACCGGTGACAAAGTGTGAGCGATTGGCTGTGATGGGCATGATGAGAGGTAGATGGAGACCTAAGAAGTATTGGGGAGAGGTGATAAGACAGGACTTAGTGCGTCTTAGGATTAATAAGGACATGGCATTTGATAGGGGATTGTGGAGGCCGAACATTAAAGTTGTAGATTAGGTTAGGTTAGGGGGAAGTTGTGGATATTTCTACAGAGCACTAGAGTGACAATAGCTAGCTATAAGGTAATCTTAGGATGTTACTGGTCAGCTACCGATTCAGGGAGCTCTCTGTTAGATGTTAGTATACCTTTCATCTATCTCATCTATATCATTTATTTCTATTTCGTATTTCTTATATTGCTGCTATTTTGTCATTTTAAGTTATATGGTGTATTTTGTGTTATTTTTAGTATGAGTTTATTGATAGTACTAACTTATTGTCTCTTGTTGATATTTTGAGCTGAGGATCTCCTGGAAACAGCCTCTCTGCCCCTCAGGATAGGGGTAAGGTCTGCGTACATATTACCCTCCCCAGACCCCACTTATGGGATTTTACGTTGTTGTTGTTGTTGCATCTATATTCAAATCAAGTATCATAGCTATTGTCATCATGTAAATTGACCGAGGAAAATTACAGTATTAATATGCTTGAGACTGCAAATTCTTAAAATATACATATCTTGTGATGATTTTCTAGTAAATTTGAATTAGTATAATTTTAGAAAAATAGACAAGTATTATGAAAGTACATAAAAAACTAGAAGTGATGAGAATACCAAATTCAAGATTTTTGACTGCTAACTAGCTAGCAGGCAAAGAGGTTACTATATTTCTCTAAATAAGAAGGAAGTAGAGAACGAAATAGATATCTTAAAATAAGAACAAATAAAAAATTTGTTGGATTTTCAATATTTTCTATTCTTGAAACTATTATATATCAAGTATAAGTATAAGTACATATACCATATATACTTGATATTATAATAGTCTCAAGAATAGCAAATATTGAAAATCCAACAATTTTTTTTATTTATTCTTACTTTATAAGTATAAGTATATATATATATATATATATATATATATATATATATATATAAAAGCTGTATTCGATAAAGTATTACCTAATACACTTATACTTAGTGCATAGTATAAGTATAAGTACATATACCGTATATATATAAGCTGTATTCGATACGGTTTTACCTAATACACTTATACTTAGTGCATAGTATAAGTATAAGTATATATATAGTATATATATAAGCTATATTCGATACGGTATTACCTAATATACTTATACTTAGTGCATAGTATAGCGCAAGTACATATATTAGATATATATAAGTTGTATTCGATACGGTATTACCTAATACACTTATACTTAGTGCATAGCATAGCGTGTATATATATATATATATATATATATATATATAAATATATATATATATATATATATATATATATATATATATATATATATATATATATATATATATATATATATATATATATATATATATATATATATATATATATATATATATATATATATATATATATATATATATATATATATATATATATATATATATATATATGTATGTATATATAAAAGCTGTATTCGATACGGTATTACCTAATACACTTATACTTAGTGCATAGTATAAGCATAAGTACATATACCGTATATATATATGTTGTATTCGATACGGTATTACCTAATACACTTATACTTAGTGCATAGTATAAGTATAAGTACATATACAGTATATATATAAGCTATATTCGATACGGTATTACCTAATACACTTATACTTAGTGCATAGTATAGTGTAAGTACATAATATATGTACTTACACTATACTATGCACTAAGTATAAGTGTATTAGGATTTTAATTCAATTTAAGCTATATATATATATATATATATATATATATATATATATATATGAAAACAGAAAAAAAATATTTCATTTATTTATTTTGAAATATAGCGACCAAATTTGGTCGCTTTTTTGGTCAAACGGTCAAAAATGGCGACCAACTTTGGTCGCTAATTTGGTCAAACAGTCAATACTTATATAGCTACCAAATTAGCGACCAAAATTGGTTGCTTTTTTAATACCAGATCTCAAAATCGAGTTTTCCCTCCCAAAATCTTATTTTCATTTCCAAATTTCTCCAAACTCTCTCTACTCCTCTTCTCTATTTCCCTCACACAAATCAATCTCCCCACCCAACGCCACCATTGTGACCTCGTGCCACCACCGCCGGAACCGCCGCTATTGAAGTCCTCCCTCTCCGATTCGCCGCTGTCGAAATCGTTGTGCCACCACCGCCGCTGTCACTGTCCGCCGAAGCACCATTTGAAAAGCTTTTTAATTCTATTTTTCATCTACCGAGGTTATTAATCTACCTTATTAGCCTTTTAATTTTTAATTTTTGCTATACAATTTTGTGTAATTTGTTAGTATTTTTGTCTATTTAGTATTAGGATTTTGTATAAATTATGAACTTAATGTAGAAATTAGGAACTACCTTAAATTATGAATTTATGGTTCTTAAGAAAACTCAAATTAATGTATTAAACTTTTTAGATATGAATTGAACTTTTAGGATATAAATTAACTAATTTAATTTGTTCTTGATTTATTTAAATAGATGGAACATCGTTCTTGGATGTACAATAGGAATTATCCTAATCGGCAGGGATTGCGGGAGGATTTTTTAGAAGGGGTTGAGGACTTTATTAGACATGCAATGTCACTTCCGCTATTCATAAAAGAAGGAGTAATTAGGTGTCCTTGTGTCAAGTGCGACTGTATCAAATTTGGAAAACCAAAGGATGTTAAGGTTCATCATTATAGGAAGGGGTTTATAGCGAATTACTTTGTGTGGACTAATCATGGAGAGATAGATGGTAGCCATGGGATACTTTATAACTTGGTTGTTGGTGAAAGTAGTAGGTTGAGGGAGAATAGAAATAGTGATTCCAGAATGCATGATATGGTTGCGAATGCTTCTGGAATGCACTTTGGGAGTGAGCCCAACGAAAATATAGAAAAAACTCCTAATGATGAAGCAAGATATTTTTATGAACAATTAGAGGAAGCTAGTCGTCCACTACATAAAGGACGTCATCACTCTGTGTTGTCTGTTGCAGTTAGATTATTAAGCATCAAATCTGATTGGAATATTTCTGAAGCAACCATGGATTCTTTCATTGACCTTATGCGTGAACTAGTTGACGAGGAAATCAAATTACCTGGTGATTTCTATAAGGCAAAGAGATTAACTTCTAAGTTATGAGTTTTTTCAATGAGAATCGATTGTTGTGAAGGTGGTTGCATGTTATATTATAAAGATGATGCAAATTTAAGCTGTTGTAAATTTTGCGGAAAGCCTCATTTCAAGAGGCTTTCCAGCAGGAAGATGGGAGCTATCAAGGCGATGCATTATTTACCTCTTATACCTAGGCTAAAGAGGTTATATGCTTGGATGAGTTCTGCTCCTCATATGAGATGGCACTTTGAAAATAGAAGACCACCTGGTGTTATGTGCCATCCTTCAGATGGAGAAGCTTGGAAGCACTTTGAAGGACATATCCAGATTTTGCTAGTGAACCAAGGAACATTCGGTTAGGTCTGTGTGCGGATGGCTTCACGCCTTTTTCTGTATCTGCGACACCGTATTCATGTTGGCCTTTCTTTCTTACACCTTATAATCTACAACCCAAGTTGTGCATGACTAGTCCATATATATTCTTAAATTGTATTATTCTCGGTCCACGTAATCCAAAAAGTTTGATAGATGTATATTTGCAACCTTTGATTGATGAGCTAAAACAATTGTGGTACGATGGTGTTGAAACATATGACATATCAACCAAGCAGAATTTCAATTTGTGTGCTAATTTAATGTGGACAATTAAGTTACACTTGCAGATAGCAAACAATGGTAAGTTATTCAAGCCCAAAGCAAGTTACATATTCACTTTGGAGGAAAGGCGGTGGATTTGTCATTGGGTAACAAAATTGAATATGCCTGAGGGTTATGCGTCGAATTTTGAGAAAAAAGTTGATATGGAGGTAGGGAAGTTGAGCCATTTGAAAAGTCATGACTATCATGTTTTCATGGAGACCCTAGCGTCTATTGCGTTTTCTGGTTTGCCTGAAAGAATCTGGAAACCCATTACTGAGATTAGTTTGTTTTTCAAAGACTTTTGTTCTTCCACATTAAGGGAAGAAAACCTACGCCGGATGGATCAGAACATTCGTGTAACTTCGGGTAAGATGAAAAAGATATTTTCATGTGGGTTTTTTGATGTGATGGAATACCTTCCAATCTACCTTGTACACGAGGCACGACTTGGAGGGCCTGTTCAATGCAGATGGATGTATTCCTTTGAGAGGTAATAATATAGTCCATATATAATTTTCTGTTTTATTTGAATGTTCTTGGCTAACCCGAAATTATGCAGGACAATTGGAAAATGCAAATAATTTGTTATGCAGAGGAATAGAATTGAAGGATCTATATGCGAAGCTTATCTTGCAAAGGAAACTTCACATTTTGTTCTTATTATTTTTAGAGCAACGTGTCATGTGCTAGAAATAGGCCCAACAGGCACACGTTCGACCTTATGAATGATCCATTATATCCGCCTATGTCCATATTCAATCAACCAGGCCGATGTTCTAAGGATAGTATAAAAAGAAGTTTGAGTGATATGGAGTTCAAGTCAGCTACACTTTATGTGTTGTTAAATTGTCCCGAAGTAGTACCATTTCTCAAGTAAGTATTAATTTAATAGTTATCAAAATAAAAAATTTACTGTGATTACATCTCAATGCAACTACTAAAAATATTTGATGTGTGTCACAGTCACTTCGTGGGTCAATTTGGCCAAGATGCTGTATATACGGCATTTCCTAGGTGGTTCAAACAATTTGTAAGTATATCCTTAAAATATTCTAACACTATGTAGGTAAACAATGTTTGAAAGTTATGCTAACTTATGAATTTTGTTAACAATATGTAGGTAAATGATCCAAATAATGGTGTAAATCAATTTTTGAAAGATATATCTTGGGGACCTGGAGTAGAGGTCACAACATATTCCAAGTACGTTGTGAATGGTTATAAGTTTCATACAGAGGGTTGCTCTAAAAATAAAAAAGCAACAACAGTGGGATGTGGGTTCAAGGTGGTGATGGCAACCAAGTTGGAGATATTGATTATTATGGTGTGCTCAAAGAAATAATAGAACTAGAATATTCAGGTAGACCATTTAAGAAAATTATTCCCTTTAGATGCAAGTGGTTTGACCTAAATCCAACAAGAGGTACGAGAGTTCACAATCAATATAACATAATTGAGGTTAATCATACGAGGGAGTATGATCGATACGGTCCTTTCATAAGTGCACATAATGTTAGGCAAGTGTATTATGCTCCTTATCCATTTCGGCGGAATAAGGCCGATTGGTGGGTCGTAATCAAAACTAATGCTGTAGGTAGGGTCGAAGTCGAGAATGTGTTGGATGTTGCATATCAAAACGATATCTCCAGTGTTCACGAAATAGTGGACGAACTTTTAGAAAATGATTTGGAACATCCTGAACACATATTAGAAGAAGTTGATATAAATGAAGTAAGAATTATAGAAAACGAGGAAGAAGAATCATCTGATGAAGCTCAAATTAGTGAGGAAGAAGAATTCTCTTACGAGGAAGAATACGTCGATAAGATTTAAAAAGTTGGTTTCTTCGATACCTGTCGTTTATAGATAGTTTCCTTATATGTTTCAATCTAAATTATGTATTATCCTATGCAGATGACAGGCAAAGGTCGAGGTAACAATGAAGGTAGTGGTTCTCGGGGAAAAGAAAAGACTAGGAAGCAAAAGAGTAGGGTAGAAGATATTACTTATCAATCTTTTCCACACTCTTCTGATTTTCCTGTCACTATGCCACAGCCTCTACCCCATGGCTATACTGAGCTGCCACAGCATCACTAGCCCTACACCTTTGTGCAGACCTCGGGTGTTTCTTCACAGGGCCATCGGACTGTGCGTCCGGCATACAGTCCACCTGCCTCACAGCCACGTGCATCCCACCCAGCAACATCACATGGATCACATCGATCCATTTCACAGCCACAGGGATCAAATCCATCAGTCTCACAGCCAGTCAGGTCACAGCCACTCGGGTCACAGCACTCATTATCACAGCTACTTGTGATCCGTGCAGCTATGTCGTAGTCACATGGATCACATCTATCGTCATCAGCGACTCCACCTATTGGAGGCCTTCGCTTGCGGGATAGTAGCTCTGACCCCCTACTCCGTACAACATGCCTCTGATACACATGTTTCGGATGATGATGATAACGATGCTGGTGCTACTGCTGGTGAGGAGGTGAACTATGATCAGTATGGCAGGATCATCATAGTCCTTGAGGGTAATGGGCAAGAGTTATTTGTTATTTTTATGTTTATTATTTTGTACAGTTTTTACTAAGATATTAATTTATTTTATTTATTAAATTGCAGGTTCATCCCGAGTAATATTATTACAAGGATAATCACCAAAGCAACTAGAAAGCTTTATGATGCCCCTTATGCGTCTTGGCGTGAATTCCCATTCTCACTGAATGAGGCAATTTTCAATGAATTTAAGGTGTAAATGTTCTTTTAAGCAGTATAATTATTTATATTTAGGATATTTCCATATAATATTTAACTTTTTAAAAATAGAGAAAGTGTGTATGGGAACACCAGCATAGCACGGACGTGGCTGCAAATTTTAATCTCAAAGCTCGCAAGCGGTTGTCGCATCCTTTCTCCATAGCTAGACAGCTGAACCAGAAGCCTGGCTAGTTGCTGCAGGAGTATTGGGATGATTTTCAAAGGCAATGGCTTACTGCAGAGTTCTTATTGAAGAGCAAAAAAGGGGAAGAAATCTCTGGCATATGAGAAGGGAGGATCCTTGCACACCGGAGGTGCGGTCAGCCAGGGGACAATAAAAAGAAGAATGGTGCGTAATTGCCTAATATATTTTAATTTCTAAAGTATATCTATTCTATTTATTAATTAAAATATATGAGTTTCAGGAAAAGAAGTTGGGTCGTCCGATGAACCAAGGCGAGCTATTCAAGGAGAATCATATTGTGAAGAAGAAGAAAGAGACGGATGACGAAAGGTGGGTCGAGGGACGTGCCTTGAATGTACATGTAAGTTTTCACTTTTCATTAAATATTTTCATTTACTTTTATATAGATTTCGAATACTAATTCAATTTACTTTTTCTTATAGGATCGCTTCAGAGTTGAAGCTGATGAATTCATACGCAGCCAGCCACCTAGTGAGTCGGGCGAGCCATTCGAACTTTCGGCCGAGGATATTGAAAGATTATGGACGCGGGCTGTAGGCAGTCCAAAATGCGGGAAGGTATATGGCCTTCCTACTAAGCATTCCATTGCTATAGGTGTGGAATGCAAGGAATAGGGACTTCCTCGCAAGCTGAGTAACTTGATGGGGAGAGCCTCTACTCTATGTGGGAGACTATGTCAAAGATCACATCCGAGCTAGAAGAGTCAAAGAAAAGAGAAAAGCTTAGAGATGCTCAGTATGTTGGCGTGGTCACTCAGTTCCAGAACATGCAAGAGAAGATAAAAAATCTCCTAGCTGGATCTTTTTCGATTCCTAGGTCTCGGCCATCATCGCCAGAGGCTGCCCGTCCCCGTGCTCATTCATCCCGTCCTCCAAGTGGCCATTTCTCCCGTCCTCCCGTTATCATTCTTCCCGTCATAGACAAGTAGACCCTTCTCAATACCGTGATGATGATGATGAAAGTTCATCAGACGGTGATTATATTGATATACCAAACAATGAATGAATTGTAGACAATTTAACTAGACAAATACAATTTATTTTCCATTGGGTTGTAATAAGAGTTAACATATTAGCTTGGTAGTTTGAATGTTTTCCATTGGTAGTTCTATTGAAATTAACACTTTGTTGGTTTTAATGTAGCTTTTAATGTCATTTTTGTGTTGCTTTGGGTTATTGTTTAGTATTATTATTGTAATCGTTGTTTGAATTGTTGTTATTGTTGCTTGTTAGGGTTTTGGTATGATTGGCAGGTGGTGTAGCTGCCAAAACAGACAGTTTCTGCCAAAATAATACACAGAAAAGCGACCAAAGTTGGTCTCTATTTGGTCGCTAAAAAAATTTCTAGAAAATAGCAACCAACTTTGGTCGCTATTTTCCCAGATTTCTTAAAAAATCGACCAACGTTGGTTGCTATCTCATTAAAAAAAATCTGCTAATATAGAGACCAAATTTGGTCGCTATTTTTTATAAATTAAATTAAATTCATGTAATTAGGGACCAAAGATGGTCTATAAACTAGTAAAATAAATAAATAATTGAATAAAATAGCGACCAATAATGGTCTCTACTTTTCATATTATAAAATATAATTTTTGGATTAGAGACCAAAGTTGGTCGCTTTTTAACGATTAATAATAAATAAATAAATAATATTTTTTTATTTAGAGACAGACTTTGGTCGTAAAATTTATATTATTAAATTAATATAGCGACCAAAGTTGGTCTCTATAGTCAACATCCGGAAAAATGGATCCATTTAGAGTAGAGACCAAAGTTGGTCGCCAATTAGCGATCAAATTTGGTCCCTAAATAAAAGGGACCATCAATATAGCTATCAGACCACTTTGGTCGCTTTTTGAGATCGCTTTTTCCCGAATTTCTAGTAGTGTAAGCCCCTGAAACCACCAAATTCCAATCTTTATATGCATATGAAGTTAGTCTTTTTTAATTAAAAGAGTTGGTTATACACTTATACTTCATTTCAATTATTTCCTTTCGATAGTTGTTATCTAAACTGGATCTATCTTGATTAGTTCAAAAGAATATTCATTGAATACTAAAGGCTCAAGAAACAATAAATTTTCCTACTTTATCACTTGTAAAACTTATGTTTTGATACTTAAACTAGTAATATTCATGCGAGATAGTCGAAGTAGTTAAAACCAACAAAATATTGAACTTAATATAAACAAGAAATACATACAATGTATAGCGACGATACGTATTGTGTGAGGTGGTCTTCTGCCATGTTGACTTTCTTTTTGTAAAGGTATTCATCTTTTATATTGTTGGAGACTCTAGGATCACATCGGATTGATTGACAAAAAATGCTAACTGTGGATAGATAACTGTAAATGATAATTGTCTATCTACAATTAGCATTTTGTGTCATATGTACCCAATCAATTATACTAAGGTACTCACTTTTTTCTTTGTGATAGGTAATTGATTGACATTAGGGACCCATTTGATAATAGAACAAAGAATATGTATGTGTTACGTGGTTAAATATTTTTAAAAAATATTAAAAACACTTAATGGTATGATATCTAAATTATTCGGACTCAGACCTCCATTTAAGTGCAAATAAATGAGGGTTTACACCTATTTAATCATAATTTGGTCAAAGCCTGAATTTAAGAGAAAAGAAATCGGGTTACTGATAATCAAAGAGACCGAAATATAATTGGCTTTCAAAGAATAAGAATAAAGTAATAAGAACTTGTTATTTCAATATGATATCAAGAATGTTCGGTGTCCCTAAAAATGATAAACTTCCTCCTTTTATAGTTGACAAGGAGTAAAGGATTAATCTAAATAATAAAGGAGTATTTAATGAGACGTTACATAATCATTGCTAATAAATAATGAATAACTAACGTATCAAGTATTTAATAATGAATGTAGACTACTTTTTGTCATCCGATTCTTGTCTTTAATGCCCTTTTTATCCTTTGATATTGAATGACTTGAATAGACACGAGACTCGTATCTAAGATTTCCTCTCGTGTCTGTTTTCTTTTCCTCCACCATACTTGTTGTCTTCCGTGCCTTTTAATCACTTATTGCTCTTTGACCGTTTGACCAATCACGTGTCATGCCACGTCATCTTTAGTTCAAACTCAACTTTTTTCCAATACAGATAGTCCCCCACTTCTCATTTATTTATCAATTAAATAATTGGAAAGTGGATCCTGAAAAAGAATTTTTGTCACAATTAATGCTTGTGTCAGTATCGACATCTCATCTGTCTTTCTCATTTAATGCTCTATACACGTGTCATCTTCTGGTTGAATCTGCAGTTTTATTCCCATTTTTCTAGGCCTGTTCAATTTCCTTTGTTTATGAAGTGATGGTTATCTTTAATATATGCTTTCCATCATTGCTCCCCTTAATTTTGATAGTTATTCTCATATAAACTTTTAATTCACACTTTCCTTGTCCTCTTCTTCATCAATTTTCGGCAAGCATTCGTATTTCCTTTCTTTCTTTCACTTCTACTTACTTCATAGTTATCTTACAATGGCATCTCCAAACCCTAACCCCAGAAAGGTTTTACTTCTCGATCAATTCCCTAATGCACCTGCTCCTATTAAACATTCAAGATGTAGAGGAGGAAGACTCCGAAGTATGGGATCTATACGTGGTGGTTCAACGGTTCTGTATTTCCTTCTTCAGGTTCTGGAATCAAAAGTTCCTTTTCCAAAACTCAATCTTCGAACGGTAAAGAAATTTCAGACCCTTCTACAGAACCCACAGTTGAAGAAATTATACCAAATGATTTATGTTTTGCAAGTGATAAAGTATCCCTTCAAAAACAAATTGCAAAACTAGAAAAGACTGATCATTATCCTTCTCTTATAACTGAACTCACAATCCCCACCATTAGGAAAGATTGCAACTGGAAGGAGAGCGTTCGTTTATCAATCCCTCATATAAACCATAGAATTCATCTTATAGAAATGGCTATTCCTATGTTTATACCTACCGATTCACTTTGGGGTTTAAGCCTGCCATAGATCTAGTTATCCTCGATTTTTATAGATTTTTCAACATTTGCTTAGCCCAGATCGGACCTTTAGTTTGGAGGGCTGTAGCTTGTATAAGATTTTTGTCTAATAAGGCAAAAGTTACTTTTACCTTCCCCCCCTCCATCTTATCCACTTATACCACCCTAATTTATTACGCCATGGGGTTTTTACCTTAACTGCAAGGAGTAAAAGACTTTTGGTAAACGCCAATAACAATAAAGATCGTGGGTGGTATCTTCGTTACATTGGTGTTTGTACAGTGGATTTACTAGGAGAATCAAACATTCCTTTCCTCGAGATGTGGAGTTTTGCACGTAAGTTTCTGTTTTACTTTTCCCATACCTATTTTATGAGATTTTGATTTTCTCTTTAAATTTATACCTTTTTGGTTTTTTGTAGCAACCATAGGAGATGCGGAACCCGTTCCCAATTTTCGTGGTCGGGTAGATTCAATTCTGAAAGTTGCTCCCAAGGAAGATAGGACTTGAAAATCCATACATGGGTGGACAGTGAAAACACACGGTATATATTTCTTTTTATGTATGCTTTCCAGGTACATATACTAAACTTTGATGCTGTACTCAAATCCTTCTTTTTATCAGGATTTGGAATAAAAGGGATGACAGCGGAATTTGCTATAGCCATGCGTACTACTGCCAACACCGCCCTTGGCTTGGACAAGGCTAAATCACTTTTAGCCAAAAGAAAATTTATGGTAATGGAAACTGATAACGAAGAAGAAGATAATACCTCTTTGGTATCTAGACCAAGAGCTAGGAGAGTGTTGCTATGGATGAAGAAATTGAAGATTCTCCTGCCCGTAACTCTGCTGCAATTACTTCTTCTACAGTTACTTCCATTACTAAGCCTGTTTTAATCCAATCTGATGAAGATCTTGCTCCTAGAGACACGAGTGAATCTGTTCACCGTCTCTTCGAGAGTGGTTTGAAAGTGGGGAACTTGGCCCCATTCTCAATGAAATTCCCTTATCTACTTCCATTCCTATTTCTCCAGTTTCTTCTATTTCCCCTTCAACCGTACCTGTTTCTTCCCCTTTGACATCTTCCACTGTTCTTACAACTTCTTCTCATGTTCCTTTTTTAGCCCCCGTGCCTATTCCCTCAGCTCCTGCTCTGGTTTCTGCCGCTCCTATTGTTTTCACCTCCTCTACTACTCCTCCTTCCACTATTCCTTCATCCTCTGTTTCTCATTCTGAACCTGGCCCAAATAATAGAGTATGGCTATGAGAAAGGTTACTCTTGAAGTACCTGCTACTCATAGTCTTTTAAGGAAGACATGTAGAGTGGATGTCTGGCTCGAGCCTCTTATCGGAGATGTGGAAACAACAAAGATGCAGAGCCACATCTTCTACACCTTGATGAATGACATAGTTCATTCAACACTAAAGGTAAATTCCTTACCCGTGATTATTTACTTCTCCTTGGCCTTAAGTTTTTATTTTTATGCCTTATGTTTGCAGGCAAACTTGATTGGAACTGAGTTGATGGGGAGGATCTCTATTTTAGAGAAAATGGCACGTGAATCTGCTAAGGCTGCTGATGATGCTAAAGGAATATCTGAAGAAGCCCAACTTGAGACTCAAAATTGGAAGGAACAATTCGAAGGTGCTTTAGGGAGCATTGAAGAGTTTCAGTCTTATAAGTTTCAATTTGAACAGCAAAATCGGGCTTTATCCTCGGAATTAGGGATTGCCACGGCTTCTATGAGCCAAGAAAAAAAGAACAAAGAGATTTGAAGGATTCTTTATCAAAGGCTAATGAATAAATCAAAGAACTCAAAGCACTAATGGAGAAAAAATAAGATATGCCAAAGAACTAGTGCAGTCTTTGAACCAAACTCGGGATGATTTGAGGATTTCTTCAGATAAGGTTCGTGTGTTGGAGAGTTCTTGTGTCAACCTTCAATCTTCCCTTGATTTCCACTTAGCTAAGCATGAAACGATTAAGAATACCTTAGCTACGTGGGGAAGGGATTATGAAAACCTGGAGAAGGATTACAATTCCTTAGCTGAGAATTTCAATTATGAGGTTAACTGGGCTTTCTTGAAATCTCGTCGTGATGCTTTAATGGAGGCTTCTCAAGAGAATTTTTACTTGCAATCTGAGTTGGCCAAAGTATTAGACATGATTGAGAAGAATGAGCAACCTACTGAAACTCCTTCTCCTGATCAGGTAATTGACATCTCCTCTCCAACAGTCGAAACTCTCGGGGTTGAAGAGCCTTTGAACTTAGAGTCAACAGCTTAAGTTATAGTTCCAGTGACCGAGGGTAACTTATCTACAACACAAACTTTGGGAATGGAAATCCCCGTGTCTACTGCTTCTCTCGAGAATGTCGATACTTCAATTTTAGCTGAGACTGCCTTTATTGCTGCTCCTTTGGAAGTTTCTACCGAGCCTAATGAGGTTGCGACTTCTAACATCCCAATTTCCTCAGTGACCAGTGAAAATGTTTAACCTTACCTCTTTTGTTTGTTTTTGATGATGTAATTTCTTAATGAAGTCCCCAGTTTCTATAATGGGGCATCTGTTTTGTAAAACAATTGTATTGTAATAGCTAAGTTTTTTCACTTAGCTTTTTATGTTGAGAAGTCGGTATAATACTTCTTCATTTTATCCTTGTCTATTCACTGTTCTAGACTTTGCAGGATAAATTTATTTTTATCTTACTCTTGCCTATTTTTCTTTTTAGGACTTAGAGAATAAGTTAGCATTTTTATCCTTCTCATAAAATGCTTTGATAATTCTTCTCATGTGTTATCATCATGAGAAAAAATAAAAGAGGGCCCTTTTATTTATCAACATTTAATGAAGAAGACATCTCAACTTCATAATGGTGTTATCATACGATGAAAGAAATAGGAACATACATGTTTCGAATAAAACAACTTTTGTAAAGTTTTTATTCATGAACTTTGATAAGTTTCTTGAGTATTACATGTATTGAAGCACATCTACAACTTTCTCGCAACTGTTTTCTTTTAACAGATTTACAAAATATACAAGGTAAGTTTTTCCATAACCTGTTTCCGATACATAGTCATGTCCCTGCCTTTACATACTTAGGAAGGGTTTAAGCTGTGACTTCATTGTTCTAAAAAGGAAAGAACACTACGATGAGTGCTTTTAGATTGATACTTGAATGATTGATACTTGAATTCTCGTAACTTGATTTGATTTTTAAATCTTTAATTTTGCTCTCTCGTATCTATTTCTGCACATACTCGTGTGTATATAGTGTAGTCCCCCAAGTGTTTGAGCGGTGAAGTATGAACCCTCGAACACTTGTGTATTTGCTCCCAATTTTTTGTCCTTTTCCTGAAACAGAAAAATATACGGGACTCGGAGGTGTGATTATAGATGAAGAATGCCTAACTCGTGTGTATTTTCATCAGATTAATGTAAACCTGGGCTAGGAATTTAATAGTATTCCAATTTGTTCGTGCAGGCCGTGACTCATCATTTGGTACGAGTTAGGCTTTTTGCCTAGCATCTAAATCGTTAGTATAATTTTAACAATTCAAAGGAAAAAATTTATCATGGTGATACCTGACCGTGGGTACTTCCTTGGAAGTAATACCTCTTTAAATGAACGGAATTCCAATGTGAAGGTAAAACCTTGACATCTATTGTCTCTAGCTCGTATGCTCCTTTCTTCGCAATTTCACGAATTCGATAAGGTCCTTCCCACGTAGGGCTTAGCTTTCCTGGATTATCTGACTTCGTAGATTGGAAAACTTTTTTCAACACGAAGTCCCCAACTTTACAAAACCTGAGGCGTGCTTTCCTATTGTAATATCTCTCAATTACTTGTTTTTGAGCCGCCATCATTATCAACACAGCTTCTCTTCTCCCTTCAAGTAAATCAAGATTTACTCATAACTCTTCGTTGTTCGAGTTTTCCTCTGCTTGAACACGCCGTGTACTAGGTTCACCTATCTCAACTGGTATCAAAGCTTCCGCACCATAAACTATTGAAAATTGTGTCTCTCATGTGCTTGTTTTTGCCGTCATCTGATATGCCCATAATACTGCTGGTAATAGTTCAGGCCAATTGCCTTTTGATTCTTGTAATCTTTTCTTTAAGTTGTTGATAATTACTTTGTTTGCAGACTCTGTTTGCCCATTACCTACTGGATGATACGGTGTCGACATAATTCTTTTGATTTGCCAACTTTGAAAGAATTCTGTGACTTGAGCTCCTATAAATTGTGGTCTATTATCACACACTATCTCCTTTGGAACACCAAAGCAGCAAATTCTATTTCTCCAAATGAAGTCCTTAACTTCTTTCTCCCATACCTGTTTAAACGCTCCTGCCTCTACCCATTTAGTGAAGTAATTAGTAAGTACGAGTAGAAACTTTACCTGACCTTTTGCCTGAGGTAATGGTCCTACGATGTCCATTCCCCATTTCATGAAGGGATACGGAGCTACGACAGGATGTAATAACTCAGCTGGTCTTATGCATGTTATTCTCATACCTTTGACATTTGTCACACTTAGATACAAAAGCATTCGCTTCTTCTTCCATTTTAGGCCAGTAATATCTTGCTCGAATCGATGTCTTTACAAGTAACCTGCCTCTTGCATGATTTCCACAATGTCCTTCGCGTACTTCTCTCATCACATATTCTGTTTGGGAAGGCCTGAGACACCTTGCTAAAGGTCCACCGAACATTTTTTGATAAAGGTTTCCCTTATATAGGCAGTAACGAGCAGCTTTCTTTCTTAGTGCATGAGCCTTCACCTTGTCTTCAGGTACGATTCTGTGCTGCAAAAAAGACACGATTTCGTTTCTCCAATCCCAAGTTAAGTGATTAAAGTTTACCTCATTTTTATCAGGGCCAAGAACAGAATGGAACAAATGTATAATTGAAGCATTAGCGTCTTTTGCTATATTTGTTGCAGATGCGAGGTTGGCTAAAGCGTCTGCTTCCAAATTCTCTTCTCTTGCGGTTTGCATCACTTTCCAAGTTTGGAACTGTTTTATTAACTCTCGTATCTTTTCGAGATACTCTTGCATTCGAGTTTCTCTAGCCACGTACAACAACAATATTTGATTGACTACGAGATGTGAATCGCTTTTGATTACGATTTGCATGATACCAAGTTCTAATGCTAACTCCAAACCTACAATCACAGCTTCATACTCTGCTTCGTTATTAGTTACAGGGTAACATTTTATAGCTTGTCTAATTGTTTCACTCGTAGGTGGTATAAGAACAATTCCTAAACCTGCCCCCTTTACATTAGATGAACCATCAGTAAGTAACAGCCAAGTCCCCGGATTAGCACCATTAAAAACTTGTAATTCTTTTTCTGCTTCTAGGTGTTTGCTTTGACTAAAATCAGCTACGAAATCGGCGAGTACTTAAGATTTAATAGCTGTTCGAGGTTGATAAATTATTTCGTACTCACTTAGTTCTATAGCCCATTTTTCTAATCTCCCTGATAGTTCATGTTTATGCAAGATATTTCGTAAAGGATAAGCAGTAACAACAACAATAGGATGGCATTGAACATAAGGTCGTAGTTTTCTAGATGCCATGATGAGAGATAATGCTAATTTTTCTAGTTACCGATACCTTGTCTCTGCATCTAATAGAGTTTTACTCACATAATAAATTGGGGATTGCTGACCTTGGTCTTCACGTACTAAAACGGCACTTACCGCTACTTCTGATACTGCTAGATAAATGAGTAGCTTTTCACATTCTTTAGGTTTTGCCAGTAAAAAAAATTTGACAAATAAACTTTCAAGTCCCTCAGGGCTTGTTGGCAATCTTCATTCCACTCAAAATGATCTTGCTTTTTGAGCGCAGAGAAAAATTTTAAGCATTTTTCTGAAGATTTTGAAATAAATCTCCCTAAGGCCGTTATTCTTCCTGTTAGCCTCTGAACTTCCTTTTTACTGGTAAGGACATAAAGTATTTCTTCAATTACTTTAATTTGGGAAGGATTTACTTCAATTCCACAGTTAGAGACAAGAAAACCTAAATATTTACTAGAAGCAACTCCAAATGCACATTTTTCAGGATTGAGTTTCATATTGAATTTACGCAAAATTTCAAAGGTAACAGTTAAATGGAAAATATGGTCATGGGAATGATGGGTTTTGACGAGCATGTCGTCTATATATACCTCCATTGTTTTTCCCAAATTTTCTTGAAACATTTTGGTGACTAACCTTTGATAGGTTACTCCAGCATTTTTTAGACCGAAGGGCATTACTTTGTAACAGTAAGTCCCCCGGTCTGTGATGAAAGAAGTCTTTTCCTCATCACCGGGGTCCATTTTAATTTGGTTTTACCTCGAATATGCATCTAAAAACTTAAGAGTTCATGACCTGCAGTTGCATCAATCAATTGATCTCTATGGGGTAAAGAAAAAGAATCTTTTGGGCAAGCTTTGTTTAGTTCAGTGTAATCTACAAAAACTCGTCACATACCATTCTTCTTAGGTACGACCACCGTGTTAGCTAACCAATCAGGATATTTTACCTCACGAATTGACCCGATTTTTAACAACTTTTGGACCTCATCTTGGATTACTTGATTTTTGAAAGCTCCTTGCTTTCTTTTCTTTTTCTTAATTGGAGTGAAAGATGGGTCTTCATTAAGCTTATGAGTCATCACATCTGGTGGAATACCTGTCATATCAGCATGGGACCAGGCAAAACAATCTACCTTAGCTTTTAAAAATTCAATTAACATACCTCGCATGTCGGGATTTAGATTGGCTACTACGTAAAAAAATTTCTCTGGCCATTGTTCAAATAACACCACAGCCTCGAGTTCTTCTATTATCGTTTTGATGTTCTCGTTTTCTTCAGGTTCTTGAATTACATCGGGCCTCGAATCTAAACCTGTTGTTTCAGTTGAAGTTTGGTTGCTGACACCTTCAACTGTTTTTGGTAATTGCTATTTCTCTTTACTTGTGGTGCTCGTATCTGTTATTGCGTTGATACTCTTGGATATTTTTTGATCCCCTCGAATTTGACATATTCCCCAGGGTGATGGAAATTTAATGACTTGATGTAAGGTTGATGGAACAACATCCATATCATGGATCCAAGGTCTCCCCATGATTATATTCCAAGTCAACTACCTGAAACTTAGTTTCTTTAACAACACCTGCAGCATAAGTTGTCAGAGTTACCTCACCTTTTGTTACCACGCTTGAATTGTCCAAGCCTGATAAAGCATGCGCCTTTGGTATCATCTTATCTACAGCTTGCATTTCCCGCAACACTTTTAGTAGAATGATATTTACAGAGCTACCTGGATCAATCAAAACTCTCTTTACATCAGTGTCATATATAATTAAATATATTACTAGAGCGTCATTATGCGGTGTAATAACTCCTTCCGTATCTGAATCATCGAAGCTTATACTCTCATGTTCTAAGGTTTGCTGTACTCGCTTGCCGTGTGTGATCGTCATTTTAGAAACTTTGTTTGAAGCCGTGTATGTTACTCCGTATATATATATATATATATATATATATATATATATATATATATATATATATATATATATATATATATATATATATATATATATATATATATATATATATATATATATTCTCCTCCACTGATGACATTTACTATCCTCTTAGGTGAAGGTGGTTTCGGTGGCTCTTGCCTATTTTTCATGTAGGCTTGCTTTCCCTTTTCAATGAACAGCTCCGTGAGGTAGCCTTGTTTCAACAGATGATCTACTTCACTTTGTAGAAATCTGCATTCTGAGGTTTTATGCCCATGGTCGTTGTGAAATTTGCACCAATGGTCTGGGTTACGTCTGTTTGGATTTGACCGCATCTCTTTTGTCCACCGTGCCTTATACCCCGTACTCCTTAGAACAACTACGAGCTCGGAATTAGTTATATTGAAACTATGACCAGCAAATCGTGCCATTAAATTCCTATCATCATCTCGTGACTCTTGGTTGTTTCGATCACCTTTGAACCTGGATGAAGATCCGGTTCCCCTATCTCTCGACCTCTGATCATAATGTTGATTGTTCTGCCTAGAACGTGGGTATTTTCCTGCAGGTCCCATATATGGATCGTACCTGTTCTTACCTGAACTTTTGTCGGCTTCAGATCTTCTGGACCCGCTTCTATCTTCTCGTTGAGGTTGAGATAGGGTATCTTCTTCAATTCTGAGCTTCGTACTGTACCTATTATAAACATCGTTCCAAGTAGTTGCGGGAAATTCACGAAGGCATAATTTAAATCTTCTCGTGGCTTCTGAACTTTTGTCATTCAAATTACTAGCAAAAGCTATTGCATCCCAATTATCAGGTACATGGGACAACATCATTCTCCCGGGTTGGAATCTGTCAACGAAATCTCTGAGCAATTCAGTCTTCTCTTGTTTGATTTTAAAGATGTCCTCCATTCTCTTCTCCACCTTCTGAACTCCCGAGTGTGCTTTAATGAAAGAATTTGCAAGCTCAGCAAAAGAATTTATAGAATTTTCAGGTAAAAGAGAACAAAGAGAATACCAGGTTGATTCTCCCTTGGTGAGTGTCTCTCCTAACTTTTTAACCAATACTGATTCAATTTCTTGTTTGTTAAATCGTTGCCTTTTACTCCTGTTGTAAATGCAGTTACATGGTCACGAGGATCCGTTGTACCATCATATTTTGGGATGTCATGCATTTTAAATTTATATGGAATTGGTAGAGGAGAAGCACTTGGTTTCCACGATTGTTGTGAGTATTTATCCACATCCACTCCTTTTATCACAGGTGAAACTCCAGGGATTTGCTCGATTCGTTCGTTCTGCTCCTTGAGTTGTTTTTGCAAGGTTAATACCAAATTTTGAAGATGAGAATTACTTGCATTACCTGGTTCTCCATCTTGTGAGTCACTAGGAGTTGCTCCATTGGCAGAATCAACTAGACCAGAGCGAGGGTTTTCCAACGTGTTGTTGTTTGGTGTTGCTGGCGCAGCAGGCAACTGACTAACTAGGGCTCGCAAGGCTTTGTCAATCCGTGAGTCGATTATTTTCTTTAAAAGATCATCTCTTGTTTCATCTTCTCCGTCAACATGTTCGGACATATCATTTGGAGTTCCTTTACGAGATCCACGTGGAGAAGTTTGAAGGTTAGCGTTGTTGAGTTCATCATCATCACTTTGATGGTTCAGATTTTCCTGGTTATTGTTGTCATTGTTGTTCGACATACTGACAATGGGTTGAACGTTAATTTAGAAAGAGCGGATTATCAGATTCCTAGCAATGGAACCAATTTGTTTAACCAAAAAATGTAATTTGGTCAAAGCCTGAATTTAGAGAAAAGAAATCGAGCTACTGATAAGCAAATAGACGGAAATATAATTGGCTTTCAAAGAATAAAGATAAAGTAATAAGAACTTGTTATTTCAATATGATATCAAGAATGTTCTGTATCCCTACAAATGATAAAATTTCCTCTTTTTATAGTTGACAAGGAGTAACGGACGTACTGAATAACTAACGTATCAGGTATTTAATAATGAATGTAGACTACTTTTTGTCATCGGATTCTTGTCTTTAATGCCCTTTTTATCCGTTGATATTGAATGACTTGAATAGACACGAGAGTCTTATCTAAAATTTCCTCTGGTGTCTGTTTTCTTTTCCTCCACCGTGCATGTTGTCTTCCGTGCCTTTTAATCACTTATTGCTTTTTAACTGTTTGACCAAATCCATTGTGTCATGCCACGTTATCTTTAATTCAAAGTCAATTTTTTCCCAATACAACACCAACTTCAATTAGACTCTTGGGGAAGTTTACGACCAGGTGGGACATTTATATGTACTCATGAATAGACAACTAGTGAGATTTTTTTTTTGAATATAATATTTTTTTCATACTGATTACCTTAAAGAGAAATGCTACACTGCATATAAAAAAGGTTAAAATCTAGTGTCTACAGCCACAAGGAAAGAGAGGCGCTGAGCGAGGTGTTCGCAAAACGTTTTACACTAGTGGTTTTACATTAAATTCATGCTGTCCCCAATTCCCAAACACCCCCAAAAAGACAAAGTATACACAATTAATTGATCATTACACATACTAAAATTTTGGCCGAAGAAAAAAGGTGTATTTTTTGAGAGTTTGAAGATTCTTCAATAGTTAAGACTTAGGTTTGGATCATTTCTCACCTGCCCTATTTACATAAAAATCAATATTACCTATCCTTATGATCTATGGTCAAGCAAATTATAGTAATATATTCTCAAGAAAATGATATTCTTGAGTAGCTTTTGCAAGTATTCGCGTTCATGTTGAAATTGTTATTGAATCCCATGGCATCTGGCAAGTATCATTTCATATATGAAATTGGATAATTCATTAGTAGAGGGAAAGAAAAAAAAATACCGAGCTTACAAAAACTAACCACAATATTATTAAGTGCAAATATTTCTAGCCTTCTAGGAATGTCTTTTTAACTTTCTTTGTTAATTTAACAAGATCAATGTTTTGTTTTTCCATCTTGAGCTTTAATAATCTGATCTGTTTCATATAGGATGACAAACAAATATGGAGGTAAAACCAGCAGTTGCCGTGAGGGCCATCCTTGTTGGAGGAATTGCTGCATTTGCAAAAATCGGTGGTGCTGTTAAAGCTGCAGGAGGTATAAAAGTAGGTGCAGCTGCTGCTTCTATGACTGCTGCAGCAACTGCTGCCATTTCAGGATCCAAACAAGAAGCAAACACTGCTTCTCAGCACTCATCAAAATGATTCAATACAAATTATATAAGATATAGAATAGTGGTGTTGCTAGTTGGATAGTATACATAATTGATCAAGTAGCTCACATATGAGTCTTGGATTGTTCTGTACAAATAAATGTAGGAATTTTTTAAAGCGATGTTTTTGTCATCACTTTGTTCTATAGTATACTAGGAATGTACGCTGGCGTATGAATAAAGAATATTTGTGGCTATACTGCTACTATCTGGTTCTATAAATTATGATGGTGCACCCAGAATATGTAAGTTAAGGATGAAACCCGACCCGCTGCCTGAGTTAATTCATCAAACAATTTTGACCAAAATCCAAGGTGCTAACACTTTTTTTTCCTGAAAAAGTGGGCCGCCCAGGACGTTAAGCTTCCGCGATGCACAGAGTCCGGGGAAGGGCCGAACCATAAGGGTCTATAGCACGCAATCTTACCCTGCATTTCTGCAAGAGGTTGTTTCCTTAGAACAAGTAATTTCTAACGGGTGAAGAACTCAACCAGGGTCTGATCAATATTGTAACCTGACACATTATTCTTTACTCACGAAGATTCAACATCTCAACGCATTCAATCTCCACCCACATTTTGGTCAAAGAAGGTTGTGTTTCTCCACGGTAAAATAATATTACTGCGTAGAAGTTAAGAGTTACAAACTATTCACATACATGATACAACACTCAACAACCAAAAGATGCTTGGTCCAAACTCAGGTGCTCCAACTTTCCACTGTTTCCACTTTCCAGTACACATCCTCGTGCTGTAATGGAACCGGTGCATGGACACAGTATTAGCTAATAAGATGAAGATAATCAAACATCCCAGGTTTGGCAAAGACATGATGATGTCAGATTTGATGCACTTTTGAATTTGCGGAATCACATGTGAAATCCGGTTGGTCAACCGAGGTCACAAACAACTCAGCATTTGGAACCTCTAACTCAAGAATGACCTAGATGTAAGACGAGAAATGTAATTGCATGAGAACTATTCGAGGTTTATTCATCTAACAACATCTAAAAGATAGAAGGCCCTGAAGAAATTAGTGTAATTAGTCTAATATAATAATGTCGGAAAACAACCCAGGTTCAATCTGGAAATTCAATTTGCTTCCCGCAGAAAAAATCAAATAATAAACTACTATCTACCACCAAGTTCTTCCTTTAATATGAGATAGAAAGAAGAAACGCACGATAAATACCATAACTTCTCGATGACATACCAAAAGGTTTTTCCCTTTGTGGAGGAACGGAGCGGGAACATAAAGGTTACACTGTGGCCCAAAGGACTGCAAAGAGCCAAATAGAAAATTCCGTTTTGAGAAATGAAAGAATTTCAGGATTTTATTATCTGACCACTAAAAAGAAATACCTACAGAAATAAAAAAGAAAATTTTACCGGCCAAAATCTTCCAATATTATATCCATTGATAAATGCAACCCCTTTACTCCAGCCACGAAATGACAAAAAAGTGTCTTTCACTTCATCAACTGTAAGATGACCAGCATAGAAAGCTGGCTCTGGATGATAATCTGCAAAAGAATGAATAGTGTCACTATCCCCTGTACTCTTGCACTCTGATGAATCAACCAACTGTATGACCACTTGCACACAGTTTTATTACTGAATCCAAACTTACTTATTCTATTTTTCAGATTCTTCCGCACAGAATTTCCAAGGTTGGTGTATGCATCTGAAATAACAGAATCAATCTGTTGATCCTCATTCAGATTGTGAAAAGGAATAGGCAACATTTTCCACTTATGCAGCGGCTCGCCATCTAAATAAACAGGAGACAGTATACCCTGCAAAGCAAGTACACAGTTTACACCATTGTGATTGAGGAAGAAGGCAGAAAAGAGGAGGGGAAACCAAAAAAGGAGAAGGAAAAAACATTTTTAACTTGCTAAAACTAATAAATGGCAGGAAAATATGCTGAGGTAGATCAAGTGAACCTATAGAGGAATGGCAAAAACACTACATTATTCTTGTAATGTATACGACTTTATATAGTCTCGCATTAGTTGAGAGTATGAACTGTAATATCCTTATATGATCTTGGACAATGCTCGCCGAACGATCTACCCCTTAGGGGTTGAGTTATACTTACACACAGGTCCATTTTCTTAATATGGTACCAAAGCCAGGACCATTCCTAACAATGGGTTACTCAATGTTGAGCTCCTATGTTATGTCATCCACACTCTAGATGTCCAACCTGGACGTACAGGGGGTGTTAAGAGTCCAACGTTTGTTGAGGTATGGGTTATAATCTCATTATATGGTCTTGGACAATTCTCATCTCATGAGTTAGATTTTTTAGTCAAGTTAAATCCAAGATCAATTTTTCCAAGATTCTATTAGTTCGAGATCAAATTCTTGCTAGTCTAACTAATCTTACCATTGAGAAGTATCTACCAGACTTTTATCCATCTTTTCTCTACCTGAGGTAACATCTCACAAGACTTTTATGATGACTATTCTGTCTAAAGACTTTCATTTATGCAGACGTACAAGTTTAGAACTGCTTCCCAGAATTCATGTGTAAAATGTGCCCTCAATACCTCAGAGGACAACAGAAGTTAATGCAGATCAACTCTTAACTTACCTTCTTGTCAAAGATATATTGCCCATAGTTTATACGCCCCATATTTTCTACCTGTAAAACAAAAATATTCATAAGTTAGAAAGATGAGATTTACTTTCATCATTCATGAGTAGCAAACTGAAAAGTGAACAAACTACTGGATATGGCAATTCCTATCGAGAATGATACGGTTAGTGCATTTTCTTTTTTCCTTTTCGGAGAAATGCCCGTCACAGAAACTATGCAGTTGCTCCTTTTTGTTTTGAGTTCTCTTACTGTATAGTTGAACAGTAAAGGTATGAACCAAACATTTCCTCTTTTCTTTTTTCTCATTCCCCAACTCCTACACCCAGCCTCTACTCTCTCTTGTTTCTTCTTGTTCTTTTCATTGCTTCATCTCCCCTTCCCTCTTCCTCCTTTCCCCAATACTGTGCACCCCCCCCCCCAAAACCCCTTCTCAAACCCCGCCCCGACTCCCCGCCCTGGATGGAATCTCCTTCCACAAACAACTAGTGGATTTTGTTTGTTAATCCGTTCCCCTTTTTCTTCCTTTCTTTTTGCTTCACAACCACTAAACATAAGGAACAAATGTGTAGGAAGCAGGAAAGCAATAAACAGGGAAATTTGGGAATGAAAGAAAATACAACTAAAAAACTCCTGGGGCTGGAAGTAGGATCCCTCATATTAATTTATCTTACAAGTTTCAACAAAGACAGCGGAATTTTTTGAAAATAGATCCTTTTCCTTTTTGTTGTTCTGTTTGTAGAATACATTAGGGAACACACTGAGGACAACAAGAAGGAGAAGAGATAGAAATGAAAAGGACTTTCTTCTGTCAAGCACTTCGCTGAAAACTTAAGGAGAGCTGTGCAAAAGCTGGTTTTTAAGAGTTTAGGGGTAAATTGATTCAAGAAAACGTTTAACGAGAAAGGTTCTAGGATGAGGAATGTCGGGAAGTAATAAAGTATTTCACCCTATTTTTATTCCTCATATATCTTCATAATATGGGAATATCAAAGCAGAAGAGCACAAGTTAGCAATAAAAAGGAAATACCGAATATGTACATAAAAGGCATTCTTACGAGTCCTGTGGACCGTGTTGTTGTTCTGTTTTATATTAGGAGCACACAAGAATATGCATTTAGTGTGTAACTTCTTTTTTAATGTATACCATTTCTAAACAGGAACACCCTATTTTCGTTACAACCCTGTCAAAAAGAGAAGTAGAAGCAGTAATTGTGATCCATGCCCTTAATTTTCAGAAAGAAGTTGCTTAAAATTTAATCAAATTCAACGAAAACTTCCATCTTCGGAATTCATAGTAAGGTGTATCTCCGGAAAGGATCACAGCATAACTCAAAAGCATTGCTAGACATGACGAACAGCAAGTACTACGTACCAGTATATAAATTTTGCTACCAGAAGAACATTGAGTATGAGGAAGCCTGATTGGAGTATTTGACCATCTAACTATAGTGCCTACATATTTTGGAATTTCTTCATTGTTTTCTGAAGGGCATGAAATGAATACTTGCCCCCTGTCACGCACCTGCAAAATTATATTAAGACCCTCCTTTGTACAATAATAGTGACATAAGCGCCAAAAAAACATAGCAGTAAATCAAATTTCATTTCCTTTCGAAAAAAAAATTGACAAGCTCAGACCAAAACCCAAAGAGGTTCACGCAAGGGTAAGCCCCAGCAATCGGCTAGGCTGAGCTAGTTGGCATATTACACGATGGCCAAAGTATATTGAAGATATTATTCAATTGCACAGTGATATAGCTTCATAGTAAGGAGATGAAATTCAGTTAATACCTGCACCAATGAGACACAAAGGGATAGTTCTATTCACAAGTGAATCTCCAAAGTGGAAGTAGAAAAGAACTACGGTTGTTTAACTGAAAACCTTTTACCAGTACTAATTAAATGAAATAAGGAAACAGACAGACATAACGGAAACTTTCCAGTTATATGACAAAACCACTTACCTTTGGTATGAACAACAAACTTCCATTAGCTTTTGCTTTGTAATCAGAAACATAAAACATGAAGCCAAACATCTGAACAAGAAAAAACATTAAAATAGGTAGATTATATCAATTGTTGCACTTTAATAACTCAGAACTATGAAACATGCATCCATGATAAGAGTATGTTATACCTGGCCCAAAGACTCCATTGCTAGTGGGTCTTCAGATTCAGTGACACCATCAAAGTATTTAGTATCAATTATGTTGAACAGAGATTTAGTCTGCTGCAACTTAATAAGGCCATATGCTTTCTTTTCATTATTGGGAGGAACTGAGGCAAGAGGCGCTGCAGTATATTTAGCAATCACCCTCCGAAGAGCTGAAAGTTGATTAATGAAAGATAATGAGGTAGCTAACAAAAGTATCTTTAACCAATTAGTTGGAGATGGAAAATATTCGCATAAGGTTAGAAAATGATTAAAGCTTACAACTGAAATTTGCATTTCATTAAAGCGATATGGTTTTGATCACTTAAGACATAAAACTGGTTCTTCAGATTTATGGACAAAAGTTGAAGCTGCAACGAGCCCAAAAAATCTTTTTATTTTTATTTTATGTCCTGCCCACATGTGGGAATATACTGGATATGTTGTTGTTGTATAACAATGGTGTCCTGACCAATTTATGTGCATTTAGACTATTCCACAAGTTACCTATTAACTCCCACCGGCGTGGTGCCTGGTAACTTTGCCCGCCAAGACTTACGCAGATGGAAATTAATCCCCTAACAATTTGCCTAGCTGGGATTTGAACCGGCGCTCCGGTGGTTCTCATCCCGCTTCATTGACGGCTAGGCCACATAGGTGGGTGTCAATGAGCCCAAATATTCTAAAGAGACATCCACTATTTTTTCCATCTTTCCTCCAAACAATGTTCTAAGGAAGTTCTGATTTGGACCTTTTGAGTCCTCTCATAAGTGACATACTCTAGTAAAGCCAATAATGTGAGGCACATATCCCATATTTCTCTTGCAAGTTCATAGTGTAGCATTACATGATGGACTGATTCTTAATCTTTCTCACATACGTAGGATATGTCACACAATTTACCGGGAGTGCACTGAACAAGGGAATGGAATGCAAAGAAATACTTCTGTCAAGTCCTCTGAGCTTTGGTTACACTACTAAGAGGAAACACTTGATGAGATATAAAACAATTTGATCATTTGAGAGAGCAAAAGTAGTCATCATTCACTTTCCAGGACTTTTTCTTTGTCCATGGAACTAAAAGTGCTTCGTCCTTCTATTTAATGACAATACACCCTCCCCCCTCCCAAGGAAAAAGTAAAGAAGGAAAGAAAAACAGGAAAAAGAGTCCAGACTGAAAAGAAAAAGTTCTTACACCCCCTCAATCCTCTAATCTTGAAAATTTTTTACCTTCCACCAGTAGGAAGTTCCATGGATAGGGACAAACAAAAGATAAACAAAAACTTCAAAGAAAAGGTTCCATAATAAGATAACAGATGGCAAAGGAAAAGCTTTTCCATGATAAAATTACAACAAGAGAACAGGTATATATTCAGATTAGTACACCTTGGTATTTTGGATTGTCAATGTCGCCAGATTCTTTGATAGGTGCATCCTGGACAAGGTCTTTAGTTGCATTACTATGATAGAGCAAGAAACTTTAATGAAAATTTTCAGAAATTTCCTCACATAATCATACGATGTAAGATCAGGCTTGTAATCAGACTCGTCTGCACCAGTATTTGCACCACTATAAAAACCAAAATTTGTTCCACCATGCGCCATCTAGGAGAAAAGAGTATATATCAGCTTGGTATCAAGTAATGATATGTCACTATAAACAGCAGAATTGGAACTCACATAGAGCACAGCTGATCCATTTCTTGACAAGATCCGTTCTAAGTAAGTTGCTGTAACAGTTGCATCAGTATTTGCAATATGCTCTCCCCAGTGCGTGAGCCAGCCAGTGTAGAACTCCCTAAATACCAAAACCTATCAACATCACCTATAGCAGCTGATGGCTTGATAAGAAAGGAGCAAACAAAAAGACACTAACGTAGAAAGAGGTGGTGATTTCCCTGGTGCATTGAACTCTTTTTGCAACTTAAAATTGGGCCATGGATCGTCTCCAGTTGTAAAATCGACAGCTAAAGTAGAGAATTCATGATTAGAATCAAGCTGACAAGAATTTCCAAAGACAAATATAACAGAATATAAGGCAGCCAAATTCTCTACTATATGTTTAAGAAACAACTTTTTGAGGAGGCTACATAACGTCCTATTTTATTATTGAATTTGATTATCAAGTAGAGATTATCATCTACACTAGCCATATTGACAGAGACAACAGCATTTTTACTTGTTTCGAGTTGGTAAGTTTTACGGGTTGGTATTAACTGCTACCTGAAAAGACAGCATCCCCAGGAATAGTCCCTTTGTGAAGATTTTCTCTTGAACCTCCATCTGTAGTATATCTGTTAACCATCAGGTAGTCAATGATACATAACAGTAAACTCCAAAATGAAAAACAGAGCAAAGCATAATAGACTGAAACCCAACCTTAAAAGATAATTGATATTTAATTCAGGGAAAATACAGACACAGACAAACGGACGTGGAAAGAAAATATCGAAAGGCTAGCAATCAAGCAACCGTATTACAGTTTTGAGAAGGTTTAAGTCAAGCGAGAGGATCAAACAAGATCATAAGAGCAACTTACAGAATAACATCATCTCCAAGGTGTCTGCGGGCTATCCTTGCTAAATGATGCAGGTAGGCCTTGTCATCTCCATATGAACCAAATTCATTTTCTATCTGTCCCATTTTCACCATTCAGTGTAATCTACATCTATTGGCTTATACAAAAGCTGAAACACGGTAAAAAGAAAATCATGGAATGCCAAGTATTTCATCATGTATAAAATAGAACTTCCGTCATAACCGTATTTCACTTCCAGGTAGATGAAAAAGTCTATGGACTGGGTATTTATGATGATAATTGTAATTTTAATGGAACAGCAGTAAGTTATTTGAAAGATGTCATCTCAAAGCCAAATATAACATTAGGTAAAGTTCTATATATGTTACTGTTGAAGACATAATTAAGGATGTTGAGTTGTAGTTACAGAATTCAACATGATATCAAAGCCAGCCTTTGACAAGCCCGTTTTAGCACCCATAAGTTTGCATTGAAGTTCATGTATGAATTGCAAAGGGTTACACGTGAGGGAGGATGTTGAGTTATATTATCTTGACAACCTTTGGCAAGCCCGTTTTAGCACCCCATAAGTTGCATTGAAGTTCATGTATGAATTGCAAAGGGTTACACGTGAGAGAGGATGTTGAGTTATGGTATCTTGCCACACAGGATGCCACTTGCCTAACATCTTCCAAAGGAGTTTATAAGATCTTGGGCCACTCCAATCATAACCTTAAGGTTTGAGATGTAAAGATCGGATCAGGTAAAGCCTTGAGTTCCACAAGCAGGAAAAGAATCAAACCCCATGTGAAGGAGCGGACGAGTTGGGAACACAATTAAATAAATAAGAATGTACCCTATCTGAAAGATAAGCTTTTAGATGAGGCAGTCACACACTTTAACTGTAATCTTAAAATCTTGGAGAAAGTCTGTAGTGCAATTTATTAGAAAGGGTTTGGGACAGAGAAAAAGATATCAAGTAAATAGGGGTAAATGCAGGCTCCTATTCTTACTAAGTTACTTTTCACGAGCATTTGAGTAATAAGTAGGAGATCACAGTATAAGCAAAGGGCATTTAACTTTATCTGATTATTCTAGTGCACTAAATGGAACTTCATATAAACCTTAACAAGGCATTTTATATAAACTTACCACAATAACAGCTAAAAGAATTACTATCTTGATTAGATATAGTGTTCACATATGTAAAATAGGTCACCCCAAATTTGTACCATTTTTTGATATGTTGCCATTTGTTTTTGTTTCAGAAAAAAAAAAACAATGAGAGATGTCATGACTTTAATTGCATCTAATATCTCTGTAACCAAATACTGGAATCAAGTATCAGCAAACATTAAAGACATACCCTTCACATCTCCTTAGTGGGATGGATAAAATATAACTTAAACTTTATCAGTTACTCATCCTGTTACTCACAATTTAGGTACAATGTTACGAAGGGTTATCAATCTACCACATTACTAAGACAAGCAACAGGATTTCAGATATTTGCCAGAAGACATCTCATATTCATACTTTAGCTCTGCAGACCAAAATGTTTCATTATAGGAAACTAAGAAGCACACTTCAACAACAACAACAACAACAACTACTACCCAGTATAGTCCCACAAAGTGGGGTATGGGGAGGGTAATATGTAGACGAGCCTTACCCCTACCCGAAAGGGCAGAGAAGATGTTCCCAATCGACCCTCGGCTCAGTGAAGGAAAGGAAAAACAAAAACGAAAACAAAAGAAGCACACTTCCAATAGTATAAAAGATATTCCATATCCGTTAAGGTTTGAGTATTAACATATCCACGCTCTGATGATCCTTCATTAAAGTTTTGGTGAAGTATTTCCTGGGCAGATCATAGAATTTGCAGGTGACACATCATATTTGTTCAGAACTTACAACGCCTAGCTTTTTCTGCTGCATTGTGCTATAACTATTATTCTAGATCTGGAGTTGTATTTATCTGGATTAATAGCTATGCTATTTTAATGAAGCCAGCTTTCCGAAGTTCAATTCACCTGGACCATCATTATAGGGCCGCCATTTTTGTACGCATAAGAGACTATCTTCGGCAGCAAAATTCCCCACCATCTCTCAACCTGTAATCATTTTTAAGATTACATACAATACCACTAAATCAAGCAAATGATGCTAAAATGCTAAAATATTTTTTAAAAAAAAGTTGCTCCATCAATGTTGAGTGGAATAGGCTCGCAAGACTACCATTAACTTTTCCTTTAAAGGAAAAAACAAAGGATGAAACAAAAAGACAGAGATCAGTTGTGCGATCGACAATTTCTTAAAGTTTCAGTTACAAATGCTCAAAGGTAAGTTTTATAGAGCTGTGGTTAGACCGGCAATGTTGTATGGGGCAGAGTGTTGGCCGGTTAAAAACTCCCATATCCAGAGGTTGAAAGTAGCAGAGATGCGGATGCTGAGGTGGATGTGCGGGCACACTAGTATAGACAAGATCAGGAATGAAGATATTCGTAGGAAGGTGGGCGTCGTCCCTATGGATGACAAGATGCGGGAAGCGAGGCTCAAATGGTTCGGGCACGTGCAGAGGAGAAGCATCGATGCTCCGATGAGGAGGTGTGAGCGGTTGGCCGTGGTGGGCACGAGAAGAGGTAGAGGAAGACCTAAGAAGTATTGGGGAGAGGTGATCAGGACATGGTACGTCTGTAGATTTCCGAGGACATGGCCCTTGATAGGAAGGCCTGGAGGACTAGCATTAGAGTTGTAGGATAGGGGTAGTGAAGCTTTCCTTACTTCATAGGGTGAGGCGGGGTTGGTTTAGGATTGATCTTAGATGGTTTGCAGTTTATGTTGAACCCACACTATCCTTGATGTTTATCTTAGATGCCTTAGACTCTGATTATTGTAATTGGATGTCATTCATCTTTTGGTTTTTATGCTTCTGTTACTTTAATGGCCTTTACTGGAGTTACTAATGAATGCTCTTTTCTTTTCGTGTTTACCTTGTTTTTCTTTATTTCCGTCATTCTGAGCCGAGGGTCTATCGGAAACAGCCTCTCTTCCCTACCGGGGCAGGAGCAAGGTCTGCGTACACATTACCCTCCCCAGACCCCACCATGTGGAATTTTACTGGGTAGTTGTTGTTTGTGATGACTACCAGAAATCCAGAAGACAAGCATTCGGCATTACTTCTTAAAATGTTATAACTATAACCGATAAAGAGTCAAGAAGAGCACATTAGATTCCTAATTATCTGCAATGGTGATCGACAGGATATGAGGAGTTCTTAATGAAGTGATATAGCATACATCCATGTGTAATGCATCTTCAGTTAGGCCTTAACTTAGGAAATTAAGTCTGCACTTTTACTAGGTAGGCCTCACATTAATTCTAGCTTCTTGTCATTCACATCATGTTGCTTGTGTAAGAAAACCTATATAAAATGATTACAGTGCAGTCCTGGATCTAGTTGAGTGATTGTTAACTTGAAAATGAAAATCAATCTTGTTTGATGTTCTTTTTCCTTTCCTTTTCTCATGGTGGAGATTAATCATATTATCTCTAGTAGCAATTGAGAAATCACTATATTTAATATTTGACAACTAAAGAAATAGACTACCTTCCTAATGTCAACAAGTCAGACTAGCAGGTACCCCGTGGTCTGTAGGATCAACATGTACGGCCTAGTTTACTCTTTTTTGTTTACTTCTTTTTCTCTAAGAAAGGTGAGATGCAAGCACGTAGCCTAACTTAAAGTTGCTTGGTAACCCCTTTGTACACTTGGATTCCAAGCATGCCTAGTTCATCCCAAAAAGATTGTGAACTCCTACGTAAGCGTTATCTGGTCAGCAACTGACTTGTGGATGTGGGATGTTCTAGGTCTTGTGCAGCATTTATGACCCACAAAGAAAACCATAAGTAACTAGAACAATTGGAATACATACCAAGTCAATGAAAGCAGGATCTGACGATCTAAGTCTTACAGCAGGTTCAATGGCAAGTAACCAAGCAGGGAAACCCCCAAAATCCCACTCTGCAGCAAGAAGTAAAGAAAACGTCAATAAACATTTCCAGAACATCTGCTGATAAGCTTATACAGCAAAAGATGGACTAAATAAAACAGTAAACTTCAATCATTCCCTAGCATATGCATATAAGTACAAATGGAGCTGAAATTTATGCATGGAAAAAATGTAAAATTTTGACTTTAAAAGTATAGTAGAGATGCTAGTGATGTGATAACCAATTTGACCAATTGGTGCCTCAGAGGTGAGAGAGAAACTCCAACTTCTTACTAAAATTCACTACCTTTCTATCTTCTAACTCCTTGAAACTATCGAAACAATGACTAACAATCCTCCAATTCCCAACACTGATCCACCTATTCATGAAAATTGATGAACCAATCACTACCCAACAAACTCCATCTTTCTTCAAACATTACTACATAATAATGATACTTCAATTCCAACCATCTCTAACACCCAATACCATCTTGACATGTCAGCTGAAACATTGGAAGACCAAACTCCAGAGAATTTCATTCCACCCTCCACAGAAGACAAAGCAAGGCTTTACTCTCCTTGGGAATACTAAATTATAATTAAAGTTTTTGGCCGGAAAGTGGGCACTTAGCCCTCAAACAAAAATTGCAAAACCTCTAGAAACCAACGGAATCTTTATCCCTCATTGATCTAGGAAACGAGTTCTTCATCATCAAATATCAAAGGAAGAAAATATGAATAAGGCATTACATGAGGGTCTGTGGTTTGTGTTAATCCATTCCCTATCAGTTAGACGATGGGAACCTAAGTTTCTAGCCTCTAATGCAGAAACTTACTTACACTGCCATTTGGTCTAGACTACCGGAGCTACTCACTGAGTTCTATGTTGTAGATATCCTACAACAAGTGGGAAATAAACTGGGTAAACTACTAAAAATCGACACATGCACGTCATCTACAACTAGAGGACAATATGCTCGAATATGTATCGAAGTACCTCTTGAAAGCCCCCTAAAGCCTCATGTTTTCGTAGGGAACCATCGCCAGCAAATCCTTTATGAAGGACTTAATATGTTATGTATCCGTTGTGGTAGAATTGGTCATATTACGACCAATTGCCCCATGAAACTCGCCTCACCAGCTACAACACCACAATCCAACAACAATTCCTAGTCTAAGGAAAGTGAAAGAAAGGAGCTACAAGACCCAGATTCCGAATGGAAGACAGTTACATTTCCCAAACGGCCTCCCAAATCTATGATGCACAAACCTACATCAGTTCCAAGCACCAAGGACATAATTCCTTCAATTTCAACGACCTCCTCAAAAGGACATCTACTACGCAACTCATCTATACAGAGGACTATCGAAGATCATAAAGGTACGAACTCGCCCAGTACTCTTACTAATCAATTAATTACTGTTTTACCTCAGCAAGTAACTATTAAAAACCTACTAGCAATAAAAAATAGTTTTGAACAATTAACAAATTCTAATGACCTAGTGGATCAAACTACAATCCCAAACCAAGTGGACCAAACTACAAGCCCAACACTAGAGCTAGTGGCCCAACCTCAGGAAATGGATACATCCGCCGGGTCTACCCAGTTACCACCCTACTTACCCGCTCCACCTCTAGAAAATAACCTTCCTAATTACCCTATATCACTCTCTTCTAGAGTAAATGATAACCCTAGTGACATGCAGCTTACAACTACATGTGCCAAGTTGGCAGCACTTGGTATCTCTGCCAATCAAGCAACAACTAACATGCAATCTCCAAACTTTGTTACGAGCCCACACACTACTGCCAAACGCCATCATGACCCCTTTCCTAAGCCCACACCAATACACAACGCTGCCATCCATCTACCCATGCAAGCCACACAACTGATCCATAGCCCACGTGACCAATCCAATATACACGAAACCCTTCTCCCACACAAACACAACTGCCTCAATTAACCAATCCAACTAATACATATACTGCCAAACCATCATTAACAAATCTAATTCATACACAACTTTCTCTACATCAACTTATAACCATGCACCAACATTTCCACTAAGAACTCACTACCAACGACCATCTCAACTACCCTTCTGGCCACTCAACATCCAATTCCTTAACCCAGCGACTAGGCAACAAAACACACCACCACCCACATCTAACCCGGTGATTTACACATCACAAGCATCCAATCCATTCCAACCACCACATCATGGCTGGAGATGGGTTTACAAAACCATTGCACTCACATTCTCTATGATAGTGAACAACCAAAAGTGATAGTTCGCCTCCAAAACCCACAGGATTTGGCACAGATAGCAACCAAAGGAATGACAACAGCTATGACATACTACGGTCAGTACAACTGGACGACAACACCCATGAACACCACCAACACATGGTGGAACCCTTTCCCTCAATACCAGCACCACTACCACCCCCGACCTATGCCGAACTACCCTTTTACCCACAAGCACAATCCCAGATCCCTTGGATCCACGAATACATACACATACCTCCAACAATGCCAATGTCACCAATGAGCCCCTCCGAACCACTAACTCCATCATCAACTTCCATGGGCCCACAACCCCAAGCCCAAGAGATCAAGAAATACTAACTCCACAGGAAATAGCAGTAGTCATGGAAGAAATGAGGGAAACACGAACGGAACCGGTGTGGCTAGGAGCATGCCATATCTCCGTCCTCAAGGACCAATACGAAAAAAAAAATACTACTCAATTGTCCACAAGAAAAGACCAAGTGCCTGACCAAACTGAGGCCAGCAATGAACCCAAGAGTAGGGAAATTTGCTGTGGTGATCACACTAACTCTCAAGGAGGTGAATCAGCAAACCAACCAGGAGAATCAAGTACGGTGGAGCGGGACACAACACCACCATAACCACCTCATTGTAGTAGATCCATGAATTTTGTCATGTGGAACTATAGAAGTGCACAATCACCAGAATTCCAAAGGAACTTTTATTCCATGCTAAATTATTACCAACCATCATTAGTCGTGCTCCTAGGAAACACACCTACTGAACCATCACCTGCTTAAGGAAGATTTTGATTTCTCCAACCTTTCACAACCACCATTTGAGGGGCGGGCAGGGGGTATAGTGGTTCTTTGGAATGACAATCTAGTTCATGTCACTGAAATTATCGTCACAAATCAGGAAATACACTGCATGGTCCACAAGGTCCACCTTTTTTATTTTCGGCTATCTGTGCAAGCACTTTACTATCATCACGGAAAATTTTATGGCAAAATTTAATGCATATAGCTAATACTTACAAGGTCCATGGACCGTAGGGGGTGATTTCAACGATATTATCTACTCGACTGAAAAATTTGAAGGTTGTGCATTAAACAACTCTAGAGCAGATTTGATGCTTAATTGTTTTAACTAATGTAATCTAATAGACTCAGGATTACGGGGAAGCAAATATACTTGGACGAATAAACGAAACCATGATACTGGAAAGATTAGATCGTATTGTAGCAAAATATGGATGGTCAAATATCTATACTGAAGCTCATGTTCATCACCTACCCAAAGCTCATTCGGACCATTGTCCTTTGTTGTTAAACCTTAATAAAAATACAACTCTAAAAAGTGATATATTCAGATTCGAAACAATGCGGTTGGCACACCAAGAGTTTCCCAAATTAGTTCATCAAATTTTGCAAACCAGCCCTCCGCCACCACAGGCTATTAATAATCTTACTACCCTACGCAAAACGTGGAACAAAGAATCTTTTGGAAATATCTTTTATAAAAAAATAATATCAAAGCAAGGCTACCAGGTATTCAAAAATCTCCAAATTACCCCACTAGCAATTTCTAACAAAATTTGGAAAGGGACCTTATATCAAAGTATAATCAAATTCTCGCTCTCTACCCCAGGGTAGAGGTAAGGTCTGCGTACACACTACCCTCCCCAGACCCCACTAAGTGAGATTATACTAGGTGGTTGTTGTTGTTGTTGTTTTCGCCCTTGAAGAAGAGTTTTGGAAATTAAAATCTCGCGTCAACTGGCTTAACCAAGGGGATGCCAATACAAGATTTTTCTATCTGTCTAACCTAAAGAGAAGGCTCCGTAACTGAATAATTGCTTTAAAAGATTCTATGGGAAATTGGATTTCTAATAATAACCAACTCCAGCAACTAATTACTAACTATTATACTCTTTATACAACCTCTCAGACAAATTCCTTTAAGACCTACACTCTTACTACTAACAATACACTTTTACAAGATGAAGCTACTACTTTATCGATGTCAGTGACTGATCAAGAAATTTTCCAAGTTGTGCATTCTTTTCAACCTCATAAATCTCCCGGACATGACGGACTCCATCCGTTATTTTATTAGAAATTTTGGCCTCAAATAAAAACATTCTCTAATTCAATTCTGTAAAAATATTTTCCAACAAGGGCATATACCCCTAGAATTAAACAAGATGTATATTTGTTTGATCCCTAAAATAAAGACCCCTTCCACTTCGAACCACTTTAGACTGATTAGTTTATGTAACACTCTTTACAAAATAATCAGTAAAATTATTGCTAATCGTATTAAACTTTTTCTTCATACACTTACTCACTCTACTCAGTCTGTTTTCCATAAAGATAGAAGGGCAGCAGATAATGCTATAATTTAAGAATTACTTAATCAATTTAGGACTTCTAGATCAAAGTGCTCTAGCATGCTTCTAAAAATATCCCTTGAAAAAGCTGTCGATCGGATGGAATGGAGCTTTACACGCCATTCTTTAACATTCTTCAATTTCCCTGCAAAGTTAATATCTCTCATTATGTCATGTGATTCCATAATCTCTCTACAATCCTTTTTAATGGATCCCCCACAAAGTTCTTCACACCATCTAGAGGTATTAGGCAAGGTGACCCGATCTCACCATACATTTTTATTATTTGCATGGAAATTGTGAAGTAGTTAGTCATGTTTAGTGTCCCACATCGGGAAGTAGATACCTATTAATATGTAAATTACTGTATATAAATAGGGTTGTACAACACTTTAATCAATAATAAGATTTTTCTCTCGTGCATTCTCACATGGTATCAGAGCAACCGTGAGAAATTTATCGCTGTACATAAATTCTAGCGACTCCGGAAAGAGAAAACAATCAACCGGAGGCCCTTTTTCCGGCAAAAATAAGTTTGTCCGCAAGAACCGAATATATCCATCAGTGTTGTGCAAAAACCAACACCACCGAGAAGTAGATCCGAGCTCGGCGACCAACCCATTAAAAAATCTCCGGCAGAAAAGGTTGCACGCGCCCCCATGCGCCGCCGTAAAAATTTCTCCGCAAAGTTCCGACTCCCACGCGCCGACGAGCGAGGCAGTTTTTGGCTAGAATTTGGTAAAATTTTTTCAGGGCAGTGTCTTCTCCTTGCAAATACCGAGCATACCCATCCAATTTAAATCAAATTCAGACCACTTTTATATGTTTTTGCCATGAGCAGTGATTTTTTCGGCATGAACAGCAATTTCCAGAAAATTTTTGCTTTTTCGGCGCAACATTATAATGGCATTCGTATCAGAAACATTTAACTCACAATCCGTTGGATCCAATTTGTTGAATCCAATCCAGATGGTTTCTTTATCAGATTATGTTGAGTTACTTCAGTACAAAGCATGTAAACAGACATCTTTAGGGATAGCTTCCGTTGTTCAAATAAATAGTACGTGACTTTTGTCTCCCAAGCTTCTAACCTCTAAGTCTTGGGTCATTGATTCAGGTGCATCTGATCATATTTCTGATAACAAATCTCTTTTAACTAGTATTTCATATTCTCAATCTCTTCCAAAAGTCACAATGGCCAATGGGTCTCAAAACATGACAACTGCAATAGTTCAAGCAAGCCCACTTCGTTCCTTACCTTTAGATTCAGTCCTTTATGTTCGCAATAGTCCTTCTAATCTCATAGATGTTAGTCGCTTAGCCAAATTACTTGAATGTGTTGTTTTATTTCTTGATGACCTTGTTTTTACACAGGAAACGCAGTACGATGCAAATCATTGGTACCGAACGTGAATCAGATGGACTTTATTACCTTATCCTTGCAAAATCACACGGACTCGCATCTTGTTTTCCTTCAATAACTTGTCTTGTTACCAATTCACCATATTTATTACATAAACGGTTGGGAAATCTCAGTTTGTCAAAACTTCAGAAAATGGTACTTGGTTTATCTCGCTTGTCCACTCTAGAGTGTGAGTCATGTCAGCTCGATAAGCATATCCGCTCCCATTTCCCTCGGCGTCTGGATAATAGAGTAAAGTCACCTTTTACTTTAGTCCATTCAGATGTTTAGGGTCCTAGTCGGGACAGTTCTACCTTGGGATTCCGCTACTTTGTCAGTTTTATCGATTAATATTGCAGGTGCACTTGGATATCTTTGATGAAAAATCGCTCTGAATTTTTTTCCATTTTCCAGACCTTCCACGCTGAAATTCAAAATCAATTTGGGGTTTCTATCCACATATTTCGTAGTGATAATGCCCTAGAGTATTTGTCTTCCCCATTTCAGCAGTTTATGAACTCTCATGGAATTATTCATCAAATATCTTGTCCGTACACATCTCCAACAAAATGGGGTAGCTAAAAGAAAGAATAGACATCTTATTGAAACTGCTCGTACACTACTCATACAATCTCATGCTCCGTTGTATTTTTGGGGGATGCAGTTCTTATATCTTGCTATCTTATTAATCGTATGCCATCTTCAGCTATCCAGAATCAAGTTCTATTCTCTGTCATGTTTCCCCACTTACCTTTGTTCTCTCTTCCACCCCGTTTCTTTGGAAGCACATGTTTTGTTCATAACCTTACTCCAGAAAAAAGATAAGTTAGATCCTCGTACTCTTAAGTGTGTATTTCTAGGTTACTCGAGAAAGCAAAAAGGGTATCGATGCTATTCTCCTTACCTCCAGCGAAACCTTATGTCTGTTGATGTTACCTTCTTTAAAACCCAATCATACTTCACAGGTCCAGGTAATCACTTAAATATTTCTGACGTGCGACCAGTTTCATCTTTTGAAGATTCAGTCACTATCTCTCATTCATCTTCCTCTACAACTCAAACTCCACCACCTACTACTCCAGTTGCAGCTCCACCACCTATAGCTCCAGTTCCACCACCTAGTCCAGTTCAACCTTCTGCAGCCCCACCACTCTTGACTTATCATTGTCGTCCACGTCCAGCATCAGGCCCAGGTGATTAACGTCCTGCATCAGATTCTGCACCTACTGCGGACTTGTCTCCTCTTAATCAACCAATTGCACTCTGCAAAGGTGTACGATCCACTATTAATCCTAATCCTCATTATGTCGGTTTAAGTTATCATTATTTGTCATCACCTCATTATGCTTTTATATCATCTTTGTCCACTGTTTCTATCCTAAAGTCTACAGGTGAGGCACTATCTTATACAAGATGGCGACAGGCTATGATTGAGATGTCTGCTTTACATGCGAGTGGCACTTGGGAGCTTATTCTTTTTTCCTTCATGTAAGTCTAGTGTTGGTTGTCGTTAGGTTTATGCAGTCAAAGCCGGCCCTGATGGCCAGGTTGATCGTCTTAAGACTCGTCTTGTTGCAAAAAGATACACTTAGATTTTTGGGCTTGATTATAGTGACATTTTCTCTCATGTGGCTAAAGTAGCATTTGTTCGTCTCGTCTTGTCCATGGTTGTTGTACGTCATTGGCCTCTTTATCAGTTAGACATTAAGAATGCTTTCCTCCACAGTGATCTTGAGAAAGAATTTTATATGGAGCAACCACCTGGTTTTGTTGCTCAAGGGGGAGTCTAGTGGTCTTGTATGCCGATTGCTCAAGTCACTAGATGGTTTGAAACAGTCCCTTCGAGCTTGGTTTGGTAAGTTCAGCATATTTATTCAGGAGTTCGGCATGACTCGTAGTGAAGCTGATCACTCTATGTTTTATCGACATTCTGCTCCTAATCTGTGTATTTATCAGGTGGTTTATGTTGATGATATTGCTATTACTGGCAATGATCAAGATGGTATTACTAATTTGAAGCAACATCTTTTTCAGTACTTCCAGACTAAGGATCTGGGCAGATTGAAGTATTTTCTAGGTATTGAGGTCGCTCGGTCTAGCTAAGGTGTTGTTATTTCGCAGCTGATGTATGCCTTACACATGCTTGAGGAGGCTAGAATGATAGGTTGTAGACCTGTTGACACTCCTATGGATCTGAATGCTAAGCTTCTGCCTGGACAGGGGGAGCCTCTTAGAGATCCTACGAGATATAGGAGGTTGGTTGGCAAATTGAATTACCTCATAGTGACTAGACCTCACATTTTTTTTCGGTAAATGTTTTAAGTCAGTTTATGGATTCTCCCTGTGATAGTCACTGGGATGCAGTTGTTCGCATTCTTCGGTATATAAAGTCAGCTCTAGGCAAAGGGTTACTATTCAAGAATTGAGGCCACGAGCAGATTGTTGGATGCACATGCTGATTGGGCAGGATCACCTTCTGATATACGTTCTATGTCTGGATGTTCTAGTAGGAGGTAATTTGGTCTCCTGGAAAAGCAAGAAACAGAATGTAATTGCTCGATCTAGCGTTGAAGCCGAATATCGGGCCATGGCTGTGTGGATCAAGCTGTTACTCAAGGAGTTGAAGTTCGGAGAAATTAGCAAGATGAAACTGGTGTGTGATAATCAAGTTGCTCTAATATTGCATCAAATCTGGTGTCCCATGAGAGGACTAAACACATTAAGATCGACTGTTACTTTGCTAGAGAAAAGATACTCTCACGAGATATTGTTACAAAGTTTATAAAGTCGAATGATCAGTTAGCAGATACTTTCACTAAGTCTCTTACTAGTTCTCGTATTAGTTACATCGGTAAGAAACTCGTACATATGATTTATATACACCGGCTTGAGGGAGAGTGCTAAGAAGTTAGTCATGTTTAGTGTCCCACATCAGGAAGTAGATACATATTATTATGTAATTACTGTATATAAATAGGGTTGTACAATACTTTAATCAATAATAAGATTTTTCTCCCGTGCATTCACACAGAAATGTTATCTCGGAGGATAAACAATGCAGCGGATTACAATCAATGGAAACCTATTATCTTGAATGCTAAAGCACCTTAAGTATCTCATATCTTTGCAGACAATATATTGGCATCCAAAATAACAACGTCCAATTCTCATAAAATTATCAATTTACTGGACCAATTCACTCAGCACTTAGGTCAGAAAGTTATTTTTTGAAAAATCAAGGGTTTACTTCTCTAAATATTGTTCAACAAATGACAAGAATTTCATCCTCTCCTCTTTCAATATGGTGGAAGCGAAATCATTTGGCAAATATCTGGGTTTTATATTTTCACTTCAAAGCCCAACAAAAGAAATTTTCAATTCTTAATTGACAATTTCAAAAATAGGTTAGCAGGCTGGAAAACGAACCACCTCACAATGGCCGGACGTACAACTTTAATCAAAGTAACTCTAAATACCATTCCCGATCATATAATGCAAAGTATGCCTCTCTTTAACTCGTGTAATTACCAAACTAGAAAGCTATCCAAAAAACTTTCTTTGGGGTTCTACCTCCCAGGAAAAAGGCTACACCTAATTAACTGGAAACAATAACTACTCCAAAGGATCAAGGTGGATTGGGTATTCAAAGACTAAGAGATAAAAATGATGCCATATTAGCAGTACGCCTTGGAGGCTTTTTCATCAACCTCACACACACACACCTTGGGCATCCTTTCTAAACTCTAAATACACTCTAAATACATTACCACCCCTAAGCTCCCTATTAAATGAACTATTATGGAAACAACTTATAAATGGATGGAACATTTGCCAAAGTGGATTACAATGGCATGTCACGAGAGGTACCCATATACGCTTTTGACTGACAATTGGATTGCTCCAAACACCAATATTAGAAGCCTTATCCATGGGCCTTTAAATCATAACGAAGTTAATCTATTTGTAGCTAATGTGCTCCAACTCAATAGCTGCCTGGCAACCAATCTATCATTCGAATTACCTCAACGTATGACTCACAAAATTAATAGTACTTACATTCCTACATATGGAACAAACCCTGATCATATCGTCTGGGGTCTAACTACCACGAGCAGCTTCCCTGTTAGCTCATGCTATAAAGCTATCACTGAGTCTACACAAAATGTTAATAATCACGACTGGATTTGGCGATAAAAATGCTACCAAAAATTAAGCACTTTTTATGGTTAATTAGCCACAATCGATTGCCTACAAAGGCACACCTACATAAGTTGGGAATTACTTCCTCTAACGTGAGCACAATCTGCCAAGCCGGAGAAGAGACTATCAGCCACATACTACTACATTATGTGCAAATCACTGTTGGAAAGACCTCAATCTAGAACACCTTACACATTCTTTAATTACTGATCGCATTCCAAATCATGTGTGGCTCAAACAACTCATTCTTCATAATGGCACATTTCATACAAATGCCCTCTCTTTAAAACAGTTGATTCCTTTCACGTTATGGCACCTATGGAATATTCGAAACAAAAATTGTTTTGAAAATGTGCAACTTAAGCCTTCTATCAACACAATTATGCAATTAAATACTGAACATCTTTTTTTAACTAACTTCTCCACCCATAAACGTATTAAAGTGCCCATGTATGTCAAATGGAACCCACCACCATTAGGAATCATTAGACTAAATACGGACGGGGCAGTCAGTTCTAACAAATCACAAGCGGGCTTTGGAGGAGTATTCAGGAATCACGAAGGTAACTGGGTAATGGTCTATGCTGGACATCACCAGCTGTCCAATGTTATAGATATCGAACTAATGCCATTACTACGTGGTTTGCAAATAGCGTTCATGCACAACCTAACTCCACTGGAGATTCACATGGAAATACAAGAGGTAATAACTATGTTGCAATCCCCTGCCATAAAGTACTCAGCTTTGTTAAATGATTGAAGACTATTGATTCAGCAACTGAGTAATCCACTAGTCAGTCACACCTACAGGGAGAAAAATATGGTAGCAGACCAACTCGCACATTTTGAAATGGACTTATCGGGCAGCAACATCACCTTTTTGGCAGATCATCCTCAATTCATCATCCAACACCTTGTGGAAGATAAGAAGGGACATAGGAAACCTAGAATGGGTAGCACAACAAATACCACTATGTATGGATCAACGCACACTTTTTGTACTATGTTGGACGTGCCTTCCAGAAGCACTACCTCCGGCATAAGCTTCCATCATCAGCCCCTCCATAATATTAGTAATACTACTAGACATAGTGTAGCAAGGCACAATATTGCAGTTACTTGTATTCCTAGCACTTTTTGTAATGTTGGAGTAAACCACGGTTGCCCTAGCATTGAAAGGGTTTCAGTATGAAAAGATCTTGAGAGAGCATTTCCTGAAAACATTCGTCTGGAAACTGATGGACACCCTTAACCAATATACTTACCTTTGAACACTAGATGTAATAGTGGATGGGTATAGTTTCAGAAAGTGTTGGTTGCCTGTGTCCCTCCGGTAAATCAGATTGATGCATCAGGTCCCATGGAATTTGAGGAAGATGGAAGTAGTGGAGGCTACAAAATGGTTCTTTTCAGAACAAAACTCCAGAAACGATCTTGAATATTCAACTTTTCAAAGTTAATTAGCATCAAGATGGTAATGGAACTCGTATTTTCTTTTGGATTGACGCATATGGAAATTCAGCCTCAATGATGATCAGATTAGCCATTCTTGTTTCTACAATAAAAGGAGGTTTCATTTACTAATGCTGTTGTTTTGGCCCTTGTGAAGCAGGTAGGATATGGTTTCTCACGTGCACCGATACAAAGGAGGACTATTTTAATGCCTTTTTTTAGAAGGTAACATATTTATATATTCACTGTTCCTTGAGCCGATTCCTTGAGCCGAGGATCTATTGGAAACAGCCTCTCTATCTCTATGAGGTAGGGGTAAGGTCTGCGTACACACTACCCTCCCAGATCCCATTTATGGGATCAAACTGGATTTTTTTTGTTGTTGTTGTTGTAACATATTTATGTATTAAAATATAGACTGCACAAAAGTGTGAAGTCCCCCGTATTTACAATATGGAATGTAACAACAGATACTCCTACTCATTAGTCTTCTACAAGGAGTCTAAACTTGATGCCTTTTAAGGTCTATATGAATCGAAGAAATTGGAGGCCCTTTGATGGATTAGAGAATCCTTTCCGGATGATCTAGAGCTCATCCTTTCGTTTTCTTGTCCATCCAGGTTTTGGTATTTATCAAGCTGTAAAGATAGACGTACTAAACAATATTGATACTTGGTCGGCATACTCACAAACTTTGAACCACACATAGCTATGCAATATATGTTGACTTGCTGCACCATAATTTTTACGGTTTTCCTGCGCAATTAGATAGGAAATGGTAGATAGAACTCCCTAGACCTGCTGCAGCAGTAAATAGAGAAGATTTTACACTTCCTCGATGCATAAGCAAAATTGGAAGTAAGTACTACAAATAATGAGACATTCTATGAATTTATTAGATTTACTTATATATTCACTCGTAGTCAAAGGAGTTGTTCATTTTTCCCGATGAACTTCATGGATCTTGGTCCTTCCTCTAACATTTCACAAGAACAATTCAATTAGTAACAATTGAGATTTTATTAAATCAATTGAAGGAGGATTGAACTTGAGGAAAATTATGCTTCACGAATGACTAGAAATCTGCGAAGTTGTACAAGAGAAAGCTCATGTCTGACCTGCACAAATATAAGGCCCAACTCGAAGCATCACCAGGAGATCCAATTTCTGACAAAGATTAAGAAAAGAAAAAATATCTGCTATTCCTTCAAAAACCAGTTGGCCTTCTCTTGGTTCATGCAAATTCCATGGGACATATGTTTGAATGGTATTCAAGCCCAATGCCTTCGCTCTCAGCAGTCTATCTTCCCAATACTAAAGCGAGTATTTATATATCAATACCTCAATTCAAATTGGTATTACCGAACAACATAAGAAGAAAATAACTCTGTTTACATAGAAAGAAACAAATCAAAAACAAAAAAAAAATGTCTGCCTTCACCACTCCATGAAGGACTTAAAAATGAAAGTATTGACTTTCAACTAAATGTGTGCAGGTGAACTATCACTAACTTATTTTGACGTGTTTGACACCAACAACAGAAACAGCTCAAAAATTCATTTATGATGATTTTACAGGTAACTTGTACAACACTATAACGGATTTCAAAGAACAGTTGAATGAAAAAACAAAACTCCTTTTAAATTTCACATAGGAGAAATTCTGTAAGCATGACATCGATATGATATATGCAGAATCTGCACCAAATGAAAGTTTTTATGCTAGACTGATTACTTCGGCATTAGTTTTACCTTTTAATCATCATTTTCCTGACACGGTAGTTCATCAAATAGCATATGAAATTATCTATCAAACAAGTTTGCTTCACTTTAAAGGAGCACCCTTACTGTGTGTGTTTGAACAAGATTATATACTATGATCAGAAGTATTCAGCTATCCATAGGAAACCCATAAAGTACCTCTGGAAGAACCCGAAAATAATGGACGTCACCGCCTATAATCTGAAAAGGCTTTTCATCTTTCCAGAACATGTCATCCGCAATCTCAAATTTTCTCTCATTTCCCTGCCAATTTAAGAATCAAGCAACTTCTAAATGAAAACATATGAACGAATTAAGTGCAATCGATCAATCAGCTACACCTCTAATCACAAACCAGTCCGTATAAACCTTATATTTTTATTCAACTCTATGAAATTCATCATACTGAGACTATTTTTATGCTGATCCTGAACCTACCGTTAGTGAATACTCAAATTAAGTGCAACTTTTTCTTAAAAAGCTTGAATTAGGTATTAAAAAACATAAAATTTCAAATTCGTACCACAGAGTTAAGTGTTGCGAGATCGGAATGAGAAGAAGAGAAAGAAGGAAGAGGAGCAAAGGCAGGTGCGAAAGATCCGAAAGCTAAGAGAGCTAAGAGGAGCATGAAGATCGTCGTTCCCAAACGTCGCTTTTTTGCCATTGCTCCGAGACTGGAAATGCCACTTTTCTTCACCGTTGTGGTCATTGAAAGTTGAAGAGTCAATTCGCTCGTTCTTTCGTTAGGTAATAAGAATTTTAATTTTGCTGCAGCGGTTTCCAAATTAATTGTACCAAAATATTTGTCATTTTTGTTATGAAATAATATAACAACAAGGAAAAGTAGAGAGAGGAGTATTTTTATTGATACTTTTAATGATTTACAATAGAATAGAACCCCTATATTTATAGGGAGGCAAGTAGTAAACCCTAGAATCTCTCTAATTATAGACATTCACCTTAAACCTTAAATAGAGTTTTATTTATAACACTCCCCCTTGAATGTCTATTCAATAATGTGCCTCGTTAAAACCTTAACTAAAACAAAACCCAATGGGAAAAAAGTTTAAGAAAAGGAAAAAGAGTACACATGTTTGAATATACGCCTATTGGTTGCCTCGTTAAAAACCTCGCAAGGAAAATCCAGTTGGGACAAAACCTTGTAAGGGAAAAAGAGTGCAACGCGCATTAACTCCCCCTGAATAGAGCATCAATTCGTTCCTTTAGGCAGGGTTATAGTTGCTCTTCAGGAGCCTTCAATCAATTTAATTCCCATAGTTTGCCATATAAAAGAAAATATACGAACATAAAAATAAACAAATTCAGTCCATTTGTTTCATACTTAAACAATATTTTCGAAATCTGCTGAGGTTATTCGACTAACTAAATCAGATAGTCGATTATATGTTTTCCATAATCGATTACTTTGCAGTTTGAAAATTTCAGTTTAAGCATTTTCTTAAAACAATCGATTGTTAAACACACACAATCAATTGTTGAACATTGACAATCGATTGTTAAACACACACAATTGATTATTTGCTATTTTGAAAAACTTCAGATCACACTGTCTTAAGACAATCGATTGTTAAACATAGACAATCGATTATTTGCTATTTTGAAAAATTCCAGATCACACTGTCTTAAGACAATCGATTGTTAAACATAGACAATCGATTGTTGGCTATTTTGAAAAACTTCAGATCACACTGTCTTACGACAATCGATTGTTAAACATAGACAATCGATTGTTGACTATTTTGAAAAACTTCAGATCACACTGTCTTACGACAATCGATTGTTAAACATAGACAATCGATTGTTGACTATTTTGAAAAACTTCATATCACACTATCTTACGACAATCGATTGTTTTGCAGTTTTAATGCGAAATATTAGATAATCGACTAACTGTTAGGTTAGTCGATTACCTCTACTGGAAAATAAAAATATTATTAAAATCTGAGCATATTGAAACATTCTAAAGAACTAATACTAACATTATATCATAAACTAACTAATACGAGCTGATACTAATGACTATTAGTTTATTCACTAACTATTACAAATAAGTGAAACAAAATCAAACAACTCTATCTTCTTTCATCAAGGTGATGGTGCAAGAGAATCAAGGCCATTGGCACAGTTTCTAACCTTCATTAAGGTGATGGCGCAAGAAAAACGAGGCCTTAGCATAGTCTTGGGTGGATGCATTATTTCTGTCTTTAATGGCGTCTCCGGGACCCATTGCATCCAAATGGATTCCAGCATCCAACACCCATGTCATATAGTTCTTGCCCGAAATTTCAAGGGCAACGAACTTTCTTTTCATAATGTCAGACATAAAACAAAATTACATCAAGAGCGTGTTCATACTTACGGGCTCTATTATAATTATCACATTCACTTCAGGGAATGGATCATAATCATGTGCTTTACACAATCTCATGTCAAATATTACTTTCATAAAGTGAAAGATTATTTTGAGAATCTTTATTATTCTCATTATCACAATAATGACGATTATAATTTCGTCTATTGCCACGTCCACATCCATTGATACCTTTACGGTAATAATTTTGTCTTCTTTCAGACTTATCACATACTGCTACCACATTCTCTAAAGGGAATGGAGCAAATTCAATTGGACGGAATTCTTTGCCACGTTCACATTCATTGATACCTTCATGGTAATAATTTTGTCTTCTTTCATACTTATCATATACTGCTTCCACATTCTCTAAAGGGAATGGAGCAAATTCAATGGGACGGATTTTCAATTCTTTGCCCACAATCATACATGAATTTAATCATGGCAGGACATAGAGATTTTACCACTTCACGTGGTTATAATTTCTCACAAACTCGATTAGAGTTATAATCAAACTTTGTTGTCTTTGTTTGTATATAAATCAAATCGTAGAATTTCAAGAATTTGAAAGGGAAAAGTAAATTACTTACCTTTAAGGTATACCAATTATATTTTCAATGTTTTCTCTTCTTGTTTTCTTTTCAACGTTTTTCTTCTATTTTCCGTATAGAAGATTTTGGGATTTGGTTGCGGCAGAACCTCATGTGAAACCCTACACAAACAAAAGTTAAGACAATCGAAAATTTCAATTGGTTAGAGACTCGTGCTGATAACGTGTTATGAAACAATATAAGAACAAGAACAATAGAGAGAAAAGTAGAGAGAGGAGTATTCTTATTGATACTTTTAGATGGTTTACAATAGAATAGAACCCCTATATTTATAGGGAGGTGGTGACTTAGCCACCAAGTAGTAAACCCTATAATCTCTCTAATTATAGACATTCACCTTAAATAGAGTTCTATTTATAACAATTTTAGTAGTTCAAAACTAAATTAATATATTTTTTCTTATTCTACCTTTAACTAGTAGTAGTACCCGCGCGATGCACTGTCAATTTCTTTATTTTTTTAAATAAACAAATTTTCTATTCCATTCCGTCAAAAAAATTGTACATGTACAAACATAGATGCTGACCATCTATACTCACATGCTATACAGTCACTCCACCTATTATCAATCTAATAAGATTTGCAATATCACTATTTGATAGTAAATGTGACAATTTTGTCCAAGAGCAGCCTGGGGGTAATGGTTTAAACTTAGTAAAGCAGCCTTCTATTTATGAATTGAAGCTCCTCTTAAGTGGAGATGGACTGCTATTTCCTTACAGACATTATCGCTCAGCATTTTCCCTCCTTGGTATCTCATTTTATTGCGCTCTCTCCATATCACTATCACAAGGATCCCAAACAGACAGGCAGTGATTTCTGCTACACCAGTTCTACTCCTTGCCAGCTTACTGACCCGGTCACATTCCTCTTTCCAGTCAGAAATGGGTCGTTTATAACCCAACCAGTTTAGGAGCCGACTCCAAAGTGCTTTAGTCTTCAAGCAGTCAAAGTACAGATGATCAAAAGTCTCACGAGACATTCCACAGAAAGTACATTCCTGTGGAATCAGGATATTGAGTTCCTGGAGTTTGTCCACTGCCAATCTCTTATGCAGAGCCAGCCATAAAATAAATTTGTACCTAGGGTGTAATTGAGCCTGCAGTATGATGGTCTTCCATTGGAGTTTAAGGTATTGAGGGTGTTGGAGTCTGTATAATTTCTTGATGTTGAATGAATCACCCCTCTAAAGTTGAAGCGACTGTCCATATTACCTTGAAGAGTTGCAATGCCATTTATCAACTCTCTCGACTCAAAGATTTTCTTTATTGCCCAAGCAGCAGATATAGGCACTGCATGTCATCAATACAGTAATTTTTAATATAGAAAGTATGCAATCATTATATCCACAAACTATCCTTCTTCTTGGGTAGTGCCCATAGGTGCTTTGCAACAGCAGCCTTGTTCCACTTGATCAGGTTCAGCACATTTAATCCCCCTGCAGCGTATGGCAAACAGAGTGTTTCCCAAGCAACCAGAGCTTTCCTTGACACTGTATCTGAACCTGTACAACGGTAGGATCTGCATATTGCTTCAATCATCCTCAGAACTTTTTTAGGCAGTAGAAATATTTGGGACCAATAGGCTTGTACACCAAACAAAACTGATTTGATCAGCTGAAGTCGACCAGCATAGGAGAGCAGCCTTGATGACCAGCAGCTTATTTTCTTTGTGATTTTCTCAACTAATGGCCAACATTGAGCAATGGTCAGTTTCTTTAAATCCAGGGGCATCCCTAAATATTTAAATGGAAGCCTGCCTTCAGGGAAACCCAATGCCTGTAAGATCTCCACCTTCTGTCAGTCTGTTACACCTGCTATGTACACATCACTTTTCTAAGCATTTGCTTAAAGTCTAGAAGCTTTGGAGAAGTTCTGGAAAGCCTGCTTTAGTAGGATTACATACTGAATGTCTGCTTTACCGAACATAAGTAGATCATCCGCGAAGCAAACATGTGCTACACCCAACTTCTTACATCTAGGGTGGAATTTGAACTCTTTCCTCATCATCATTTGCATAAATTCTCTTTGTAGATACTCCATGGCTAGAACAAGGAGGTATGGAGACATAGAGTCACCTTGCCTTATGCCTCTTCTTCCTTTAAATGGAGCAGTGAGTTCACCATTGATGTTGAGAGAGTAGGTGACAGAGGATATGCACTCCATTACCCACCCAATGAATTTATAAGTAAAGCCTAAGTCCTGCATCAATCTTTCTAGGAAGCACCACTCAACTGTTAAATCTACTTTAAGAATACTTCTAGGTTAAATTTCCTTCCTGGAGTAGCCTTTGAACAGTTCTTGTGTAAATAGAATTTTATCTCTTATGCTACAACCCTCAATGAATGCTGACTGTGATCTTCCAACCAGATAGCCAATAACTGCTTTCAGCCTAGCTGTAAGGATCTTAGTGATGATTTTCTATAGAGTTGTACAACATGCAATAGGTCTATAATCCTTCACTTTGCTTGGATTTTGCACTTTAGGAATTAGTGTTAGAGCAGTGCTACTAACTCCCTTATGCAGCTTCCCAGTGAGAAGAATTCCATCACAGCTTCACAGATGTCTTCCCCCACTACATGCCAATGCCTTATAAGAAATTCAATTGGGAAACCATCCCACCTGGTGCCTTATCATGAGGCATATCCTTTATTGCCATTAGTATTTCCTCACTTGTGACTGGCTTTACTAGTTCATCTTTCTGTTGCAAATTGAGACAAGGACCCTGATGGATTACTGCAGTGTTTGGACATTGACAGATGTTATTGTTTTCCCCCCAATAAGCTCTTGAAGCAAGTAATAAACTCTTCTTCCACCATCCTGGGATCAGACAATTTTACTCCCTCTTCACTAGATATAGAGTTTATAGTATTAAAGTTTGTCCTCATCGTCAGTTGAGCATGAAATTATTTAGTGTTGAATCTCCACAAGCAATCCAGTGTGCTCTAGATTTCTGGTGTAAGATCTGCTCCTCTATGTTACTCCATTTCTTTACTTCCATAAGCACCATCCTTTCTTGATCAATCAGACCTTGGTCCATACAATTGATCTGTAGCTGATTCTGTATAGCTTCCAGTTTCTGCCTTGCCTCACTAAGGTGTATCCTATACTTTTCCATATAGGTATTCAATTCCTTTAACCCCACTTTTAGGGCCTTTAATTTATTCCATACTCTATGCATTTTCCCTCCATGCTGGCTTTGATTCCATACCCTTTCCACAATGCTAGGGAAATCAGCATGATCCATCACAGAAGTATACACTTTGAATGGCTTAGGATGAATGTTCCTTCTTTGTTCCTCAGCATTGCACAGTAAAAGGATAGGGGAATGGTCTGATACTCCCGGGGTCAACATATCAGCTTCAATATGACTGTACTCCTGCATCCATTTCACATTTCCAAAATCCCAATCAATCCTGCTATAGACTTTTGTCTCTGGTTTTTGTTTATTACACCATGTATAAAAACATCCCAAGCTCTTCAACTGAGTGAGTTGAAGAGCAATGAGTGTGTCTTGGAAACCTTGAATCTCTTGTTGCATAACTGGTGCACCTATCCTATCATCAGTGTGGAGAACATTGTTGAAATCTCCACTAAGTAGCCAGCTCTCCTGAATAGTTGCTCCTAAGGTCAACAGTTTGGCCCATAGTTGATGTCTCTTGTTCATCTCATTATTTGCATACACTACTGTTATCAGTGTTATGAAATTTGTACTTCTTTCTTTAACATCACAATGTATAAACTGTTCATCAGTCTTCAATATCTGCATCTCAACGTTTAAATTCCACATTAGCCAGATTCTCCCATTTAGATGCTCATTATAATTCCCACTATATCTCCAATCATTTCCCAGTTTTGTGATAATCTTTTGTACCTTAGCTTCCTTCAGTCTAGTTTCTATGCATCCCATACAGTCTACTTTATGCTTTCTCAGAAAGAGTTCCAACTCCTTCTGTATACGTGCCTTGTTAAGGCCCCTAATATTCCATGTGCTGATGATCATTTTGTGGTGAAGCTGGATGGGCCAGCGTCCCCTGGGTCATCACCTATCTGTAGCAAAGAGAAACTGTTGGTCATGTTCACTGAGTATCCAGCAGAATGTTGTACATTTTTCCCTTTTGCCAACCCCTTATCTATCACCCTGCTTCCAGCAATGTCAGTTTGCTTGTTTTCCTCCACTATCCTAGAAGTTTTAACCACCTCACCATTCTGCTTGGTTTTTGGTATCCATTTCCAGTTCTCACTTTGCACTTGCTTCTTTTCCCCTGCTACCTTGAAATGGTTCTGTGGTACCTCTTCACTTCCCTGCTTCTTTTTACACCAGAAATCATCAGAGCTATGGCCAAATTTTACACAGTCATTGCAGTATTTTGGCCTCCAGTCATACTCAATCTGTTGAGTGGTAACTCCCCTCTTAGTATGTAACTCAAAACTATCTGGAAAAGGGTTGAGATATGTTTGTTTTCACCAGTACTCTTGCATAAGATATCTTCTCCAATTCAGCAGTGATTCTGTCAGTGTACATAGGCTTCCCAACCACACTAGCTAGTTTACTAAGGCTTCGGTGGACCAAAACCCCAATGGCAAGCCAGGGTAGGTAATCCACAAAGGAATTACACTCATACTGCCTGGTTCATACTTGAAGTCCATTCTCTACTGTTGTAACACAAATAGTTTGTTATGGAAAGTGTAGGAACCTGCCTGAAGAACAAGATCCCTGTCTTCACTATTATCAAATCTGAATTTATAGTAACCTTCCTCATGATGCAGCACTTGAGGTTTATTAACCAAATCCCAAACATTTGTGATGTAGTTGTCCATTGCTCGCTCGTACGGGTCATCTCCAAGCACAAACCCAATCAATGCACTGCTCCAGTATGCCTCTTGTTCCTTTGTATCCTCGTCTTCAATTTGTACCACAAATGTACCATCACGCATAGCAGGTGCATACCACAGTGGTTTTCCTTTTTGAGGGCTTCGATTTTGTTGCATGGTGTCCCTTTTACCTTTTACTGCCTTAGAATCTCCACAAGTCTGACAGATCTGATCTTGCTTTGCTTGTGTAGAAAATTGGAGTCGTCGAAGTACTTGTTGTGTATCGGAATTTTCTGTCCCCAGATTTTCACCCTCGCCTTCGTCGATTCCTCACTAATAGGTTTGAATTTCAGTGGTAAAAAACTTCCAAACGTAACTGGTAGTAATCGCTGTTGTACTCCATTTTCCGGCGTTATTTGCATTCCGATATTTTCGTTCCTGCTAGGGTTGTGAAAAATTGTAGGCGCCGAACCCATCCCTGTTAACCAGCGAGCAGGCTTTTCAACAGCAGGTGTCTCTATACTATCCTCCTCCAGTATCACATTTGTCACTGGTGGCTTTCATCGTCGTCTCGCCATGGCTGAAGGCGCAAGTTAGCTCTCCTTGCTTATCTTGCGCCGAGAGCACTCCCCTATTTTTTTCTCAGATGCACGGTCAATATTAAAAAATATTAATTAAACTAAATTATAATCAGGCTTGTTTAATTTGATCATAATAGATCGTACTGCTGTAATAAATTTTAATTGTCATCTTATTTGTCGATACGATATACCTAATAATAAAATATCTATTAAATTAAAAGTACTTATATAGTCAGTAAATAACTTTTTATTCTATATTTTTCTTATATTATCCAACGTTTAGTATTATTATATTGTTAATAGAAATTTTTATTAGTATATTACGTTGTTTACTATTTTTATCTGCTCGCTGTCTTTTTTGTAATATAAGAGAAAATATATAATTTATTACGGGTGAAATATTTTTTATTTTATTGTTATTAATAATATTATTTAAATTTGAATTTATAAAATCTCTATTAAAATAAAGGGACTTATAGAGGCAGCGAATAACTTTTTTATATATATTTTCCTTTATTATATCATCCAATATTTAATATTATTATATTATTAATAGAATTTTTATTAGCATATTACTTTATTTAATAGTTTCTCTACTGCTTTATTTTTATTAGATAATAGAAGATATATATTTTATTACTCTTGAAATAATTTTAATTTTAAATTTTATTCGATTGTTCTCAATAATATTGTCTGAATTGTAATGAACAAAATCCTCAATTAAATTAAAAGGACTTATGTAGTCATCGAATAACCTTTTTGTTATGTATTTATCTTTATTATATCACCCATGTTTGATTAGTTAATTTTAGATAGGTAAATTCGTTATGTCTTTTTTATCATTTCTTTTTTAGTAAAAAAATTTTAAATATCCAAAGTTATTGGAGCTTTGTCCTAAAATTTGTCACTTTACTAATTTTTTGACGTAAAATTAGGAATAATCACAATGATTTACTTCTCATATTCTATATAAATAGAATAGATATTGTTTGAATTTTAATGAATAAAATCTCTATTTAAACTGATTTATATAGTCATCAAATAACTTTTTTTGTTTATTAAATTATCTAATATTTAGTATAATTATATTGCTGTTAGAAATTGTTAGTATATTACTTGTTTAATATTTTTTTCTGCTAATTTTTTTTGTAATATAATCGAAGATATATATTTTATTTTTTTAAAATATTTTTTATTTTAAATTTTGTTATATTTTTTTCAATAATATTATATGATTTTAATGAATAAATACACTTTTTATTTCAAAAACGAAAAACGAAAATGATTTTAAAAAATAAAATAAAGAAATTAACTAACTCTAACCAACCTTCACCCATGTTTGAGTACTTAATTTAGGTAGTTAATTCCTTTGTTAATTTTTAGTAAATAAATTTTTTATTAACTAATTATGCCATGTGGCTTTTTTCTAGGTTACTACTTGAATTAATGTGGTACATTTTTCTTTGGCTTTTAATAATATAATAAGCTAGAATTTTTGCATATTACTTTTTTAGTATTTTTGTCTGCTATTTTTTTATAATATAATAAAAGATATATTTATTATTCTTGCAAAAATATTTTATTTTAAATTTTATTATATTTTTCTCAATAATATTGTTTGAAATTTAATGAATAAATAAACTTTTTATTCAAAAAATAAAAACGGAAATAATTTTAACAATAAAATAAAGAAATTAACAAACCTAAACCAACCCTCACCCATGGTTGAGGACTTTTTTTATATAAACAGTTTGTTTTCATTTCATCAAAAAAATCAATTACAAACCAGTAGCTGCTCACCAACTACTACCTCTGATTTTGTATTATAAGAGTCGCTACTTAGACTATGCATATACATCAATACACCAAAACTATACAAGCTCATAGAACAAAATTGAAATCGACTCCATATCCTAAGGGTAGCTATTCATCCTTCGCAAAGCATCATTCCAGTTATGAGTTGAGGACCCCTTTATGTGTATGTGGACTGCTATTCCTTGCATATTTTACTGAATCATTCTACCTCCTTGGAATCTAAGCTTGTTCCTTTCTCTCCATATAACATATACTAGCATCCTAAAAACACAGGTGGTTATTGAAGCTTGACTATTTCTCCTTTTTGCATTCTTGCTAACCCATTCAACCTCCTTATTCCAATCACAAGTGGTTCTCTGGTATCCCATCCATCTTAACAATCTGTTCCATAGTTCCAAAGATGTCGGGCAAGCAAAAAATAGGTGATCAAATTATTCATCTGCTTGCCTGCAAAAATCACATTGTTGTGGAGTCTGTATACCAAACTTCATCAATCTCTCCACTGTTGTCAGTCTTCTATGCAACGCAAGCCATAGAATGAATTTGAACCTTGGATGCAACTGTGCCTGCAAAATGATGCTTTTCCAGTGGACTTTCTGGAGTTGGGGAAATTGCAGCCTATAGAGATTTTTGATACTAAATAGATCTCCCCTCTGTAGTTGTTTTAATCTGCACTCCAGACTACCCTGGATACCCTGAAGATCTGTTATCAGTGTCCTTGTCTCAAAAAATTTCCTCAGAGCCCAGGCAGCATTCCTAGGAGTAGGCACATCTTTAATAGCCTTGTTCTTTATGTAATAAGTGTGTAACCATTTGATTCATAAGCTGTCTTTCTTCATTGTCACTGCCCATAAATGCTTTGCAACAGCACCTTTGTTCCAATATAGCAGACTCATTACATTAAGACCCCCAACACTATTTGGTAAACATATAGTTTCCCAAGCAACTAATGCTTTCTTTGACACTGTAGCTGTACCAGTCCACAAGAATTATTTGCATATTGCCTCAATCATCTACATTACTTTCTTAGGCAGCAAGAAAATCTGAGACCAATAAGATTGCACTCCAAACAAAACAGACTTTATCAACTGAAGTCTGCCTGCATATGATAGTAGTCTTGATGTCCAGCAATTAATTTTCTGAGTTATCTTCTTCACTAGTGGCCAGCATTGTGTAATAGATAGCTTTTTGGAATCCAAAGGTACACCAAGATATTTGAATAGAAGAGTACCTTCAGGAAATCCCAACTCTTGCTTGATTTCCTCCGTGAGCCAATTAGGAACCCCAGCTATATAGACTGCACTCTTATCCGCATTTGCTTGAAGACCTGATGTTGCAGCAAACTTGTGGAGAGTCTGTTTTAATAGTCTAACAGACTGAACATCAGTTTTACAGAATATTAGCAGGTCATCAGCAAAGCAAATATGAACCACTCCCAACTTCTTGCATCTAGGATGAAACTTGAAGTCCTTCCTTTTCATCATCTGCATAAATTCCCTGTGCAAATATTCCATAGCTATGACAAAGAGGTATGGGACATTAGGTCCCCTTGCCTTATGCCTCTTTTTCTTTTAAATGGTGTTGTGAGACCACCATTTAAACTTAAAGAATATGTAACAGATGATGCGCATTCCATTATCCATCTTGTGAATTTGTAAGGAAATCCCATGTCCAGCAGTAGTCTTTCTATAAAACACCACTCTATTGCATCATAAGCCTTCCTCAGGTCAACTTTTAGCACACATCTTGGGGAACCTCCTTTCCTATTATACCCTTGGCATCCTATAGAATTCATTTAAATAAAGCTAGACAGAAACTTGAAGCAATTCAGATTGAACTAAGGAGCAACAATATGGATCAGGAGCTGATAGATCAAGAAAAGATGACTTTAATAGAAGTTGAAAAATGGAGCAACATAGAGGAACAGATTCTTCATCAGAAATCCAAGGCTCAGTGGATCTCTTGTGGAGATTCAAATTCCAAGTATTTCCATGCACAATTGAAGATGAGGACAAACATGAACACTATCAACTCTATCTACACTGACATAGGGGATAGATTGTTTGATCCTAAACTAGTGGAGGAAGAGTTTATAAAGGCTTTCAGCAAGATTCTGGGGGAAAGTAAATCTATATGTCAATGTCCAAATACTAAAATTATTCAAAAGGGACCTTGTCTTAGTATGCAGCAGAAACAATCATTAATCAAGCCAGCCACAAGGGAGGAAATTCATCGGGCAATCAAAGATATGCCCCATGATAGGGCACCGGGAGTAGATGGGTTCCCAATTAAATTTTTCACAAGGCACTGGAAAGCTGTTGGTGATGACATATTTGAGGCTGTGAAGGAATTTTTTGAGAGTGGCAAACTGCACAGAGGAGTGAGTAGTACAGCAGTAACATTGATACCAAAAGTGCAAAATCCTAGTCAAGTGAAGGATTATAGGCCCATAGCTTGCTGCACAACTCTATATAAAATAATCACAAAAGTCCTCACAGCAAGGATCAAAACAGTTATTGGTGATTTGATAGGAGGTTCACAGTCAGCTTTCATTGAAGGCGGGAGGAGTATAATAGATAGCATTCTATTTACCCATGAGTTCCCATTTCAAAGCTTTGAGTTTATTCCATACCCTATGCATATTACCACCATTTCCACCACTCACCTCTTGTTTCCAAACCCTTCCACTATACCAGCAAAGTCTGCATGCTCCATCACAGAATTGTACAGTATAAAAGTTTTGGGGTGAAAATTCCTTCTCTGATCCACAGCTTTGCATTGTATTAGAATTGGGGAGTGATCTGATACCTCGGGATTTAGAAAATCAGCTTCAATGTGGCTATAGTTCTGCATCCATACCACATTTCCAAGTGCCCAGTCTATCCTGCTATACACTCTTCTTCCAGGTTGTTGTTTGTTACACCAAGAGTAATACCATCCCAAACTCTTCAACTGAGTAAGTTGAAGTGAGTTTATTGCTTCCTGGAAACCATTAATCTCACTTTGTGTAACTAGTGATCCAATCATGTCATCTGTGTGAAGGACATTATTGAAATCCCCACTAAGCAGCCATCTTTCTTGAATAGATGCTCCTATATGCACCAGCCTATCCCATAATTGTTGTCTCTTATTTGCCTCATTGCTTGCATATACCACTATAATTAGAGTCTTGAACGTGGTACCTCTTTCCTGAATTTCACAGTGAATAAATTGTTCATCAGTCATCAATATTTTCACCTCAATGTTTGGTTTCCACATTATCCAAATTCTCCCATTGGAATGTTCATTATAATTGCAACAGTTTCTCCAATCACAGCAGACTTTATTTAGTATCCTTCTAGCATTCCTTTCCTCTACTCTAGTTTCTAAACAACCCATAAAATCCACTTTTTTTCCTCAGAAAGATTTTTGACTCTTTCTGCTTTTGGGCCTTATTCAGGTCTCTAATATTCCAGGTGCATAGATTCATTTGGGGGTGAAGCTGGATGGGCCAGCGTCCCCAAAATTAACATCCATCTGTAATATAGAGAATATGTTGTTTGAGTTCAGAATACCAGCTACATTTTGCTGTACACTTTTGCCTTTCAGTTTCCTATTATCCACAGGTTTAGCAATATCATTTTTATCTGGCTTTGTTGTATCCCCTGTCTTCTTTTCCAGTTGAACTGCCTCATCATTACTCTTTGTTTTTGGAATCCATTTCATGGTTCCGCTGTGCAGCTGTTTCATCTTTTCTGTTTCTTTTAGTTGATATCTGTCTTCCCTTGGTTTATCTTGCATTTCCTTATGCCAACACTCATAAGAATTGTGCCCAAATCTAATGCAATTACCACAATATTTTGGTTTCCATTCATAGTCTATTTGTTGGACTATGATCCCCCTCTTTGTTTGAAGCTCAAAACTGTCTGGTAATGGCTTAGATATATCAGTCTCAACAATCACTCTAGCATAGGACACCTTTTCTAATTATGCTGTAAACTTATCAGTATACAAAGGTTTTCCAACCACACTAGCTAACTTGCTTAAAGCTTCAGTAGACCAAAAACCTAGAGGTAAGCCTGGGAATGTGATCCATAATGGAATCACACTTATGCTCCCCAGCTCAATCTTGAAGTCCATTCTCTATTATTGCAACACAAGCGGCTTATTGTGAAATGTGTAAGGACCTGCTTGTAATACAAGGTCCTTATCCTCAGCATTCTCGAATCTGAAGATATAGTACCCATCCTCATGGTACATTATTTGAGGCTTTTCAACAAAATTCCACATGTTAGTGACATAATTTCCCATTGTTTTCTCATACGGATCCTCCCCCAGCACAAACCCAATCAGAGCATTGCTCCAATAAGCCTCCAGTTCCTTTGTATCCTCATCATCAATTTGCACTACAAAAGTTCCATCTCTCATAGCAGGTGGAATGTAGCTCAGTGTGTTGCCTTTTTGAGAGCTCCTATTCTTCTGCATGGAAACCTTTTTCCTTTCTTCTCCCCTGGATCTGCTACATCTTGCTTGATCTGAGTTGAATTTGCATGTGCTGAGAATTGCAATCGCCTATGGACTAGTGGTTGCTCCATTGTTTCCTTCACTTGTGTTTGTTCTTTGCATTTTTCAATTTCTTCCCTAATTGGCTGAAATTTCTTAGGTAAAAAACTTCCAAAAGTTACCTGAATTAGCCTCCGTTGAATGCCCGTGTCCGGCGTCACTGACGTACCATTTCTTCCTTCGTCTTCAACTGGGTTATGAAACACTGTGGGTGCAGAGCCCATACCCGTTAACCAGCGAGTAGGCTGGTTGATTACTGGTGTTTCCTTCTTACTATCATCTACCTTGTCCTCCATTAACGATTGTTGCCTCTTCCTTTGTCTAGCCATGGCAGAAGCGCAGGTTAGCTAGCCTTGCTAATGTGCGCCTGCAGAGCTTCTCTCTCTAGAATGGGAAATTCTCCGTTATTCAATAGATAACTCCTTTGTTATTAACTAATTATGTCATGTGGCTTTTTTCTAGGCTACCACTTGGATTAACGTGGTGCATTTTTATTTGACTTTTAATAATATATAGATATAGACACGCAAACACACTACAATATTAGAAGGAAACTACTCTACAATTTGAATTAAAAGTTTTTTTATTTTAAAATAATTTAGAACTCCACATGGAAACTACTCCCAATTCGAATTGATAATTTTTTTTTAATTTTAGTTTTAGTTTTAAAACTTCAACTTGAAACTACTCCCCTTTTTAAATGGGTTGGTTTTAATTTTTTTTCCTTTTTCTATTATAGCTAACTAGTATACGTACCCGCGCAATGCGCGGATTAGTGTAACGGAAAAATGAGCGAAGAGCGATAATAAAAAAAGATGTATATTACATATAAAATTTAGCGGTCGAATTCAAAAGAATTAAACCAAAAAATAAATATATGAATTTCTTTCGGTTGAACCACTCACATTTAAGCTTCATTTTATTTTATATGCATTTTGCAAACAGATCATACAAGAAAACAATGCAAAAATTCAATGAAAATACATTATGCGGTTTGTAAGCACCGCAGCAGTAAACATTCAGTTGAGGAAGCATAAAAGTCATCACAATATATAGAGTCTAATCGGTAATTTTGAGACAGCCAGTCGTCGGAGCAACCTCCCAAGCCATCCAAGGCACAAGAAAAGAAACAACCATGGCGGCATCAGGGGAAAGAAAATGCTGGACTGCTAGACCTATGTTTTCCGAAAGAACCCTCAACACTACTATCCTCATTCCGATATTGTTCCACCACCTTATGCGGTTATGAACGCTCAACCTTTCGCCCGACCGCAACTACAGGCTAACAGAAATCGACCTTCATGCCAAAGAAACCAACCTCCTCACCAGAACCACTATAGTCCTCGACCTCCCCGGAATAACTTCCGTCCCCGGGAATCACCCATGAAACCCAACTATACACCAATCGGTGAACCCTACTCCACCCTGTTCTCTAAGCTTGTCCAGATGAATTTGCTGCAACCCATACCTCCAAACGGGCAAAACCCGGATACATAAGCTAAGATATCAAATCTGAAGAGTGACTTAAGACATGGAGTGATAGGAAGGATACAATAAGAAATATCCATCGTGTCTGAAGAAAGTAACTCTTTGGCGACCACTGAAGCGTAAATGGATGTAGCTGCTCCTCATTCTTGTATTTTAGCTTGTATACTACTACGTGTCCAGCCAGTAAAAAGTTGTTATATCATGGATGTCACTCCCAAACTGCTGACAACAGCCAAAGACCGTTTTTGTTTTAAATGTGTAAGAGCAAACCAAGGACAAACAAAAGAGGAAGGGAGTGCATAACAGTACTATTTGTGCCTAATCACAGCAGTAACCGCTGTTTTAGGAGCACAAAAATTGTTGCTTTTCACAATCTTTTTCTTCCAGCGTAAACCCACACAAACCAGCTTTAAACTGGAAACTAAAACAGCCGCAAAATAGTCCACCAATAAGGTGAGAAACTCAGCACCAAACAGTCTGAAATGCTGCGACTTTCTCACCTAAAAACAGTCCAAAAATTCCAGCTTTAAACCTGCTGCCGATATCGCTGAAAAACAGCCAACAAATCTGGACCAAGAGTAGCAAATACTTAGCGAAATATGGCTATAAGATCTGCCGCAAATCTCACCCTAAAAAATCCGTCAAAACAGCACCCCGTAAGTTACAAAAATCAGCCTAGAAAGCAGCTTAAATTGTTCCAATACGCAGCAGGAAGACATGTAAATATCCATGAAACCAAACCTAAAACCAGCCCCAAATAAGCTGCGGAGAAAAAGCTGTATGATGAAGTGAAGTTGTGTTTATCTAACTCTTTTTTTTTGGTTTGAGACTAATCATCACAAATGAATTCTGTGTAGTTCTCTTATTTTTCCGTTGCATTATATTGTCTTGTAGGTGCATTCTCTTTCTTCCATGTTTTCCCTTCGCCTCTTTGGTCTCCTCATAAGCAGATACTTACTTCATTGACATGATTTTTACTTCTTATACTTAGTAAGTTATAGTAGGTTTTAACCTTCATATGAGACGAAAGGTTCACGTCCCTTATGTTAATTTCAAAAGATTGTCTTTACTACCTGTGACAAAGGGGTTGCTTTGATGACAAGAGGGGTTGCTTTGATGGTAAGCAACCCCCACTTCCAATCGAGAGGTTGTGAGTTCGAGTCTCTCCAAGAGCAAGGAAGTTCTTGGAGGGAAGGATTCCGGGGGTCTATTTGGAAACAGCCTCTCTATCCCAGGGTAGGGTAAGGTCTGCGTACATACTACCCTCCCAGACCCCACTAAGTGAAATTATCCTGGGTTGTTGTTGTTGTCTTTGCTACCTGTGAAAGGCAATACAAAAATTCAGTAAGGCGTCACATTTTGTAGTTCGTGCTAACACAATTTATCAAAATGACATTCTGGAAAATAATATTAAGTAATGAGTTCATCATATCATAGTAGGATTATATATTCGTTGCAGAATGATTGACCTGCCGTACAGAAATAAAGTTGTTGCCTAAGGTACTGCGTTGGCTAGAATTGAGGCCTCAGGTAGCTTCAACCTTATATGATTTTCGTGCAACTTTATCCTTCACCTCAATTAGAGAGCATCAACTACATCAGAAAAATGGAAACTCAAGGTTTTAGCCAATTGACAAAATGACTGCAATGGTCTAGATGAAAGCAATATGATTTATTCCCGGGGAGAAAAAGGAGGCAAGTAGTATGATGTGATAATTCCGTGAAAAGACGTCGACAAATACATTTTGTAAAAGAAAAGACATGTATACATACAGATAAGTACTGTGCAAATGAACTTCACCCTAACCAATTGCATAGCAATTGATATGAAGCTAAGACCAAGAAAGGAGCACTTACCAAAAGCCATTGCATAGTCTGGTCGCAGCGCTGGTAACATAAGGACGCAGAGTAAACAGAAACGCACATGAGATGCACCTGAAGACTGAAAGATCTGTCAAAGAATAATAAAATTTGAAATACATTAGTGTACCTAACTCAGTCATATGCATAGAGATGGTTGGGCAAAGTGTAACTATCAAGTAGTCTCTCGTGGTGGCAAAAGATACCACCAAGTCACAGTTATCTTTGTCGAAGTTCAAAAACGTGCATTCATAAACAATTCATTCATTCCTTAACTACCACTTTTGAAAAAAAATAAATAGTTGGATACTTTGCTTATTAAACATTTATACCATGCATTTCAAATAATAAAATTTTTAGATTCTTCTCTTTCTCAATAAGAATAAGTAAATGTATCCCTCTCGTCATACATGTACTAAACCTTGCATATAAAATATGTATGCCAAAAGTCAAAACGAAAATGCTTAAAACCAACAAAAGTTTGTGTTCTGAAAAAAGTACCTGCTAAGCCAGTACTCGGGATAACTATGCTGAAGCAAAGGCCAGTTTTTATTGGTACAGGAGAATTCTTGAGGCCACTAACTTGCGTTTAGAAACTTTCTGATTAAGATGATGATGAAATCAACAAATATATGATTACTGAATTGCAAAAAATTGCCTCAGTATTTTATACACAGCAGATAATAGACAAAATCGGATGAAGAGCCTCTTTCAATAAGAGAACAATGAGTACTTTGTAAAAAATTCCCGATCACTTAAAGTTATATTAATGAAATAACATTTATCAAAACATATGTAACAGTAGATAGGGCAAATGCATACTAACTCTCTTGCAATGTAATAAGTACTGTTACAGGAAGTCAATTCAAAATGTATTTGCACCAGTTCATGATATAACAATTTTAAAGAATGAAAAATAGATTATATTTTTTTCCAGAAGTAAAACATACCTATTAAATATTTCAGGAATCATGGTAACAGCTCTTTTCTCAATTGATTCATCAAACTTTTCAAGAAAAGTATTACATAAACCTCAAAATCTTACTTCATTAGGCTCCTTGGATGCGGCAACCAATGCTCCAATTTCTTGAAATACCACCTAAATCACCTACTTCATTAGGTTGTTTGGATGTAGCAACCAATGCTTCAGCCGTGAAAGCAATCTCAACTTGCTCCTCCGTTGTTGCCGTTGTTAAAACATTTGAAGTTTCAATAGGAAAAACGGTTAAGGGTCAGATTTGCCCTTGTACTATTCAAAATAAGCTACATTTATCCTCCGTTTGAATTCTTTAACAAATATACCCCCACCGTTACACATTCGGGCCACATATACCCTTCCACCGTTAAAACTTGTTTTCTCAATATTTTTAAACACGTGGCAGTCCTACATTGGTCCAGATTAGCCCACCCAGTCAATTGTTTAAACCCGCCCGACCCAAATTTATAACCCGCCCCGACTCCAGCTATTTATATACTCCAGCGTTAATTTCCAGAGCCTTCTCCAAACTCTTCCCCTTCATCTTCCTCTGATTTTCTCCTAGGGTTCATCACATTCCATTGAAGAACAAGAAATTAGGGTTTCTAACATAGCAAGTTTTGTCAGGTCTGAAAGTAGTTATTCATCAAAGAGGAGGTGTCATTGTGGGGAAATTGCTAATCACTTGACTTCAACGACTCCATCTAATCCCGGAAGGAGATTCTTTAAGTGCAAAACCTGATGTATGTATCACTTTGTTTATTCTAATTCCATCTAATTTTTCCGATAATTTTAATTTTTCCCTTGTATTATTGGTTCATAATTAGAAGTTGTATGCTTTTTGTTTGGTAGATAAGCTCGTGCGATTATTGGGAATGGCAAGATGATGTGTTACCGGATCGAGCGGTCATTATAATTAACAATATGAAGTACAAATTGGATGCCGCTAATGTTAAACTCAAAAATATGAAGTCGACGTTGGATGCGATTATTCTTGAAAGGGGAAAATTAAAGGAAAGAGTGGATAGCTTGAAGGCTTTACAGAATTCGGAAGCGAACAAAGCCCGTAAATTGGAAGAGAAAGTCCTAAATATGAAGATCGTCATTATGATTTCATGGACAATGTTTATGGGATTTGTTGCCACAATGCTAATGAAGTGAAGTATATGTATTAGTGGAAATTTTTCCTACCATCTGTTGTGGCAATGCTAATGAAGTAAAGTACATGTATTACTGGATTTAGAAGCTTTCAATGTGATTTAATGAAGTGAAGTATTTTGTGTTCCTACCATCTGTGAAGCTTTCAATTTTTTTTTTTTGTATTTAGAGCTGCATAATTTGATACCACAAATGTGATTTATGTATGCTTCTTTACAATGTTGCCCAGATATATATATATTACATAAACAGCAAATTTCAGCATTTATGTATGCTTCTTTACAATGCTGCCCAGATATATATTACATAAACAGCAAATTTCAGCATTTATGTATGCTTCTTTACAATGCTGCCCAGCAGCATTACATAAACAGCAAATTTCAGATGCTGCTGGTAATGTTTACAGACACAAACATATAGTAGCAAGAAGTATAATGTCCATGGTAATGTTTCAAATTGTGGTAGATGCTGCTGCATGACTTCTGCTGATGCAATATGGAAATATAAACAGCAGCAGCATAAACAAACAGCATCAGTACAACATAAACAAACAGCATCAGTACAGCATAAACAAACAGCAGCATTACATACACAGCAGCAGCATTTACACAAACAACATCAGTACAAAAGCTGCCCAGCAGCATTACATAAACAACAGCAGCATTTACACAAACAACATCAGTACAAAAAGCTGCCCAGCATCACTACATAAACAGCAGCAGCATTTACACAAACAGCATCAGTACAAAAAGCTGCCCAGCAACATTACATAAACAGTATGCTTCTTTACAAAATTATGACCCCCAAAAATTTACAGACACTGTCAAAATACAGTAATTACAAGCCCACAAGACATCCCAGACCACACATCATTTGTTTCTCTTCCTTGGCACCAACTTCTCTATTCTTTGCCTACTTTGTGTTTGTAATTGTTTTCCAGTAATAGTAGCTTTCCCATTCCATGTAAGGCTGCCTGGTGAGTAAGGAAGATCAGATGGAACACTTAAACCATTGTGATCACCTTTGAATGCAATTACCCTTGATTCTGAAGGTTGTGTTGGTTGTTGTCTCTGTTGAAGCCTTATTTTTTCTTCTGACACCACCATAGGCCTTATAGCTGGTTCATCTTCTAGTTCTGGATGCTCAAACTCTGGGCCTTGACTTTCTTGACTACATTGGGGTGCAGTAAGGTTAATTTCCTCTTGTGGATGTTGCCCCACTTCTTCACCTTCATCAAGAATTCTTTGCCTTTTCTCCTGTTGACGTGGCTATTAAACAAGTTAGATATTAGATAGATCCAATAATGAGTAAATGAATTTGAAAAATTAATTATTACCTTGTCACATCGTCTAGCATTATGCTTTGTCTCTCCACATTTGCTGCACTTCATAACTCTTTCCTTCCTTGAAACTCCCCATTCACCTTGCCTCTTGATTGCTTCATCTTTTTCCCTTGTTCTCTTGATTTTAGGCCTCCCAACCAACTTGACTAACTCAGGTGGTTTCATTGCTTGAGATTCTTCAACTTTCCAAAATTTCCCCCCCTAACTGGCTGCAATTTGTGTTTATAAGTAAGCATGTATGCTTCTTTGCTATACCACCAATTTATTTCCTCCAAAGGATCCATCTTCTTATACTGAATGGCTTTAATGGCATGGGGGCATGGAATTCCAGTGAGATCACATCCCCTACATGTGCATCTCTTAATAGCCAGGTTGACAGTGTGCGTATCTCTATCTTCTCTGACTTCATAGCCAGAGTCACCATTGGAGTTAACAAAACATCTATTAGCTATCTTCAGGTACTCATTGTATAACTTCATACTATGTGGACTGAAAGATGTAGCCCATAATCTAGCAGATTCTTCTCTCTCCCTCAACTGGTTCATAAGCTTAATCCTTATATCATCAAGCATGTTTATGATTGGCTTCTGTCTAGCTTGTAAAAGCCATGCATTTACAGATTCCATGAAATTATTGTCAACTCTTTGGTTTTTACACACTGTGTCAAAATAGGCTCTACACCATGCTTGAGGAGGATATTTCAGTAAAGCTTCAGCAGCTTCCTTATCCAGTTTGCCTATGCTCTTCAATTGGTCCTTGAAGTCTTCCTCGTATGAGCACCATGAACACCACCATAACAACTTCTTGAACTCATCTGTTCTCCATTTTTTGCACCAGTTTGCTTCAATGTGTTTAACACAATATCTATGATTTGACCTTGGAAGCACAGTATGGACTGCCTGAATCAATCCTTGAAAGATACAAATAAGAATAGTTAAAAGATACAAATAACATAGAATTAACAGTAAGGAAATAGAAAAGTAGAATGTAAAGACTACCTTCTGCATGTCTGACATGAAAGTAATTCCTTCACCTTCTTTGAGATCCAATGAGCTTTGAAGTAATTCCAAGAACCAATTCCATGTTGTCTTAGTCTCCTTGTCCACAATTGCCCAAGCTAGAGGATACGTTTGGTTATTGCAATCCAAACCAACAGCAATTAACAATTGACCTTTGGCTTTCCCTTTAAGAAATGTCCCATCCAAGCCAATGAAAGGTCTCAAACCTTCCTTAAAACCCATCTTAAGAGCATGGAAGCAAATATACATTCTCAAGAATCTTCTTACACCTTGAGCAAGTGCATCCTTTGACAAGTTAATGATTACATCACTTCCTGGATTACTTTCTCTAAGTTCAGTAGCATATGCCTCAAGTTTATTGTAGCCATCTGTAAAACTTCCTTGTAGTTTCTCTAAAATCTCTCTTTTAGCCCTTTTACACTTTCCATAACTGACATTTGTATTAAAAACATTTTTGATATCTGCTCTCATCTCTTTAATCTTATACATAGGGTTATCTTGTAACTTTTTCTTGAAATAAGTATGATGATCAACCCTACTATTATCAAATGCATCATCACATTCATGGTTTGGGTTTAGTGTCTTTGTCCTAACACCTGGAAGGTCTCCATCCCCAGAAATGAGAACAACAAAAGGGCAACCAGTAACACATCTGTACCTTAATCTTTCTTTATCACTTTTTTCTTGATTTAAATCCTTTTTGTTTGCCAGGGAATATAAGTTAATACATTTTATTGCTTCAGGTATGTCCTTGAAGCTCATACCCTTATACAATTCCTTGTAGTTTGACAGTCCAACATCAATTTCTCTATTTTTCTAAAATTTTATTGTTTGTAATTCCTCAGAATTATACCCTACCTCAACATCATTGGCACTCTCACACTCAACCTCACTACAATCTGTACCAACTTCATTTGGAGATGAATGTGAATCAAAATAATGGACAATATCAGGAACATTCACAGATAATTCACATTCATCTACTGCATACAAGTTAAGACACTTAAACTCATCAGATATTAAAGACAACAATTGTCTTATCCAGAGTCATCAACTACTTCAAAATAGTTACCAGAAGGTCCATTTACAATTAGTTGTTGAACACCTATATACATCAATTTCCCAGTGTACTCATTTACTAGATCAATAAAGGAAATAAGATCAGAGTCATAACCTTTCCAAGAGTGAACAAGCTTCTTTGAATATAACACATGGGGTTTTCTTATCCAATCCCCACCATGATGGAAAATTATGTCCACCAAAGTCATATTTAATATCCTAAAAAGTATATAAAATACTGAACTCTTATGATTGAACAATAGTATGATGAAAATTGATAACATATGAGATAAACAGAAACAGAAGACTATCCTAAAACTGAAACAGAAAATTGGTGTATAACTGAAACAGCAAACTGTTCAAAAAATATCAGAAAATAAATTATCAAACAGGGGCGACCACAAACAATACACAAATCCAAAAATAAATCTATCTCGAATCAACAGAAACGGAAAACACACCTACGCAACCCATGCAAACAAAATCCGCTCATAAAAAACACACTCATCGGTCAACAAATAGATATTTAAGCTCATACTCAAAACCATAACTTGATTAAAGCACGAAATCCCTATAGGTGACTAATTCACGGCAAAGTTAAGCAACAAAATACATCAAACAGCTTCAACAAACATTTAATTGAAGAAAGTACTTACCTTTGCTTCTTGTTGTTGGAGAAAGCATGTGGAAATTCCTTGTTCTTCAATGGAATATGATGAACCCTAGGAGAAAATCAGAGGAAGATGAAGGGGAAGAGTTTGGAGAAGGCTCTGGAAATTAACGCTGGAGTATATAAATAGCTGGGGTTGGGGCGGGTTATAAATTTGGGTCGGGCGGGTTTAAACAATTGACTGGGTGGGCTAATCTGGACCAATGTAAGACTGCCACGTGTTTAAAAATATTGAGGAAACAAGTTTTAACGGTGGAAGGGTATATGTGGCCCGAATGTGTAACGGTGGGGGTATATTTGTTAAAGAATTCAAACGGAGGATAAATGTTGCTTATTTTGAATAGTACAAGGGCAAATCTGACCCTTACCCTTAGGAAAAATAACTGACTCATTGGAAGTAGATGCAGGCACATCTGGGTGACCTACTTCAACAACAACAACAACAACCCAGTATAATCCCACTTAGTGGGGTCTGGGGAGGGTAGTGTGTCCGCAGACCTTACCCCTACCCTTGGGTAGAGAGGCTGTTTCCAAATTGACCCCGGCATCCTTCCCTCCAAGAACTTCCCACCTTGCTCTTGGGGAGGCTCGAACTCACAACCTCTCGGTTGGAAGTGGAGGTTGTTTACCATCAGAGCAACCCCTTTTGTCTCTGGGTGACCTACTTCATTAGGTTGATTAGATGTACACCAAATGCTCCAATTTCCTCTGAACCACCACCTAAATCACCTACTTCATTAGGCTCCTCTGATGTAGCAACCAACACTCCAGCTATGGATGCAATCTCAACTTGTTCTTGTGTTGCTGGTGTTGCTAAAATATTTGTAATTTCAATAGGAAGAATATTTGACTCAGCAGGAGTAGATGTAGGTAGTTCAGATGCTATACTCTTTGTATTTGGATCCTACAAATGTTTCTGGAATCACCTCAGCAACTATTTTCACATTTGGTTCGTCAATCCTAGCAAAAAAGTAGTAAATTCAAGAGAATGTGTATTTTTATGGAATTTCTGAATCATCAACGGTAAGTTCAATAGGTCATTGACGGACCCAACTACATACTTGTCTTAACTACGCATAAGATGAAAATAAATAGAACCATAAATGATAGAAATTCAGCATTGAGTTTAAAAAAATATTTGTAGAAATTTACAAAGAACCTACGCTATATTTTGTATGTAATGTAGTTTCAGAAGTTCTTTTTCCAATGGCACTATGTGAATACAGACAATTTAAACTTCTCTTTATTTTGACAAACGATAAAGTTCGCCATGACATATAATCCATGCTCACTAAGTTATTTTCTGAAAAGGTGCATTAGTGACTTGCCAATAGAAGCTTGTATTCGATCGCCCTTCAAAAAAATCACATGAAATACATACATATAGTTAAACTTACAATGAACAACTCAAATATATTTTTCTAATATAAGTCAATGTGAAAAGTCTTCGAGTTAATACGTTGGAAATAATTGCATTCGGATGTTACGTTCTGACAGTTGGCTATCTAACAGATCCCTCAACCTTAACTGAATGGTTTAGTTTTGGCAAATTTGAAATTTGAAACTGACGGTAAACTTTTGATTTAAAAAGAAACTCTGTTTAAGCAGAAGTCAGGCAAATATGCAAATAGTAATAAAAGTTCATACCTTCTTTATCCAAATTCGGTTAATGAGAGAATTATCTAACCAAATTCAGGCAACGCCACAAATATCAAACCAAGTTCAGTCAACACCAAATGTGTTTAATCAAGTTCAGGCGACACCACCAGTGTCTAACCAAGTTCAGGCAAGTATTTAATGAAACTTCAATCTTAAGTAGTGGCTGGATTGTTATATTATTTTCTTTTCCTTTTTCCAACTTCTTTCTTTTGGGAGGTATAAAAAAATGGAAGAAGAAGCTAATCCAGATTTGTAAGTTAAAACAGAGAAGCAAAACAAAATAGTAAGACCAAAAAAAGTTATTTGTCGTATCTTCAAATCTTGTAGAACTAACTCAATCACGAAATTAGCGTTAATAAACCCACGAAGAATATAACAACAAATCCAGATTTTGCGACGTAAAAAATGAGAAGCAAAACGAATTAGCATGTGAAATAAATTGATTTTTAATACCTTTTCATATCGGAGAACAGCATTTTTGATATTGTTTATTTTAGGTAATCAAAGAACTTGGTATTTTGCAACTTGAAAACAGAGACGTAAAACAAATTAGTAAGTAACATTAATTGTTAATACATCTTCATCTTGTAGAATCAATTAAATGGAGAAAGCAGTGACTGGATAGTAACGATCTTGGACTTCCCAAAGACGAACAACCCGAACTTTCAACCTCCATTGCATTTTTGAAATTGTTATATCCTTGATAAAATCATAGTGAGTAGCCATAATTTCAGAATCCTTTTGTCTTTTTTTGTAGAATTTCTAATATACGTATGTCTTTGGTTTATCAATGGAAGATATATAAGTTGGTATAGTCAATTTTGAGCAGTTGAAGATGATGGCCGATCGTGTATAGGTTTAGATAGCGTATGTTTAGATAAAATATAAAAAATGTATGTATTCAGTTCACATGTAGATATGGTTACTTGATTATTTAAAAAGATTTAAAAAAAGGAGAAAAACGTGATAGTCTTAGTTGACAAAAATAGTTATCGAATTATGCAGGATTCTCCAAAACAGAAGTCTAATAGGATGCTTGTAACGTTGTAACTGTTTTTTTTATGTGATTTTTGCCCCAAATAATATATTACTATCCTATTTGTGTGGAGGTTTGTCCTAAATGGCCATTTGTCTTATTTTCAAGCTGCTACTTGTCAAAAAATGGGGCTTCTGTCTATGCTTTTATTAATAGATAGATATTAATTACTCTTAAAGATTACAAATACTTTAATTATAAGTAAATAAAAAGAGTTTATTGCCTCAATACACTTTAATTGATTTTTGATTATTTTCATATGCATTAAGGAATTCACCTTTTAGCATTAATTAACAATAAAATTAACCATATTAATTTTAATTTGTTCGTTAAAACTATAGCAAATACTCTTAGGTTCTTTAATCCAAAGACAACTTTGGAAAACAAAAGTTAATTTCTTCTTACCATTAAAATTTTTTTTTATAGATCATAAAGGAAAAACCAAAAATTAATTAAAATGAATCGAAAAGAATATATCTTAAAATATAAATAAAGATAAAATAGTTATAAAAATATATTTAATATTATTTTAAAAGATGTGTAAAAGAAAGACACGACTGATAATTTGAAACATGAGTAGTCAAATAAATAAGTTCCTCCACTAACATTATATATTGGCCAAGAATAGAATGAGTCACCGGAAAAATTCCCACCTATTCATTGAGTGGCTCTTATATTTCTTTTTCGTTTTTTTGTTTTTATTTTCATGTGTTCGATACCATGACTGAAGAATACAAGTAGCATTAATATGTTAGTGGGCGTTTTGGACATAAGAATTTGTAAAATTATAAAATATGGTGAAAAAAATTCAAGAAAAAATGATATTTGAAATTAGAATTGTGTTTGGAAATGAATATGATTTTGGGTTGTTTTTAAAATTTTGTGAGTATTTGAGTGAAAATTTGAAAATTAACTTTTTGGGAATTTTTTTTGGAAAAAGAAAAAAAGGCTATGTCCAAACCGGGTCTTAGTTTACATCAGCTATAGTAAAAAATAATGGATATTCGTGAATTGCAGGGGAACAAATTAAATACTTATAATATAAATGAGTAATGGCAACGATATTTTTGTTGCCCACTTTGAAGGGTGTATTTTCTAGATTTTGAAATACTTGATATCTTCATTTTCAGTTGCTGTAACGGTTCGATCGGTCGTTTTGAGCTTTAGCGTGTCATTCAGCAGTTTAAGGTCATGAGTAGCTTTATTTCAGGTATTATGACTTGTACGCGTGGTTGGAATTGAATTTCGGGAAGTTCGGAGTGGATTTGGAAAGAGAATTCTCATTTCGGAAGTTTTAAGTTGAAAGAATTATCTAAGATTGGAATTTTGAGTAAACGACCTCGGAATTGGGATTCGAAGGTTCCAGCAGATTCGTACGATGATTTCGGACTTGGACGTATGTCCGAAACGGGTTGTTGAAGAACCGAGAATGTTTCGGCATCTATTGTGAAAGTTAGCACTTGGAAGAATTCCATAGGTTTGGGTTAAAGTGCATTGTTGTGTTATCATGTTCTTTTGGGGTTCCGAGTTTGGGAAGCTCTCTATGGTGATTCTGGTGTTGGGAGCGCGATCGGAAGTGAATTCGGAGGTCCGTGGGTCATTTTGGAGTCATTTGGCTAAAGATAGAAATTTGAAGGTTTTGAGAAGTTTGACCGGAAGTGGACATTTAGATATCGGGGTCAGAATCTGATTCTGAAAGTTGGATAGGTCAGTAATGTCAAATATAACTTGTGTGCAAAATTTGAGGTCAATGGAACGTGATTTGATAGGTTTAAACATCGAAAGTAGAAGTTTGAAATTCTAAAGTTCATAAAGCTTGGATTGGAGGTCGATTTGTGGTTTTAGTATTGTTTGATATGATTTGAGGTATCGAGCAAGTCCGTAATGTATTTTGGGACTGGTTGGTATGTGGGTGGTTAACGAATCGAAAATGGAATATTGGAGAAGGCTGAAGTTGCTGGTTGCTGGTGTAACCGCACCTGCGAAAGTAGGGCCGCACGTGCGATGATGCGGAAGCGGTCTTTGTGCCGTAGAAGTGGAAATGGACGGCTAGGCCGGGACCGCAGATGCGGGAGCGCACCTGCGAAAGGAGAAGCGCATATACAGAAGTTGAAGGCTTGGGGAAGACCGCAGAAGCGGCGATTAGTCCGCACCTGCGGGACCGCAGAAGCGGTCGATAGACTGCATGTGCAAAAGGACTGGAGCCAGTGAGTGTTTTTCAACCCTCGGCAATGCGCTTTTTACATTTCCGTTGGATTGGTCCGTACGACCTCGGCATGAGTTGCGCATGCTTGTATTGCTTGTCTTGAAACTTATTGAAGTTGCTACTCCCTCTTCCCGGCTTAAGAATATGTATAAATGATGAAACGGAATTTGGAAATTCCCTATAAAAGAAGGAATTGTCTACTTGCCTCAACCTATTGAATTACAATCATGGTTATAAAAATCTACGATTTAATACATTATTTATATAACATTATTGGACCACTAGTAAGTGTCGAAGTCGACATCTCATCTCTACTTCTTCGAGATTAGACGTGATACTTATTGGGTACACGTTGTTTTGGTACTCATACTATACTTCTGTGCACTTTTGTTGCACATGCACATGCATCTCTAGTGGCCTAGTGGGTGTAGCAGCATGGTTGATCGGAGACTTAAGTGGGCTGCATTTTTCAGACGACCCGCAACCAGCAAGTCTCTTTCAGATTATTGTATTTATTTTTTATCCAAAATTATATTCCGGACGGTTGTTGTATTACATTATTTCTTAGAAATTGCCCGTGCACTTGTGATACCAGGTTCTGGGATGTTTATGGGTTTATTCAGAAATTTTTAAAGTTGTTAAATGTTTCATTTCTTATTCATAGGAATTTACTATGTATTATTTAAACCTATCAAAGAAGTAATTTCGAAAATATTTAAAACGAGAATTTAATTAAGTATTTTGGTTGGCTTGCCTAACAGCATGTCCGATGCCATCAGGACCTTAATGGATTTTGGGCCGTGACAATTGTGGAACATCTAACTAGCACTTGTGTATGATTTGAACCTGTGCTAGCCATGTGTTCTACACTAAACCTTGAAGTCTTTGATGTCCGCTCATGGTTCAGAAATACTCTATCTAATCTTTTTCATGTTTTGCTCCACGTATCTCTAGCATTACACTGTGAATCTAGGCCTGATATAACCCGCATCTACCATTTCGCACTCATACGTGCATTTAATGAAGTCCCGACTTTTCTTTGGGGTCCCTGTTGAAATAATTAAAATAAGAAAGAAACAAGTTGCAATGACAACTTAATCAATAATGGCAGAAACAAAAAAGTTTTAAGTTGAAAGTTGCAACAAGTTAGTGAAACCAAAACAAAGTTTGGGCGGTGGCAAACTGCAATAAAATTGAGCATTCTGATTGGTCCAAATTCTGGCAATTCCTCCTATAAGTAGGAGCTCAATTCTTCTTGTTTGGACACGCCAAAACAAGAAAGAAGCAACTGAATTTAGAGAGAGTAATTCACAGATTCTAGTCTGTGAGATAAATAGTGAGTGTGAGTATTGTAGTAAGGTGCTTTAAAATAAAGAGTAATATTTCTTTCGAACTTGTAATAATCTCTTTGCACTACTAAGTTATAATATTATAGTGAAAATATTGCTCCGATCAGATATTGTATTTTACCCCAATAACAAAATTTGATGTCTTTATTACTCTCTTGTATTATTATTATTTATCGTGGATATTATTCCTGGGCAGGATATTATTTTTTCCCAACAACGTGGTATCAGAGCCATGACGAGTAATGGTCCAGTGTCTTTTCAATACCCGTCTCACAAAAGATAATTATGAGAAATGGTGTTTACTCATGAAAGCCATTCTTGGATCCTAAGTATCACGACCCAAATTTTCCTCTGTTGGATATCGTAATTGCACCTAGTCTTAGGGAATAGATAAGCCTAACATTAAATAAAACAATAGTAATGTTTAAATAACATCTAACAATTTGAAATAGAAATCTCTTTAAAATTTACAACCCCAAAATCGATAGTGCAAGTCATAAGCTCTACAGAGTTTGCTAGAAAACCTTTAAAATACAACTGTCTCGAAATAAGAGTGAATAGTGTAAATACAAAATAAGAAGGTGACTCTAAAACATGCGAACGCAGCAACATATTTACCTTGATTCTCCACAGCAACGATCTGTAGAGCTACTAACGATCAAATACCTGGATCTATACAAAAATTATGTAGAGGTAGTATGAGTACACCATAGCCGTAACCAGTAAGTATTAAGACTAACCTCGGAGGAGTAGTGACGAGGAATAGTCAAGACACCTACTGAACTAAATAACCTGACAAGTATAGGTACAGAACAATAGAGTACAATATCTATATAAAGACTACACATAATGACAAAACTATAATTGCAGTAAGAAAAGGAAAGCAACAACTAACAGTGGAACATCGTAATAATAGCAGAGTAGGATGAGCGAAACACAATTTAAATATGGTGATCACATATAAAGGACACTCAAGTAATAACTTAATGAAAATGTTTGCTTTCACACAAGGTTTTAGCCAATAACCATCACAAAATACCGAACCTCAGAGAATTCACAATTCATATGTCCGAATTCTGAAACTCTAATCACTTGGCATCCTGTGCCGTCATTATAAATTTATAGCTATACTGACGACTCACGTAGAAAGAGAGTAATTCTCACATAAAAGGCAAGTAACAAAGGTGTGCATCAATACTTAATAATATCAAGAACCATCCTCTTTACCGATATGAGTTCTTAACTACGTGTATGATTGTGCAAGTATTATAACATAGATCATGCAAGCTAGTAAATATAAGAAAAGAAACGGACAACATGTAGAATGTTTTCCCACAATTTTCACACACAAAAAAATAATTCACAGGCAAGTTCATCACTACAAAAATATCAATAACAAGAATACCCCCAAGCCATCACAAGTCATCACAAATCAATCCCCGACATAGCCCACCTTGTCTCACCACGTGCGCAAGAATAAATTAATGCTCGCCTTGTCTCGCCACACATGTAATATAATATTTCTACCTTGTCTCATTGTTGATATCCAATTTTTTCTCATATGTTTTTAATATATATATATATATATATATATATATATGTATATATATATATATATATATATATATATGTATATGTATATATATATATATATATGTATATATATATGTAAGAAAAGGAAAGCAACAACTAACAGTGGAACATCGTAATAATAGCAGAGTAGGATGAGCAAAACACAATTTAAATATGGTGATCACATATAAAGGACACTCAAGTAATAACTTAATGAAAATGTTTGCTTTCACACAAGGTTTTAGCCAATAACCATCACAAAATACCGAACCTCAGAGAATTCACAATTCATATGTCCGAATTCTGAAACTCTAATCACTTGGCATCCTGTGCCGTCATTATAAATTTATAGCTATACTGACGACTCACGTAGAAAGAGAGTAATTCTCACATAAAAGGCAAGTAACAAAGGTGTGCATCAATACTTAATAATATCAAGATCCATCCTCTTTACCGATATGAGTTCTTAACTACGTGTATGATTGTGCAAGTATTATAACATAGATCATGCAAGCTAGTAAATATAAGAAAAGAAACGGACAACATGTAGAATGTTTTCCCACAATTTTCACACACAAAAAAATAACTCACAGGCAAGTTCATCACTACACAAATATCAATAACAAGAATACCCCCAAGCCATCACAAGTCATCACAAATCAATCCCCGACATAGCCCACCTTGTCTCACCACGTGCGCAAGAATAAATTAATGCTCGCCTTGTCTCGCCACACATGTAATATAATATTTCTACCTTGTCTCATTGTTGATATCCAATTTTTTCTCATATGTTTTTAATATATATATATATATATATATATATATATATATATATATATATATATATATATATGTATATATATATATATATGTATATGTATATATATATATATATATGTATATGTATATATATATATATGTATATGTATATATATATGTATATATATATGTATATATATATATATGTATATATATATATGTATATATATATATATATATATATGTATATATATACACTTTCAAAATAGCACATATGCGGTTATAAGCATGCATAAGTATTTTTATAATTTTTAAAGGCTCTAAATCAATTTATTTCTTCTCTTTATTTATAAAATATCCACTATATCCTTCAGATTATTTTTGTGATGATTTGGTCATTTAAATTCATTATTTATTCCTTCATAATTGTTTAAATATTTTGTAGTGCATATTTTTATAATTGCATTTACATTTTTAGGCTAAATTGTACATATTTGCAATAATATACTATATTAACGTATAATTAAGTTATTGATATATAAGATGGTCTTTTATATTTTTTAAAAGCAATAAACTATTTTAAATTATTTTAGTACACAAAAATATTTTTTGGAACCCATTTATCATTTTTATAAATTATTTATTTATTAAAAGTGGCTATTTAAAACCTGGCCTATTTTTAGTTTAATTTAACCATATTTCAACCCAATACCAACCGAATTTCAAATTAAATCTACCCAGCCCAAACCCTGAAGACCTGATCCAGCCCCAAAACCCTTTAATCTAGGTTGTTGATCATAAGATCAACGGCCACAAACATCCGTTACCGAAAATAAACCAAACGACCCCCTCCCCCCCAAAACCTTTCATCCCCACCATCTGCTGTCCTGAAATCCCTCTCTTCTCTCAAACTCTCTCAAGCCTAACCCTAATCAGACCTTACTGACACTCATCTATGGCTATATATGATGGTTTCTCACCATCCCATGGCCTTTAATGGCCTCCCTCACGTTGGCATTGCCATCTCCAGGGCTCTCAAGGGACCATGGTCAGTTGGCTTGCATCTATGGTCCATTTCTCGCCTGTTTCAGGCTGTTCCAGTATGATTTCGAGTAAGATTGTCCTATATTAACTATGATCTATGGGTTTCTAAGCATGTTTACTCATCTTTATTTTGTTCTCCTCGAAACCCTAATTTCTTTCTTCTGAACCTCTTAGATCTGTACAAATCTGAGATGATTTGGACTTATTTCATATGAGTTTTACAACAATCTTGAGATTATTTACAAGAATCGTATGATTTTCAAGTGACTTTCATCTCATTCTAAACTAGGGTTTTCGGAAATTTCTTTTATAGAATGTTCGATGATTTTTGAGCGTTTGGTCTCCTGTTTCTCATGTGTTTTGACTGATTTTGTAAGTTTGCTACAACCTTAACTCGGTTGTACTAAATGCCCTAATTTTCTGACGTTCTTCGTTTGGTTTTTGAGTACTGCTATATCGACTGTGTTCTTGCTTTGGTTCTTGTGATTCCTCTTTAGCCATTTGAATATCTCATGGTTTTCTTACCCTAACATGCCTCTACTGAGATTCTTAATTCAATTTTTACTGATTTTATATGTTTGTGTTCATCCTAACTACTCATGTTAAGACATATATCTTTCTCCTTGAATCAATGTCGATTTGACTATCTATTTTGTTAAAATTATGTGTTGAATCCTGGCTATTCATTTCTTACCTTATTTTATCTGCTAAACTTGTTGAATCTTTCACGATTCTCTATAACTGAGATCTATTAGGGTTCTAACCTAATTTTTTCCAACTAAGTTCTATGTTTCTGTGAAATTTTACTTAGTTTGTTTTCTATTTATGGGAACTGATATATATTCTTTCTAGAAATCAGTATTACTTTGAAATTCAGGCTTATTGATTACTCCTTTAAAGATTGGTATGTATAGAGTTTATTTGTTTCCTTGTTTACAACTTTAATTGATCGTCTCTACCTTAATTGCTTGCCCGTATAACTTTTGGATTCTTACCGATTCTTTATTTGGTATAGTTTGGTATTTTTTGCTTTAATTAAATCAATGTTGTTACCGTTGGGCTAATTACCCCTAACTAAAGGAGTCTATTCTGAACTCCTTATATGAGTGGATTCTGGTTACCCTTAATTGCTGACTTCTGATTCTTTTATCTTATTGACTCTACCCTCGAGCTGTTATATAAGCACTCTTCTATTCTCACTTCAAAACAGAATATCAGTTCATAAAAAAACACACTTACACCCTAACGCTTTCTTTTCTCCTCCACTACTTGTGATATTCACTTATCTAGTCGGCTGAAAACCAAGGCTAGAAATTGGAACTTTATTTGCTTTATATTCTGCACTCTTTTCTTCAACTGGTTTGTCTCTAGTTAAGTTTTGAAATCCAAACTCTATGTATGTTATTCCTGCACTAGTTTGTCAGTTTTGAATTCAACTTGTATTCCTGTTTACTTCTTTGCTCAGCATGTCTAAACTCTGTCCTGTTCAATGTATGCTTTATATTCTGCACTCTTTCCTGCTTACTTCTTTGCCTAGTATGTCTATACTGTATGTTTAATCCTGTTCAAGACATGTCAGGTTTTCTGTATTACAATTGTGATCTATGTCTTAACTATTTAATGTACATGACTAGCCTGCCAAAGTCCCTAAGATCCTAAGTGTTTATGCAGTATGGTTGACTATATGTTTCCTCTTATACCATATCCATGTACCCCAATGTGAATCTTATGTGCCCCAATCTCTTTATCCCCATGCAAGATCTGTTTGTTAAGTGCTTTTCGAATCTAGATATTTTTGATGACCAATTGATTTCTGCTGTTTTGGTACTCTTCTCAAACTGTCTTTTACCACCAAACAAATTTATTATTTCTAAAAAATCTTTTTTACTTCAAAACTCATATTTGTACTATTTTCAAAACCTTTTTAAAAACTATGTCAAACACTCTCACTTCACTCTTAGAGTACTAGGTTCTGCCCCTCTAATATGTGTACTACCTTGAGATCCTTGAGATCTCTCTGAACTCTGGCATGTCAGAGCTGGCCTTTCTACACCGCACCTAAATCAATTATTGTTTAAGAAAAGGTCTAGGTGTGATCATTGTCCTGGGATCCTTGAGGTCCTTGGGGAACTCTGACACGCCTAGACATAAAATTAGCTATGGAACTTTCGGCATTTGAGGCTATTGGAGGCTTGGAAGTCATTTGGGCCTACTGCATTTGAGACTAATTTTTGTTCTGTTTAATTAAAAAATTTCATTTAATTTCATTGGTCCGTAATAATTATTGTAAAAAAATAGTGGGGTGATTAGTAAAAAGGGGAGAGTAGTTATATATATTGGATAAATTGGGTAGATACCATGCCTATAGGGTCCATGTTAATTCAAATGTGTTTGTTAGGTTTGCTTTACTTCCACACAATTAGAAACCATGTCTATAGGATCTAAATGACTTTAATAATATAGATTATACATATATGGTTAAAATCAGCTTTATAATTATATATCATGCCTTTAGAGTGTAAAGTAATTGAAGTTCAGTTTTCATTACAATATAAGGGTGTATGGTGTCGCGGTTCCGAACCGGAACCGGACCGGATCCGTGGCCCTGCCGGTTCTGCCTGTTCCGGTTCTACCGGTTCCAGGGAACCATGGTGGGGCGGTTCTACCCGTTGGAACTGCTAGAACCGGACCCGCCAGAACCGGAACCGGATGGCGGTTCTGGACCGGTTCTGGCGGTTCCAGCCGGTTCTGGCGGTTCCAACGGCCATTTTTCAAAAATTAAAATTTTTAAAAATAATTTCAGTAACGGCTCTTTGCAAAAAGTAGCCGTTTGAAAGTTTAAAAAATAGCCATTTGGCCCCAACTTTTATTTATCCCCAAACTTTATATAATTACTTTATTTCCCATTTCTCAACTATAAATACCCCCTCATTCTTTCATTTTTATTCATCAATTCATCAATATCTCTCAATCTCTCTCAAGCTCTCTTTCAATCTTTCTAGTGCAAGTGCTTAATTTATTGTTGCAAATTCGTGAAAAATTGTGAAGTTGTTGAATTGAAGTTTCAAGTGTTCAAGTTCAACGATTTTCAATTTTCAAGAAGTTGTTCGTCAATCTGGTAAACTTGCTTCAACTCTTACGTGCTAATAGTATTTTTTTATGTTTTTAGTTTGCTTAATTCTAATTATTATGGCATTTTCGTTGAAAAATATGTTCTGTAAAGGAAAAGGTAAAATCGGTGAAAGTAGTGGCCAAAAAACTCCCCTCCCTCGGCTCCCCGACCTAGAAAAGATAAGCAAGTTCAAAGTAGTAGCCAACCTAGATGTCCTAATGAACCCTTCGGAATCCCTGATAGTGGTCACCCTTGTTTTTAATTTAGCGATATTGATTTTCTACATGATGTAGCAGTAGGTGATAGAATAGACGATGATATTATGAATGCTCTTTATCCTAATGCACCTATCTTAGAGGGAAATGAGGATGATGATGATGATGATAAAACCCAAGCACCAGATTTAGATGATACACCTACTAGTCCTGCTCATAACTTAGGTGATGAACCGGCACACCCACCTGTACAAACTCCCACTTTTAGTAGACAACCTCCTAATCGTACAGAAACATCATTAGTTTGGCAATTTTTTATTCAACTTAGAGAACAAAATAAGGCTAAGTGTAAATCTTGTGGGAAATTACTTGTTCATAGGTATACTGGAGATCGTAGCGGCACGGGTAGTTTAGTTAAGCATATAAAATTACACCCTAGCGATAAGGCTAGATATTTGCAATTGAAAGCGCAACAAGAGGGGATGACAAGTGCTGATTCTACAGTTAACCCAAGTACTGGTTCAAATCTAGTTCAACCAGGAATAAACAGTCACCGGAGGTATTTTATATTACCATCCAATTAAGGATCGTGAAGAATTAGTGAAAATAATTATTGTTATGTGTTTGCCTTATACTTTTGCTTCTAATCCTGCATGGATTCATTATATTAGAAGAGTATTTAATCATACTTATAAAGGTTAGCCTTGCGCAACAGTTAAGGTCGATATTTATAAATTTAAGCATGAATATGAACAATATTTGCGCTATTTATTTACTCATATAACTAATCGTATTTCTATTACAACTGATATTGGTAGAAGTGGAAATGACTGTGATTATCTAACTGTAACAAGTCATTGGATAGACGAAGACTGGACAATGCAAAAACGCATAATTGCATATAGAATAATTAATTCACGGCACACGGGTAGGTTTATAGCTAACACTGTTTCAGATGTATGCAGATATTTTTGCTTTAGTGATAAAATAATGTCAATTTCTATGGATAATGCTTCTAGCAACACTAGTGCAATAGGCATGCTAACAAAAACACTTAATCCTGCATTTAATAATATTTTCCATGTTAGATGTATTTATTATATTTATCATGTAATTGTTGGTGATGATATGCGAATATTAAACATAGAAATTGAAAAGGTGAAAATGGCTCTTAATTGGCTATTTTATTCATACCGTAGAAGTAGACTTAGAGAATATTTTAAAAAATGTGACGAATATGGCCTTAGAGAAAGAAAGGTTCCTAAACCTTGCCCGACTAGGTGGAATTACTTGTACGAAAGTTTAGTAGTAGCGTATGAATATAGAAACCCAATTAATGCTACGTATAATTCTCGGGTAGGTGGTGAGGATGATGATGAAATGCTAACTACCCAAGATTGGACTAATGTTAAAATTCTTTAAGATTTTTTAGAACATTTTCATGTGGCTACAAATGCTTTTTCTGGACAATATTATCCGACTATTTCTAACTGTTTAGTTTATATTGCCGCACTTGCTAATTTGTTTGTTGATTTAGCGAGGGAGGGGACATTTATGAACTTGCAATAAATGAAATGAAAAAAAAGTTTAAATTTTTTTTTTCAATCCCTCCTATTTTTGGTGTATCTGCTATGTTAAATCCAACTATGAAATTAGGAGGTCCTCACTTTTGGTATTCTACTATTTATCGATCTTTAGATCTTTCAGAAGTAGAAATTGCTACACTAGCTGATGCGAAAGCATCAATTAAAGTTAATGCTCAAACTGTTTATAATGCTTATAAACAGGCGTTAGAGCATGCTAGGCCAAATATTCCAACTCCTACTTCGTCTACATCATAATCGTCTAAAAGAGCTGCTGGCTTAACAGCTCTTAAATCGTGGACGGAGTTCAGGGGTACTCAAGGTGATAATTTAGATGAAATTTCCCATCTAAATGAGCTTCAAGTTTACTTGTCACAGGGATAGAAAAGGATAATCCAGACGGCTCTTTCGACCTTTTGGAATGGTGGAAGACAAGGGAAAAGCATTTTCCCGTTCTTGCAAGGATGGCTCGGGATGTTCTGTCAATTTAAGCGTCAACTGTTGCATCGGAGAGCGCTTTTAGTCAAGCAAGACTACAAATAGGTGATCACAGATCGTCGATGCGGGATAGCTTGGAAAAATCAGTGCTTTTTCGAGATTGGATCCGCGCAGAAAGAAGGAACTTTTGGCATAGCAGAATCACAACCAGAAATAGATGAGGCGTATGAAGAAATGATAGCAGAACTTGCTGAGGAAGCAACTTCACCCGGAAATGGTGATGAACAAGCTTCATTTCCGCCACCGCCAACACAACCACCTCCCAACCTTGACGGTTTTATGAGATTTGTTAGAAATAATACATAAATTATGATGTAACTTGTACATTGGCACGTCTTCTTTTAGTTTTTTCCTTTTAATGGTGGTATTAGTACCATGTTGTGCTCATTCCATTGGGGGAAGGAAGACTAAGAAAGATATGCCATTTTGGTCAATAAATATGCTCTTTATCATATCCTTGAATATCTTTTGTCTCAATATTTCTTTGTCTTTACTTCGATATCAATCCTTGAATATTTATATAACATACAATATATAACATACAACACAATATACTAATGACAACATTCTTTTATCAATATATACTACTTATATACAATTTATACTAATTACTAACTACAACACAATATACACTACTTATATACAATATGTACTACTTACATACAATATGTACTACAAATATATAAAATATACACTACTTATACACAATATATACTTATTACTGAACACAATATATACTATACTAATAACATAGTACACCATATAAAATATATTATACAATATACTAATGACTACTATACAAGATATTGAATTAAAAAAAAATAAAAAAAAAATTTCGGAACTGCCAGACCTGCCAGAACTGCCAGAACCGGAACCGCATGGTACCTGGAACCGTCACGGGCTGGTTCCACCTTCAGAACCGCCAGAACCGGAACCACCAGAACCGCCAGAACCGGAACCGCCAGAACCGCCAGAACCGGAACTGCCAGAACCGAAACCGCCAGAACCGGAACCGCAGACCCAAATAGACCCAGAACCGGAACCGGAAACAGCCTTATTACAATATGTATTCAAATTCGTCTCCTTAGAAATCATGCTTATAAGTTCAAAAGTCAGTTTTTAATAATTAGATACCATGCTTATAGAAATTAAAATCGGTTCTAATAAAAATCATGTTTATAGAACTTAAAACCAGTCTAGTTAAATAAATCAGTTCAAATTCGTGTTTATATATTCTGAATTGGCTTAATTAATTAATTTGTCTATTTCTTTAGTAAGTTCTCAAACATTGCCTTAAAGTTAATACTGCTAGAAAACATGCCTATAGTATCTCAAGTAGTCGTTTAAAAGTCATTTTACTGTTTTACTGCATTCCTAATCAATATAGATACTATGCTTTTAGGACATCACTGTTATGCATTTAGGAAAGCCTCTTGTGCGATCAAAATCCTGCAACTATAAAACTACGCTTTGTTATTTGAGATTGCTCACATTCAACAGGTCTAAAATCAGTAGGCAAGCTGAATAGGTCTTTGACAGTTTGGTTATGATTCAATACTTCATAAACTCTACTCACCTAGATATTATGTTCTAGGGTTTTTTCTTTAAATACTCAAAAACCGTTGTTTGGGCGTGCATTAACTTGTTATGTTTGTGGAGGCGAATGTGAGCCTGTAATTGTTCTCTTTAAATACAGTCCTAATTATTTTGATTGACGCTTAGACTTTTCTACTTTAAATACCTTAGGATGGTCTAGAACCACCTAAATCTAGAGGTCCTAAATGCCTCCAAGGCCACGAGGAAGGGACAAGTAGTACACACATATGATATCTTTCAAGGTTGCTAGAACGCTTTAGGTTATGACCAAGGGGAGCAAATTGGATAGTAAGGATATGATGACTACGCGCTAATATCAAGTGTAGCCCTCATTGAGGAGTAATTATCGGGCATTGTGTAGGGTGATCCTACATGCTAAGCAACCTAGGACCCCTCTTCCCAATTCCCATTGCTCAAATAAAGTTTACTTTCCTTTATATACGTGTCACTTGTTCAAGTCTTTTCCCTTTGTTTCATTACTTAACTCATACATCTATACTATATTAAAAGCACGAAGACCCTTAGCGAAATATCGTTCGCCATTTTTACCCTTTAAAAATAACTTTCACAATAGTCAAAATTATAATTTAATTATTCTCCTAATATATAGGATATAAAAATCAAATAAAAGTTTGTTTATTAAATATTTCCTTATTTGAACTATGTAGAAGCTCATAATATTTAGAATTATTGAAATTTTCTATAAATAAATAATTTGACATTTCTAGATTCTTTTACCCACAAAAAACAGCGTACTTCAAAATTAGAAAAAGAAAAAATTAATTTGAATTAAACTATTCAAAATGCATGGGAAGGAAATTGTATCTACTTTCGCCTTTGAAAGAAGTTCGTTTCTGACAACCAAGCAGCGGCCAAATTTCTCTAGCAAATATTTTTTTATTCCTTTGAAATAATTTTTTAGAAAATAAGAATCCTAAATGTAAATAAACAACAAAATTATCTCTTTAAGAAGGAACAAAGTTGTCTTTAAAGTATTTAACAATTCCTATTTTATATATAAAAAACAAATATCTTGAGTATAATTACAATTTTTTCTAAAATGAACTATAAAATACACTTTGATTTACATGGTTAAATTCTAATATAAATAATAATGGTACAAGATATATATATATTGTGGGAAGAGTCAAGTTGATATAATTCAATGTAAGAAACGAACCATCCTTGCTTCTTTATAAGATTATAGTTAATGTGTCTTTGTCTCAAAAAGCAAGAATATTATAACACAAACAATTATTTATGGATAAACATATCTTTTTTGTAACATTAATAGATCATATTGCTCTACTCTTCAATGATGTACTATTTCTTCAAAACATTATATATACAAACATATATAATATTGTTTAGTAATGAATAATAATAAAACTATAGCATATTCATGGCTCCTTACATTCAGTTTAACCTTTTAAATTGTTTCCTATAAAGAAGTTTAGAAGTTACTGCTAATACAGAATAACATATTGTGCTTATTCTGAGTTTTAAACTAAATATAAAGCCCATGTATCGAAGCCAATAAAATATATCAGGACTTTGTAAGGTGACGTTTCTTTTCTTATAGAATTAGTTAAACAAAATTATTATTCATATTTTTAGGAAGCTAACTATTTACTTTAGTTTATATTCTATATCAAGATATTTTTAATATTATTTATGTGATTTATATAAAGATTTTGATTGTAATATGGGTACACGCGCAACGCGCGTACCCTAAGACTAGTATGATTAAAAATGCCATAACATGTCTTTATTTGAAAGTATGTGTTTAAGCTATTTATTTGTTAAAAGGACTAATTCACATAAGTATAAGTTCGGTCAGGACCCACCGTTATGGACCGCGAGGGGTGCCTAAGACCTTTCCCTCAAGGTTATTTTGAGCCCTTACCCTAAATCTCTGGTAATGCAAATTAGTCTAAGAGTTAATCGCTCTATGTGCCCTAACACACCATAATTGACGACTCTTCAAATACCCCAAATCCCAAATGGAAACGAGTTATTACCCCTGTGAACGTCAAAACCCGAACCTTTTTCCGTGGGGAAAAAAATGGGGCACGACAACATGATGACTCTGCTGGGGATATTTTTAGGTTCTTATCACATCAAAGACCGCTAAAAACACGAATCACCCTCCAATTCAAACTTAATGAACTTAAAATTTCAAATTTCTACAACCGATGTCGAAACATATCAAACCACATCTAATTGATCCCAAATTTTGTACACAAGTCATATTCAACATTACAAACATATTTCAACTTTCAGAATAGGAATCCGACCTCGATATAAAAAACTCCACTTTTGGTCAAAATCTCCAAAAATTCAACTTTCGCCATTTCAAGCCTAAATCAGCTACAAACCTCAAAAACACAATTCATACACGCCCCTAAATTCAAAAATCACCCAACGGAGCTGTTGAAATCATCCAAAACCCACTCTGTAGCCGTTCACAGAAAGTCAAAATCATGGTCAACTCTCACCGCTTAAGCTTTCAAAACTAGAATCCTTCTTCCATTTTAACTCTGAATCATCCGGTATCTGAACTCGACCATGCACGCAAGTCATAACACATAATACGAAGTAGCTCACGATCTTATGCCGCTGAACGGAGCTTAAATTCTCAAAATGAACGGACGAGTCGTTACACAGGATGTGTGAAAAATCATAAACAGAGGGCATGTAAAACCCGATAATAAGGAAGCGCTGTTTTAAAATTTAAAAATATCTTGGAAAAGACAAGGAGAAAAGATAAAAAGGCACTCACACTCATCCACCAATATCTGGATGATCCATATTTGAAAAGGTGGCAAATGCTATCACCCTCAAAAGAAGCTTGAGAGATTTCACAAAATTATCTTTAAGAAGTTGACAAGGTCAGGAAGGTAAAACTTCAAATTCTAAGGGCTAATTTTGAAGTTTTAAAAATGAAAGAATCCGTATGCATTTCGAATTATTGTTCAAAACTGAAGGTTGTGTGAATTAATTAAGAAGATACGAGAGGACATAGAATATATCCGTATGGTAGGAAAGATCATTCGCACTTTAATCCCCTAAATTTAATTTTGTGGTGTGTGCTATTGAGGATTCTAAAGATTTAGACTCTATAATGGTGGAGCAACTGGAGGTCCTTTATAGGTGCACGAAGAAAAGATCAAAAGGAGACAAGAAGTGTCATTGGAGCAACTTCTTAAAACTCACGCATCCTTCAAGGAATATGGAGGTGAAAAGAGATATCGAGGAAATGGACATGGACGAGGTCGTTTCAGTCATAGAAGAGAAAGAAGAAATGGTAACAACTTCAACAATGAAGTTGAAATCCGCCAAACATTCAGAGGCCGTAGCCGTGGACAAAGATGAGGAAGGGGACGTGGCTACTACCAAGAAAATAATGGACGAAGGTATGACAAATCAAAAATTGAGTGTTATTATTTTCATAAATTTGGACATTACTCTTTGGAATATCGTAGCAATATTGAAGAAAAAGCTAATCGTATTGACGACAAGAAAGAATAAGTTGACTCAACGTTGTTGATGGCACTTAAGGAAGAAGACATGGATGATTGCAGCTCGTGGTATTTGGATAATGGAGTAAGCAATCGTATGTGTCGATGCAAAGAAATGTTTGTGGAGAGCAATAAAACAATGAGAGGTAACATGTCTTGTGGAGATACCTCAAAGATTCAAATCTAAAGGATATGTACGATTCTAATATCCTGTAAAGATGGTAGTCACAAATTAAGTCAAGATGCTTATTATGCGCCAAAGATAGAAAGTAATATTTTGAGTTTGGGCTAACTTATTGAAAAGGAATATGAAATCCAGATGAAAAATATGCATCTTTGGTGTCACGACCCAGATTTTCCCACCATCGGGAGTCGTGATGGCGCCTACTGTCGAAGCGAGGCAAGCCAACCTTTATAATCATTTTCACCAACTTTAATCTAAAATAAGTGAAATACTGAAATATTTAATTAAAACATGCTGAAGTCTTTTAACAACAATAGTAAAAATAAAGATGCGGAAATTAACAACATGTCTCTACCCAGTATCCGGTGTCACTACTCACAGACAACTAAAGAGTACTAAAAATAGTAGACTGAAAGAAATACATCATATGTCTGTTTGATACAAATAAAATAAATTGAAAAGATAAGATAAGGGAGACTCGGGGCCCGCGAACGCCAGCGAACTACCTCAGAGTCTCTGGACTGAAGGATCACTCCCGAACTATAACTGCGGTCCGTAGGCTGTATCCTGACCTGTGCACAAAAAGGCACAGAAGCGTAGTATCAGCACAACCGACCCCATGTGCTAGTAAGTGCCCTGCCTAACTTCGGCGAGGTAGTGACGAGGCTAAACCGGACCTACCACAACCAACCTGTATAGATATATGATATAACATAAAAAGAGCAAGAATTTAAGCAAATAAAAGGGGAAGGGGACATGCTAGGGGAGTAGCCGTTTAACTATAGCTTCTACAATCAAGAGATGAAACTGAATAAATAATAATTAAATAAGAAAGCCAATGGATCAACAACTGCATGACATCACCCTTCGTGTTTTTACTCTCATTCCTTACCAAAATAGTCAAATATAATGCACGGCATCACCCTTCGTGCTTTTACTCTCATTTCTCACCAAGAATATCAAATATAAGGCACGGCATCACCCTTCGTGCTTTTACTCTCGATAAACACCGCACGGCATCACCCTTCATGGTTTTACTCTCAATAGACAATGCACGACATAGCCCTTCGTGCTTTTACTCTCTCTTCCTCTCCCAATCAATGGTAACAGCCAAACGGGAACAAGGAAATATATATATCAAGACAAAATATCCCGGTAAGGGAGAAAAATTCAACAAATGGTCCCGGCAAGGGAAATACAACTCAACAATAGGTACCGACAAGGGAATACAACTCAACAATAGGTCCCGGCAAGGGAATACAACTCAACAAATGGTCCCGGCAAGGGAAAAGTACAAAAAATTCATCTTTAGTTCATTTAATTCTCAATTTTTACTTCATAGTTCTTGTAACACGTAATTATCACAATTGTTCACTTACTTCCCAATTTAATAGCAAATATGACATCACAGTCATGATTGACTCGGGCGCATAGGTAACCGTCACCATACCTATGCACCGACCCCACATAGAATATAACAAATAACAACATAATACTATTTCCTCAAGCCAAAGTTAGATCGAACACTTACCTCGAGTCTGAAAATAGAAACTCAAAGCTCAACAATCGCCTTTCCTCTAAAATGCGACCCTGAACCAATGATATCTAACATAATCAGGTTCAACATTATCACTGAGAAATGCATTTCCTAGCTTACTTTCAAAAATACTAAATCCGACATTGGGCCCACGTGGTCCAAACTCGAGGCTCGGACCAAAACCCAATCTCCCATAACCCCACGAGTTCAAATTTATAATTAGATTGTAAATTCGACCTCAAATTGAGGTTGAAATACCCAAAATACCAAAAACCCTAACTAAACCCTAAACCCTTAAATTCTACTTTGATTTCATGATTTTGGGCTAGAAAATTGATGATTGGATGAAGAAATAATGGAAGGACGAAGTTGGAATCACTTACCCAAAGAGTTATGGTGAAATGCGAGCTTGAAGTTCGTCAATGGAGGATATTTGGAGAGAGTTCGAGTGAAAAAATGGAAGAAATCCGGAGTGAACACTGTTTTGGAGTTTAATTATTTCTCTGGGCAATTACTCTTCGTGTTCGCGTGAACAGGATCGCGTTCGCGAAGGGTTGGGCAGGTTGAGCATCTCGTTCACATGGGAAGAATCGTGAACGCGTAGAATAGAAGTTGGGGCTTCACAGTTGTCCTACGCGAACACATGGGCCATACGCGAATGCGTGGGCCATATGCGAACGTGTGGGCCATATGCAAACGCGTAGTATGAGCAGGCCAGGCTCTGCGAACGCCGGAGCCTTCACGCGGATGCGTAGAGGAAAAAACAAATGTTTAGATTTTATTTATGTGCAAACGTGATGGGATAATCGTGAACGCGAAGGAGGGAAAAGGAGGGCATCGCGAACCCGACCAGAGGGATGCGAACGCGATGAAGAGAAACATGCTGCAATTTTTCTACAATTGTTCTAAGTGCAAAACATCCCGAACCACCCCCGAAATTACTCCTGAGCCCTCGGGGCTCCCAATCAACCACACACATTAACTCAATATCATCCTACGAACTTGCTCGAGCGATCAAATCGCCAAAATAACATCAAAATCAAAGAATCAATCCCCAAAACTCATGATTTTCATTTCTAAGTTCAAAACTTTCAAATTTTCCACTTTTAGTCCGAAACACATCAAACGACGTTCATTTTCAACCAAACTTTACAGATAGCGCTTAACACCTATTTATGATTTGTACCGGCCGTCGGAACCAAAATACGAGCCCAATACCATTATTTTTGATTAATTTCCGTTTTCTTTTTTCCTAAAGCATATCCATAAAGCAATTGGACCTCGGATTTCGATTTCGGGAATACACTTGGGTTCCAAATTTCCTTACGGAACCTCTGGGACCGTCACATCACGGGTCCGGCTCTGTTTACCCAAAATATTGACCAAAGTCAACTATAGCAATATTAGTATCAAAATTCATAGTTTTTAACACAGAATTCAAATACTTTCACATAAAAATCTTACAGCTTCGCCTGGACTGCGCTCTTAAATCGAGGCAACCTAATAAGAGGTTTTCAAGGCCTCAGAAGCGCAAGGAAAGAGAGAATTACAGTGATGATCCTTTGGGTCATCACATCCTCTACCTCTAAGACGAACGGACAAAAGAAAAAAAGTACCTTAGTCGGGGAATAGATGGGGATAACGGCTCTGCATATCAGACTCGGAATCCTAGGTCAATGCCTCAGGAGGCTGACCTCTCCACAGAACACGCACTGAAGGAAAACTCCGCGACCGCAACTGTCGAACCTGCCGTTCTAAAATAGCCACCGGCTCCTCCTCATATGACAGATCCTTGTCCAATAGGACAATACTGAAATCTAACACGTGGGTGGGATCATCGTGATACTTCTGAAGCATGGATACATGAAAAACTGGATGCACGGCTGACAAGCTAGGCGGCAATGCAAGTCTATAAGCCACATTCCCCACACGGTAAATGGGCCAATATACCTAGGGCTAAGCTTGCCCTTCTTCCCAAACCTCATCACGCCCTTTATCGGCGATACACGGAGCAATATTCGCTCACCAACCATGAAAGCAACATCCAAACCTTACGATCTGCAAGACTCTTCTGCCTATACTGAGCCGACCGAAGTCTGTCCTGAATGATCTTGACCTTATCCAAGGCCTCTTATACCAAGTCTGTACCTAGTAACCGAGCCTCTCCCAGCTCAAACAATCAGACTGGGGACCAAAACTGCCTACCATACAACGCCTCATACGGCGCCATCTGAATACTAGAATGGTAGATGTTGTTGTAGGCAAACTCCGCTAAAGGCAAGAACTAGTCCCACGAGCCTCCAAAATCAATAACGCAGGCTCGAAGCATATCCTCAAGAATCTGAATGGTCCTCTCGGACTGACCGTTCATCTGGGGGTGAAATATTGTACTCAACTGGACCTGGCTGCCCAACTCATGCTGCACCGCCTTCCAAAAATGCGAGGTAAACTGCGGACCCCGATCCGAAATAATAGATATGGGCACACCATGAAGGCGAACGATCTCCCTGATATAAATCTCAGCATACCTCTCGGATGAATAGGTGGTGGCAACTGGGATGAAATGCGCTGACTTAGTCAGCCTACCAACAATAACCCATATAGCATCAAACTTCTTCCGAGTCATCGGAAGGCCAGTTACAAAATCCATAGTGATTCTCTCCCACTTCCACTCGGGAAGCTCAATCCTCTGAAATAACCCACCATGCCTATGATGCTCGTACTTAACCTGCTGACAATTTAGACAAGGAGCCGCATATGCAATAATGTCTTTCTTTATTCTACGCCACCAATAATGCTGTCTCAAATCTTGGTACATCTTCGGGTGCCCGGGTGAATAGAATACCGAGAACTGTGGGCCTCCGCTAAGATCGACTCTCGAATACCATCAACATTGGGCACACAAACCCGCCCCTGCAACCTCAATATGCCATCATCTGCCAGAGTCATCTCCTTGGCACCTCCCCTCTGCACCCTGTCTCTTAGGACACATAAATGGGGATCATCAAACTGCTGCTTCCGGATACGCTCCATCAATGACGAGCGAGCAACTGTGCAAGCTAACACCCTGTTGGGCTCAGAAATATCCAATCTCACCAATCTATTGGCCAAGGCCTGAACATCCAAGGGAAGAAGTCTCTGGCTGACCGGAATATATGCAAGACTACCCATGCTGGCGGACTTTCTACTGACTGCATCGGCCACCACATTGGCCTTCCCTGAGTTGTATAAAATAGAAACATCATAATCTTTTATCAACTCCAACCACCTCCGATGTCGCAAATTCAACTCTTTCTGATTGAACAAGTACTGAAGGCTCTTGTGATCCATGTACACCTCACGCGTCACACCATACAAATAATACCTCCAGATCTTCAAGGCATGAACAATGACCGCTAACTCTAAGTGATAAACTGGATAATTCTTCTCGTGGATCATCAACTTCCTCAAAGCATATGCTATGACCTTGTCGTTCTGCGTCAACACTGCACCAAGTTCGATGCGGGGAGCATCACAATATACAATATAAGGCCCAGATCTTGTGGGCAAGATCAATATCGGTGTCGTGGTCAGAGCTGTCTTGAGCTTCTGGAAGCTCGCCTCGCACTCATCTGACCACCTGAACTGAGCACCCTTCTGAGTCAATCTACTCATCGGGCTGCGATGGATGAAAAGCCCTCCACAAAACGTCTGTAGTAACCAGCTAACCCTAAGACACTCCGAATCTCTGTAGCTGAAGCTGGTCGATGCCAGTTCTTTACTGCCTCTATCTTCTTCGGGTCCACCTGAATACCCTCTGCTGATACGACATGACCCCGAAATGCTACTGAACTCAACCAAAATTCGCACTTTGAGAATTTGGCGTACAACTGGCTATCCTTCAGAGTCTGAAGAACAACTTTGAGGTTTTGCTCATGCTCCTCCTGACTGCGGGAGTATACCAAGATATCATCAATGAATACAATCACAAATATATCCAAGTAAGGCCTGAACACCCGGTTCATCAACTCCATGAATGCTGCCGGGCCATTTGTCAACCCAAACGACATGACCAAAAACTCATAATGCCCATACCGAGTACGAAAAGCTGTCTTAGGGAGATCAGACGCACTAATACTCAGCTGATGATAACCAGACCTCAAAATCTATCTTTGAAAACACTCTGGCACCCTGGAGCTGATAAAACAAATCGTCAATCCTCAGCAGTGGACACTTGTTCTTTATCGTCACCTTGTTCAACTGCCGGTAATCAATGCACATCCTCATCGGCCCGTACTTTTTCTTCACAAGCAACACTGGAGCACCCCAAGGTGATACACTAGGCCTAATGAAACCCTTATCAAGCAAGTCCTGAAGATGCTCTTTCAACTCCTTCATCTATGGTGGGGCCATGCGATATGGCGGAATAGAAATAGGCTGAGTACCAGGAGCCAAATCAATACAGAAGTTAATATCCCTGTCCGGTGGCATACCCGGCAGGTCTGAAGGAAAAACCTCGGGGAACTCCCAAATAATAGGAACATAGTCGATAGATGGAACCTCTGTGCTGGAGTCACGAACATATGCCAAATATGATAATCACCCCTTCTCAACCATACGTCGAGCCTTGACATACGAAATAACACTGCGGGTGGCATGACCTGGGGTCTCTCTCCACTCAAGTCGAGGTAAGTCTGGCAAGGCCAAAGTCACGGTCTTGGCATTTCAATCAAATATAGCATGATACAGGGACAACCAGTCCATCCCCAATATAACATCGAAGTCCACCATGTCTAGAAGCAATAAATCGACACGGGTCTCAAGACCCTCAAATACTACAACACAAGAACGATGCACTCGGTCGACCACTATGGAATCACCGACCGGTTTGGACACATACACAAGAATACCTAGAGCCTCACTAGGCATGATCAAATAGGGTGCAAAATTGGATGACACATAAGAATAAGTAGACCCCGGATCAAATAATACCGAAGCACCCCTATCACAGACCAATATAGTACCTGTAATCACAACATCAGAAGACTCAGCCTCCGGCCTGGCTGGCAATGCATAACAACGGGGCTGGCCCCCACCTCTCTGAGCTACGTCTCTGGGACGATCTGCCGCGGGCTGACCCTTACCTATGGCTGTCCGAGCTCCACCTCTACAGTCTCTCCCTCCGCCTCTATGATCCCTACCCCCACCTCTAGCTGGCTGGGCGGCCTGTGGATCACCTGGTGCCTGAATCGTAAGGCGAGGACCCTGCTGCTGAGAACTACTCGAGGCTCGAGGGCAAAATCTGACAACATGACCTGTGTCACCACAACCATAACATGCCCTTTCGGCAGTTGAGGCTGCTGGCCCTGTCGACAGATATATCCTCCCGTGATGCTCTGAAGTGGCGGTGCACTAATAGGGGCTGGTGGTGCGTTGAAAGACTACTGATCTGAATAATACTGCTGGTGGCCACCACCGCCTGACGTAGCATGAGAAACCTGAAGTTCCCACTGGAAAGGTCTTGGGGGATGGCCTCTATCATAGAAATCCCTACCTGTAGATGAGGTACCACTAAATCTGCTAGAATGTTGAGGCCTCTTTTCTGAACCCTGACTGCCTCCTCGAGCTAATGCCATCTCTACTCGACGAGCCGCATTGGCCGCCTCCTGAAAAGTAATATCACTACCAACTCCCACGGCTATCTGTAGGCGAATGGATTGAATCAATCCATTAATGAACCTCCGGACCCTCTCCCAATTCGTAGGGAGTATCACTACTGCATGGCGAGCCAAATCAACAAACCTGGTCTCATAGTGTCTAAATGTCATGGAGCCCTACTTAAGTTGCTCAAACTGTCTGCGAAGTGCCTCCCGCTGAGTGACAGGGAGAAACTTCTCCAAAAATAGCTCTGCGAACTGATCCCATGTCAAAGCTGGAGACCCTGCTGGTCTAGATAGACAATAATCTCTCCACCAAGTCTTGGCGAACCCCACAAGTCTGAAAGTGCAAAAATCGACCCCATTGGTCTCTATTATCCCCATGGTATCTCATGACAGCTTTATAGAAAGTCTTGGGGATCCGCTGATGAAGCACCGCTGAAAGTAGTAGTAAAAAGCTTGGAAAACCGATCAAGTCTCCACAAAGCATCCGAAGACATGGCCGTCCCATCTCCAGCCTGAGTTGTAATGCCTGTCTAAGCTGCCACTGCGGGTTGAGCCAAGGGAACCTGAGTCTGAGGAGCTACCTGCTCTGGAGTACGTGTAGCAGGAGTCTGAACCCCTCATCCAGCCTGAGAAGTGGCTGGTGCTACTAGCAGCAATCCCGCTCTAAAAACACTGTCCATAAAGCCTGCTATGCGGACAAGAGCATCCTGAAGATCCGAAGAAAACATCATTCCTCCTGGGACCTGAGCTGGGCCCACTGGAGCTGGTGGAGCTGGAACCTCCTCATCAAAGTCAATATGAGGCTCCACCTCTGGAACTGCTGCCTGGGGCTCACATCTTCCCCTGCCATGGCCTCTAGCCCAGCCTCGGCCCTGCCCCTCGTGGGAGCTTCTGCACCGAAGAAGAAGACGCACGTGTTCTCGCCATCTGCGAAAGAACAGCGTAGAACGACAATCAATATTTGAGAAACAGAATCGTACAACAAGAATGAACAAAGTGAAACTTTTCCTAACTCTGTAGCCTCTGGGGGATAAATACAGACGTCTCCGTACCGATCCCTCAGACTCTACCAAGCTTGTCCGTGAGTTTTGAGACCCAAGTAACCTAGTGCTTTGATACCAACTTGTCACGACCCGGATTTTCCCACCATCGGGTACTGTCGAAGCTAGGCAAGCCAGCCTTTATAATCATTTTCACCAACTTAAATCTAAAACAAGTGAAATACTAAAATATTTAATTAAAACATGTGGAAGTCTTTCAACAACAATAGTGAAAATAAAGATGCGGAAATTAACAACATGTCTCTACCCAGTATCTGGTGTCACTACTCACGGATAACAAAAGAGTACTAAAAATAGTAGTCTGAAAGAAATACATTATATGTCTTTTTGATACAAATAAAACAAACTGAAAAGATAGGATACGGGAGGCTCGGGGCCCGCGAATGCTAGTGAACTACCTCAGAGTCTCTGGACTGAAGGATCACTCCCAAACTATAGCTGCGGTCCATAGGCTGTATCCTGACCTGTGCACAAAAAGGCACAGAAGCGTATTATCAGCATAACCGACCCCATGTGCTAGTAAGTGCCCGTCCTAACCTCGGCGAGATAGTGACGACGTTAAACCGGACCTACCACAACCAACCTGTACAGATATATGCAATAACAGAAAGAGAGCAAGAATTTAAGCAAATAAAAGGGGAAGGGGACATGCTGGGGGAGTAGAAGTTCAACTATAACTTCTACAATCAAGAGATTAAACTCAATAAGTAATAATTACATAAGAAAGCCAATGGATCAACAACTGCACGACATCACCCTTCGTGCTTTTACTCTCATTCCTTACCAAAATAGTCAAATATAATGCACGACATCACCCTTCGTGCTTTTACTCTCATTTCTCATCAACAATATCAAATACAAGGCACGACATCACCCTTCGTGCTTTGACTCTCGATAAATAGCGCACGACATCACCCTTCGTGCTTTTACTCTCTCTTCCTCTCCCAATCAATGGTCATAGCCAAATGGGAACAAGGACATTTACATATCAAGACAAAATATCCCGGCAAGGGAGAACAATTAAAACAAATGGTCCCGTCAAGGGAAATACAACTCAACAATAGGTCCCGGCAAGAGAATACAACTCAACAATAGGTCCCGACAAGGGAATGCAACTCAACAAATGGTCCCGGCAAGGGAAAAGTATAAAAAATTCCTCTTTAGTTCATTTAATTCTCAACTTTCACTTCATAGTTCTTGGAACAAGTAATTATCACAATTGTTCACTTACTTCCCAATTTAATAGCAAATATGACTTCACGGTCATGCTTGACTCGGGCGCATAGGTAACCATCACATACCTATTCACCGACCCCACATAGCACATAACAAATAACAACCTAATCCTATTCCCTCAAGCCAAAGTGAGATCGAACACTTACCTCGAGTCCGAAAATAGCAACTCAAAGCTCAACAATCACCTTTCCTATAGAATTCGACCCTGAACCAACGATATCTAACATAACCAGGTTCAATATTATCCATAAGAATCCAAAAACACAATCCCATAGCCTAAAAATGCATTTCCTCTCTTACTTTCAAAAATACTAAAATCTGACACCGGGCCCACGTGGTGCAAACTCGAGGCTCGGACCAAACCCCAATCCCCCATAACACCACGAGTTAAAATAAATAATTACATTTTAAATTCGACCTCAAATTGAGGTTGAAATACCCAAAATCCCATTAAGCCTAACTAAACCCAAAACCCCTAAATTCTACTTTGATTTCATGATTTAGGTCTAGAAAATTGATGATTGGATAAAGAAATAATGGAAGGACAAAGTTGGAATCACTTACCCAAAGAGTTATGGTGAAATAGGAGCTTGAAGTTCGTCAATGGAGGATTTTTGGAGAAAGTTCGAGTGAAAAAATGGAAGAAATCCGTAGTGAACAATGTTTTGGATTTTAAATATTTCGCTGGGCAATTACCCTTTGCGTTCGTGTGAACAGGATCGCATTCGCGAAGGGTTGGGCAGGTTGAGCATCGCGTTCGCATGGGAAGAATCGCGAACGCGTAGAATAGAAGTTGGGCTTCACAGTTGGCCTACGCGAACGCGTGGGCCATACACGAACGCGTAGAATGAGCAGGCCAGGCTCCGCGAACGCGGGAGCCTTCCCGCGGACACATAGAGGAAAAGACAAAGGTCCAAATTTTTGTTATATGCGAACGCGATTGGTTAATCACGAATGCGAAGGAGGAAAAAAGGAGGGTATCACGAACGCGACCAGAGGGACGCGAACGCGATGAAGAGAAACCTGCTACAATTTTTCTGCAATTGTTCTAAGTGCAAAACATCCCGAACCACCCCCGAAAACACTCTCGAGCCCTCGGGGCTCCTTGTCAACAACACACACTAACTCAATATCATCCTACAAACTTGATCGAGCGATCAAATTGCCAAAATAACATCAAAATCAAAGAATCATCCCCAAAAACTCATGATTTTCATTTCTAAGTTCAAAACTTATAAATTTTCCAATTTTAGTCCGAAACACGTCAAACGTCCGTTTTTAACCAAACTTTACAGATAGCGCTTAACACCCATTTAAGACTTATATTGGGCGTCGGAACCAAAATACGAGCCCGATATCATTATTTTTGATCAATTTCCATTTTTATTTTTCCTTAAGCATATTCATAAAATAATTTCACAGAAAAGCTCCGTACTCGGGCCTGGGACCTCGGATTTTGATTCAGCTTATACACCCGGGGTCCCAAATTTCCTTACGGATCCTCCGAGACCATCACATCACGGGTCCGGGCCCGTTTACCCAAAACGTTGACCAAAGTCAATTATAGCAATATTAGTATCAAAATTCATAGTTTTTAACACAGAATTCAAATATTTTCACATAAAAATTTTCCGGCTTCGCGCCCGGGCTGCACACGCAAATCGAGACAATCCAATAAGAGGTTTTCAAGGCCTCAGAAGCACAAGGAAAGGGAGAATTACAGTGATGACCCTTTGGGTCGTCACATTTGGCTTAGAGATTTAAATGAAATTCTAATTGCTAAAGTGCATATGGGAAAGAATAGATTATTTTCTCTGAAGCTTAAAACAATTGATGCAAAGTGTTTGAAGGCCAATGTTCAAGATGAATCATGGTGTTGGAACATGCGATTTGGGCACTTGAATTTTGAAATGCTAAAATCAAAAGGAGAAAGAACATGGTGCATGAGATACCATCAACCAACCATCTCAATCAATTGTGTGAAGCTTGTCTTCTTGAAAAACATGCAAGGAGGAGTTTTACAAAGGAGGCTATGTCAAGATAACCCAAACTGCTCCAGCTTGTTCATACTGATGTTTGTTGACCAATAAATCTACATTCCTTTGATAAATGTAAATACTTTCTGCTTTTCATTGATGACTTTAGTAGAAAGACGGGTTTATTTCTTGAACAAAAAATCTAAAGCTTTTGTTGCTTTTAAAAATTTCAAAGTACTTGTGGAGATGGAAAGTGGTTATGAAATTAAATCTTTAAGGTCCGATAGAGGAGGAAAATTCCCTTCAAAAGAATTTAATAACTTCTATCAGTCTCATGAAACTTGTCGCCCTCTAACGTCTATTCACCCCAACAATATGGAGTTGAAGAGACAAAGAATTGAACGATTCTTAATATGGTTAGATGTATGTTGAAATCTAAAAGTATGCCCAAGGAATTTTGGGCTGAAGCTATTTCTTGTGCAGTTTATTTGATCAACAGGTCTCCAACAAGGAAAGTTAGAGATCAAACCCCTCAAGAAGCATAGAGTGGAAGAAACATGTCAGGCACTTGAGAATCTTTGGGAGCACAGCCTATGCTCATGTGCCACATCAAAGGAACGAAGCTTGAAGATCAAAGTTTTAAGCATGTGTTGTTGGCTATGATACGAGTTCAAAAGGATACAAGTTATACAACCCAAGAAGCGGCAAGGTCGTGGTAAGTTGCGATGTTGAATTTGATGAAGAATCGGCATGGAATTTGGAAGCTCAGGAAGAAAATTCATATGATTCTTCCATACTTTGGTGATGAAGAAGAACCATAGACCGTGGAACCTGTGCAGGATACAACTCCACCTCCTTCTCCAACCAATTTTGCATATCCTTCTTCTAAACAAAGTTCAGATGAACAACCACAAAGCACGAGGAGTATTCAAGAGCTCTATGATGACATAGAAGAAGTTACTAATTTTGATTTTTTATATTGTCTCTTTGCTGATAGTGAAACAATGAACTTTGATGAAGCTGTTTCGCACAAAAGGTGGAGACAAACCATGGAAGATGAGATCGAGGCAATGGAGAAGAACAATAATTGGAAGTTAACAACTCTTCCCTAAGGTCATCGAATAATTGGAGTGAAATGGATATACAAGATAAAGAAGAATGTTGATGGAGATGTGGAGAGATACAAGGCACGATTTGTAGCTAAAGGCTACAAGAAAAGGCAAGGCATTGACTATGAAGAAGTGTATGCACCTATCGCCCACATGGAGACGATTCATTTGCTGATCTCTTTGGCGGTGCAAATGAAGTAGAAGATCCATGAACTAGATGTCAAGTCAACCTTCTTGAATGGCTATCTTGAAGAAGAAGTCTATGTTGAATAACCATTGGGGTTTGTGGTCAATAACCATGAAGATAAAGTATTGCAGTTGACGAAACCTTTATACAAATTAAAGCAAGCCCCACGAGCATGGAATATTTGCACCGATAAATATTTTCAAGACAATGGGTTTACTCAGTGTCTCCATGAATATACTCTTTACCTCGAAGTTCATACTAATGGAGATATCTTACTTGTTTGTATTTATGTTGATGATCTTATTTTCATGGGCAATAACCCAAGTTTGTTTGAAGCTTTTAAGAAAGATATGTCCCATGAGTTTGAGATGACAGTCATAGCGCTCATGTCATATTACCTGGGCCTAGAAGTAATTATGAAGATGGAGGATGAAATTTTTATCTCTTAAGAAAGCTATATAAAAGAGATATTGAAGAAGTTCAACATGCTCGATTGCAACCCCATGAACACAGAGATGGAAAGTGATACAAAATAGTCCAAGTTTGATGAAGGAGAAAAAGTGGTGTCGCGCCCCTTTTTTCCTTGCGAAGTTTGGGTTTCGACATTCATTGGGAACAACTCGTTTCCTTTTGGGAATTAGGTATTTGAAGAGTCGCCACCTAACGGATTAAGGTACGTTTGGGTACCTAGAGCAATTAACTTATATAGCCAGTTTGCATTACCAAAGGTTAGAATAAGGGCTCGAAATAACTTTGAGGGGAAGGTGTTAGGCACCTCTCCCGGTCCCCACCGAACTAAGTTATGTGAATTAGTCATTTAACAAGTAAGCAATCTAAGCACACATTTGCCAACAAGGGAAGTTTATGCAATCTAAGCACACATATATAATCAAGGAAGTTTAGACGGTCCAAGCACATGTATGTAATCAAGGAAGTTTGGACGGTCCAAACACACATATATAAATTTAAGAAGTTTAGACAGTCTAAGCATACATACTTAAATTAAGGAAGGGAAGTCCTATGTTGGTTAGCCTATAGGATCACATCTGTACGATACTCGGTAAGCCTTCCTCAATTTGAAGGGCTACACATGGAATTAGCGCATATGTCAATCATATCCCTTTACTACCCATTACCCCCTCCTAGTGGTTATATAAGCGAGTTTAATTAATGAACTCTACGCGTTCTTTACCCGTCCCTTCCTTGTGGTCCAAGAGGTGTTTAGTGCCTCTATACTTAGGCAGTTCTAGACAATCCTAAGATATTTATAAGGTAAAATCTAAGTGACAACAAAGAACATATAGAACTATCAAATAGAGAAGCAACTAAGGGGCTCATGTATACCTCCACGTGTAAGCAAATAATTAGCACGTTTCAAACAACTGATTTTACAGATTTTCAGAAGTCCCTAGAACATGATACCTAGATGAGCATCAAAGAATATGCAACATCTTTTAAAAACAAGGTGATATAACCTACCTACTGATTTAGAGTCTGTTAAACTTGGATGATTTTACAAATAAGTAGAATACAATTTCACAGTCTTAAGACCATTAATTACCTAAGGCTTGCCTAGGTGCTGGCATGCATGCAATCATAATCTAATTAAAACGACTTGAAGTTATTCATTCCTATAGGCATCATGATATTGGTGACTTATCACAAAATTGATTTCATGCATGTTTATACCAGGACCTGCTATCTATGTGTTGGACTATTTTAAACCTTTTTATAAACAATTATCATTTAAGCGACACAGACATGATTTAGAGCTAATGTAAACAAAGTCCTAAAGGCACAAAGAGAGATGGTAATTTTATTAATCATGATTACAGCAGTAGTTTAATGACATGATTCCAGGTGATAACAACTTATGCAGAATCAGAGAAAGAAGTGATGAACTTATGACATATTTTCTACTACGAAAAATATAAATACGAGCACCCTAAGGCAAGATATCTAATGAAATAACACTAAACTAAGGCATGATTCCAATTTGCAGATATGCACAACATAGTCCTAAAGTCATGATTTCTATAATAATAAAAACCTAAAGCATGATTTCTACTCGGTTTCTCCACAGAAATCATATAGGAACCCTCATCTAATTACCCCAATAACTATTTACAAATAATATTATTATAGACCAGGATCAACTGAATTATATAAGTAAATGAAACTATGCTATAGGGAGCCTAAATCAGGCCCAAAATAAACTTGGGAATTCCAGGACTTCAATAGAGTCTCAGAAGTATAAGTTCTCATAACATATGATATGTGTCTTGGTGTGTCAGAGTTCCCTAAGGACCTCAAGGATCGCAGGCAGTGCTCAATGTCAAAGTTCCCTAAGGACCTCAAGGATACCAGGCAGTGCTCACACTAAGAACTTCTCCAAATGGGGATTGGATACGTGCAGTATGGAAGGCCCGCCCTGGTGTGCCAGAGTTTAGAGGAATCTCAAGGATCCCTAAGCAGTAGACACTAGAGGGGCAGAACCTAATAGTCTAAGAGTAAGGTGAGAGTGCTTGACATAGTTTTGGAAGGTTTAGTAAAATAATGTAGAGAAAAGATTTAGAAATGGAAAAATAGTTTTTAAAGATGTTAGGAGTGACCAGTTTTGAGAAGAATGCTAAGAGTAGGAGCAACAATTTTGAAATTATTTTTTGAGGAAAGAATACTCAGCAAACAACCCAACTAATCATAGAATACCAAGATTCACTTAACAAGCAAACTTGCAAACATGGGGGTGAAGAGGATTGGGAACATAGAGGGTTGAAACCATATAAACAAGGAAACATTTGATACAACAAATGTACAAAACAACTAGGAGTCTACTGAATAAGTTAGCCATGGTACAGAACAACTAGGAGTTTACTGAACAAGTTAGTCATGGTAATAGACAGTTAAGACATAGACAGATCATGTTGAAGACAAAAATGTGTAGAACAGAATTGGACATACAATCAGGACAGATCGGATGCACTAGAAGACTAAGTAGCTGACATGGTCATACCAATTAAGGAAGAGAGTAAGGAAACTAAGTAAACAAGCTGGACAAGTATCAAAGAATCAAGTGAAGTTTAAACATGCTGATTACACTTTGAACATGAGAAAGCAGAATTTAGACATGCTAAAATAAGTAGTAAACATGGAAACAAATTGGATACATAGCCGATGAAACTAGTGTAGGAATGGAACACATTGAGTTTCAAAATTTAACTTAGAGACATACCAGTTGAAGGAAAAAGTACAAACTGTAAAATAGGTGTAGTTCCAATGTCTAGCTCTGGCTTTCAGCCGGCTAGACCAATAATGATCACAAGCAGTAGAGAAGGAAGAAAGAGTTTGAGTTTGAGTGTGTATTCTGAACTTACAACTTTTTGTTGTGAGAGGTAAAATAAGAGAGTTTATACAGTAGTTAAAGAGTAGAGTAATTAAGGTAAAAGAATCAACCTCAGTCAATTAAGGAAGCCATATAATCCAATCACATAAGGGTTTAGAATAAACCTCCCTTAATTGAAGGCAATTAGCCAAACGGTAATAATAGGGAGTATTATTAAGGAAAGAAGTTCAAATCAGACCAAATAAAGGAGTTCAAAATAAACTAATCAGGGGTCTAATTAAGGGAAGAATCATGTAAAGGAATCAGTAATTATACAGGTAATCAAATAAGGGAAGAATGACTAATTAAGGTCATAAACAGGGAAACATGCAAGACTTAGGCATACAAATCTCTAACAGAGCAAATCAATCAGCCAAATTTCAAGGTAACAATGATTTTAGGAAAGAAAATATCAACTCCCATAAATAGAAAACAAATTAAGTAAAACTTCACAGAAACATAGAACATAGTTGGAAAAATCAGGTTCAAATCCAAACAGAAATTAATTAAGGAAAAACCATAAAATATTGAATTTAATGAAAAAAAATATGCAAGTCAGAGGATTCAGAGAAAACTAATACGATTAGTAACACAGAAAGACCCAAATTGTAGCAAGAATTGAAAATATCAGTATATTACATAGAATCAACTAGGGTTCTTTGAGATCTTCTCAAGGATCTAAGAGATCAAAGAGCCATGGCGTGTAAGAGGCCAAGGCCGGAGAAGATAAGAAAACATCACAAAGCTGAGATATACGGCGGTGACGGTGCTTGAGAACTAGGGTTTAGTGGAGAGAGTTGAGAGGGATAGGGAGATGAGGACGATGGATGATAGATGATGGAGAGAAATGAAAGGGTTTGGGGGGTCGTTTAGGATTAATTATGATAAGAGAGTTTGTAGACCGTTGATCAAAATAATCAACGGCCACGATTGAATGGGGATCTTGGGTCGGGCAGATGTATATTTGGGATTAAGGGAATGGGTCAATTTTATAGGGTTATTTGGGCTTGTTTGGTGGGTTAAATTTGAGAATAAGGGGCTATTTAGTAAATACCCAAGTAATTAAATAGAAATTGTCACAGCCTTTTTTTACAATCTTACTAACCCTCTTAAAATTAATAAAAAGATTGAGTAAAAGCTCAGACAAAGGATTTTTCAATTAAAAGAGTGACAAAATTTGTGTTCAAAGGAAATAACTCAGAGTCGCCACCTGACATTTGATTTCGGTGTGGCAGGTCACCGTTTTTTCTAAAAATAATTTTTCCTTTCAAAATGCTTAAGACTCTAAAACCAAGTATACACCAGAGATTCGGGTAAGGGGGTTCATTTGACTCGGGGAGAAGGTGTTAGACACTCTCCAAGTCCCGTGAAAATCAAAGTTGCGTACTCGATCAAGTTGGCTTTTAAAAAATTTCAAATTGAGGCAAAAACACACAAAAAGAGAACAAAAAATCAAAGATACTCGAGGTCGTCCCCTCCTAAAAAGATAAAAATAAATAAAAGAAAATATTAAAGTTCTATTCTACACTTCCTCACGTCATCCAATCTATAGCCTTCATTTACATGTACTTCGGGGCATTCTCCGGATAAAATATATATAAATCATTCGGGGCATTCCCCGGATAAATTTAATTAAGGGGACAACCTCTCACCTCGAAACTAACAAAATTCTAAGGCTTGCCTGCTCGAGTGTTGCCGGCCTAAGCATGCTCCAAGCGGACAAAGGAAATAATAAACGCAAAATTTAAGCTTAAATCTCATTTCATTTTAATACCCAAATCCCTTATCCCAACAAACAGTTCCATTTATCATTAACCTACGTTTCCAATATTTAATGTGACGATGCAAAAGATTAAAATGGGATAACTAGCTTCATAATTTCGATCGAGGAACTCAAACAAACAAACACAAGCATTTTTACACTTTTATCTAGCATGAATTCAACAGAATCAATAGTAAGCAATTTCGCACTAAACTACTGCAACATCAATTGACGGAAGTAAGATGAGGGCAAACCTTTGGAATTGCTGAAAAATATCTCAAAAATCAACCAAGACCAATAAACCAAAGCTCGCCGGCAAACTCGAACCCGACCTTGGCTCATTCACAATCCCTACTCAACACAAAAAACCGAAATGAAAATAAATTAAAAAGAAGAATTCCTTCTCTTTTTTTAAATATATATTGATGTCTTTAATCTCAATAGCAAAAAATAGAGCTAGCGGTACAAAACAAGGGCTGAGAACAACCATAAACATGAAGCTCGGCTCAAAAAATAGAATCTGAGATGCGAATTTTTTTTCAATAGCAGGGTGTAAGAATTTTGGCTATACTGCTTTGAACCAAATATTCAAACAAAAAATAAACAACACAAGAATCTGAGGCGACACAAAAACACGACTGGAACCCGGGACGCTTGAACTTGAACTCCCACCACCTCAAACGGAACCCATTTTTGGAACCAAAAATCGAAGAGAAAGCAACTCTATTTTGACTTCTGCTTTTTGCACGATATCTTGATTCAAACAATCCTAGTTACTTTCTTTTCACGTCTGTCCCGATTTCCTCTATGGCTGAGTGTGTGTGTATTTGTGTTGAAAAACATGGCAGTTTTCGGCGGGCTTGGTTGAGCATCGGCGACTGGCTAATCGGCGGTTAATGGAGGGTTGGTCGCTGGTTGGTGAGGGAGATGGTGGTGGGTGAAAAGATGGCGGAGATGCTGTTTTTTTTCGGCGAGTTTGGATTTATATTGATGGTGGAAGGGCTGAAATTCTAGTTACGGTGTATTTTTATACGAAGTCCAGATCTGGCGCAAGGTTTTTCTTCTTGCATCACTTGAAGAAGAAGGAGTGGCAGCCATAGGCGTTTGAAGGTTTAGCTTGGGCAAGAAGAAGAGATGGGCGCCCATGGGGTTCTAGGGTTTTCATTGTTGTCTAGTTGAAGAAGATGGGATGGTCCATGGGTGTAACAGATGCTATGGATTACTTAGGTCCTAGGGTTTGTCTTATGTATTAGTTGAGGAAGAAGAGATGGCAATGACTGGTTTCTCAAGGTTTGTGTTCATGAGGTTAGGCGGCTGTTGTTCGTTCCTCTAGAAGAAGGTCTCCTCTTTGTGGTCTTTTTTTAGGGTTTAGGTTAATCGAGGTTGCTGATGGGTTTGGATGGGGTTTGATGGATTTTTGGGCGTGAGTCATGGGTTACATGAGTTGGGAAGATTTGGGCTTGCTAAAATTGGGCCATCTCTTTGCAAGAATTCAACTTCGACTAAAACTTCTATAAAATTGGCTAAGAAAAGGCTAAAAATTTAATCTACTTCTAAAAATATTTATAAGAAGATACAGGTAAAACTAAAACTAAAGTTGAAATTATTTTTGTAGTATTCAATTTTTATATTAAAATAAAGTTGGTTCAAAATAATATTATCTTTCTAAAAATATCTTGTATGTGAATGAAATAGAGAAATAAGGAATTATTTTTATATTTTCTAATTTTGTGATTAAAATAATGTAAAAGAGTTCAAATTAGTTGAAATAACTATATTAGACCTAAATTAAGTATTTAAGTGCTAAAATATGTAAAATTTTGGGGAGGGTCAAAAATTACATGTCTACAAAAATATTTTAAAAAATAATTTATGGATTATAAAAAATAATTTTTATGTATAGAAATATGTTAAAACAATTACAACATATTTAGAAAATACAATGAGCTATCTTCTGTTAAAATAATGTAATAATATACACATGTGCTATAATTGCAAAAATTATTGCAATTAATATTACCTTAAATAGTAATATTAAATCATGGAATGCTATAAAGTCATTTGTGATGTAATTTTGCAATTATTTATATAAATAAACTATTAGGATAAATGATTTTAAAAATAAAAAAAGTATGAAAAAATATCAATTGATGCTAATGCATAGTTTTGAAGGTATATATGCACTTTAATGTTATAGGGAAAAATTGGGTGTCAACAAGTAGATCCCATATTTTTCAAATGTCATGTGGGAAATTTGAGGTATTTTCTTGTACCAGGCCAAATATATTTTTTGCAATTGGAGTAGTAAGCCGCTTCATGGAAGCTCCTACCTCCACTCATTTGAAAGTCACTAGAAGAATTCTTCGTTACTAAAAGGTATAATTGACTTTAGATTATTTTATTATTCTTCCAATGATTTCAACCTTATGGGATTTCGACATAGTGATTATGCAAGAGATATTGATGATAGAAAAAGTACAAGTGGTTTTGCATTTTTCTTAGGTGATTCTGTTGTTTCTTGATGTTCAAAGAAACAATCAATTGTTACTTTCTTGGTTTGTGAAGATGAATATATAGCAGCAACATCATGTACATGTCATGTTATTGGTTGAGAAGATTATTAAAGGAGCTCAATTTGCCACAACTTGAAGCTACAAAGATTTGCATTGACAACAAATCAGCACAAGCACTCGTGAAGAATCTAGCGTATCATGATCAAAGCAAACATATAGACACAAGGTATTACTTCATCAGAGAATGCATAGCCAACAAAGAAGCTGAGCTCGAGTATGTGAAATCTCATGATCAAGTTGACGATATTCTTACGAAACTCTCAAATTTGAAGATTTTCAAAGGTCAAGATCAAGTCTAGAAATGAAAAAAAAAATCAAAATTAAGGGGGAAATTTATGGGGTCCCTGTTGATATAATTAAAATAAGAAAGAAATAAGTTGCAATGACAACTTGTTCAATAATGGCAGAAAGAATATTTTTGAAGTTGTAACAAGTTAGTGAAACCAAAACAAAGTTTGGGCGGTGGCAACTTGCTTCAAAGCAATGAAATTGAGCCTTCTAATTGGTTCAAACTTTGGCAATAACTCCTATAAATAGGGGCTCAATTCTTCTTGTTTGGACACATCAAAACTGTCACGACCCAAAATCCACTAAGGGGCGTGGTGACGTCGGATACCGCTATCAGGCAAGGCAACTGAAATATTTAATTAAATTCTTGTTTTAACAATTTTGAAAATACTTCTTTCATACGATTGAAACAACACACCAGTATATTCTTTTGAAATAAATAATGGAATATCTGATAACTTATAAATTTTTTAAATAAAATCCAAATACATCCCAGAATCCGGTATCACAAGTGCATGAGCAATTTTTTAAGAAATACCAAATAAGTACAATTACTGTCCGGAATACAATTGGACAGGAGTAAATAGAATCCTATAAGAGATTATACTAGCTGCGGAATCGCCTCGAGAAAGTACAACTCACCTAGTCTCTACGTCAACCATGGTGCTATGCTACTAAGCCACTAGCCACACAATAAACCCATGCAACAAAAATGTACAACAAGTGTAGTATGAGTACGAAAATAATATGTAGTCAGCAAGTATACCATCTAATCTCGAAGAAGTATAAACGAGAGGTCGATTTTAACACTTGTTAGTGGTCAAATAATAATATACTAAAGTATGAGGAAATCATGATTTATATAGCAGGTTCTAACTCACAAAGCTGTAAAATAGATAAATACCTTTAACAATTAACAAAGGATCAAGATTTCTTTTCATATATCTTTGACGGTTTATGTCAGGCCAAAAAGGCAATATCAACATCAAGTATTTCAGGGAAGCAGTATGAACATGCGCATATCATGCCGAGGTCAACGGCTCGTTCCAACAGAAATGTAAACTATGCATTGTTGAGGGTCGAACGGCTCGAACCATAGATGCATCTATTTAATGTGCCAAGGCGTTCGGCAAGTTCCAAAATTTAAACACATACCCTGCTCAGGAATTATACATGCGACGCAGGTACACATCAAAACTCATGCAGAAATAGCCAATTAGGAATTTGTCTGGGAACACTTATCCCAATTAAAAGCCAATTCCCCTTTGACAATTTAATAAAACTGGAGTTTAATCTTTTTCGAAATTTATTTACTAATTCAATGTGATCTAATCAGTACAAGCTAACACTAAGATTTCAATTATTCTAAGTACAACATGCTTTTCGGTCCTAGACTACCCGGATAATAGCATAATAGTAGCAATGCACGGACTCTCGTCACCTCGTGCGTACGTAACCCCCAAAAATAGGAGCACATAACCAATTAAGTCACATATGTGGACAATTACCTCTTACAAGGTTAGAAAGGAGACTCACATTGCTCCGAAAATCCATAACCGGCATTCCACGCCTTTTTTGAAGACTCGAATCGATGCACATCGCCCAAAAACTAGCCAATAATTATGTAAACCTATTAATATATGCTCAATTATTGATTATAGTCTAATTTACAGAAATTCCTAACTCCGACCGGAAAGTTGACAGAAACACCCTCGGGCCACGTGCCTGAATTCTGAAATTTTTCGAAGGTATACTTTACCCATAAACTCATGAACTCAAACATATGATTTTTTCTAAATTTTACACCCAAAATCGTGGTCAAATTCCAAGAACAATAATTTTCTAGGTCTTCCTCAAAATCCAAAATTTCCACTAGATTCCATGTTAAAATTCATATATAACCTTGTATTTAACTCAAAGCTAGCATAAATTACTTACCTCATGACAAGTGACGAAAATGGCACCTCCAAGTTGCTCTACATCGACTCGAATGAAAGAAAAATGGGGTTGAAATGAACTCAACCCCAAAATTTTAAAGGCCTCACTGCCTCAGATTTTTCCGCTTCCGCGAAAATATTTCCGCTTCCGCGGTCCCGCTTTTGCGGACAAAACGTCGCTTCTGCGGACACTAGGCTCCAGCTCAATTTTCGCTTCTGCGTACGGCCCACCGCTTCTGTGGTTTCGCTTTTGTGGATCTAGGGCCGCTTCTGCGGTCATGTGCTAGTTCACATCCAACCGCTTCTGCGACTTCTTTCTCGCTTTTGAGGGGCCGCTTTTGCGGTCCTAAATCCGCAGAAGCGGAAATACCGGAAGCAACAGCCCTAGCCCTTCTTCAAACTTCGAACTCGATCCATTAACCTCCCGAAATCCACACGAGGCCCCCAGGACCTCAACCAAACCTATCAACCAATCACAAAACACATTATGGACTTAATAGAGGCCTCAAATCATATCAAACAATGCTAAAACAATGATTTACACCCCGATTCAAGCTTTATGAACTCTGAACTTACAAACTTCTACTTTCAATGTTTAAGCCTATCAAATCACGTCCGAATGACCTCAAATTTTGCACACACGTCATATTTCATATTACGGACCTACTCCAGCTTTTAGAATAGTATTCCGACCCCGATATCAAAAAGTTCACTTCCGGTCAAACTTCTCAAAAACCTCCAAATTTCTATCATTTAGCCAAATGGCTCCAAAATGACCTACAGACCTCTAAATTCACTTCCGATCAAGCTCCCAACTCCAAAATAACCATATGGATCTATTCTCAGACTTAGAACCCCACGCGAACATCAATAACAATGAAATGCAGTTCAAGCCAAAGTTATGAAATTTCTTCCAAAATGCTAACTTCCACAATGGGTGCCAAAACGCTCTCGGATATTCCAAAACCCGATCTAGATATACGCCCAAGTCTGAAATCATCATACGAACTTGTTGGAACCTTCAAATCTCGATTCTAAGGTCGTTTACTCAAAATTCAAATCCTAGTTGGTTCCTTCAACTTTAAGCTTCTGAAATGAGAATTCTTTTTCCAAATCAACTCTGAATTTCCTGAAATTTAATTCCGACCACGCGTACAAGTCATAGCACCTAAAATGAAGCTGCTCATGGCCTTAAAATGCTGAACGACGCGCTAGGACTCAGAACGGCAGGTCAGATCATTACATTCGCTTCCACTTAAACATACGTCCATCCTCGAACGTGCTAAGAACTATACTGAAGTAGTCTAAAATCACTATTTAACATCTCATGCACCTTCCCCTGCTATCACAACTTAGTTGAGCATATTATCTCGATAAATTCTGAAGATATTCCCTTTTATTCAAGCAAATAAGCCTTAGATCCCAATTCCAATATCCAAAATTCTACATCCGACATGTCTTAAACATAAGCTCACCAAATTAATCACTGCACACTGTACCCAACATGTCTGCATAACCTTGCTGAATTCCTACCCTACGTCACTTTACTCACCGAACCACAATAATATTTTAGGATCAACTTAGCCAAAATTCACCGAATTAGATTCTCCCATTGCACCCCATATTCTTACAATGCCGCCACAACGGAAGAGATGCGCAAAAATTCATAATCAACTACTGAATCAATCAATCATTGAGTCTATGCTTTTGACAAGAAACATTACCACATTCTGAACCAAATAATGATCTTTTCTCCTTAATATACTTCATATAATCAGATTGCGCTGATCCTAAATCTAGTACATATTGCCCATTACGAACTGCTCAGGCAATAAGCCACCCGGGATGCGATCGAAAGTCTCACATGATGTCATAATGTGCCAATAGGACACCAATCCGACTGCCATACAAAAGGAAATCAAACTTTGGAAGGAATCACCTAACTTCCGCACTAATTCGGACTTTACTTAGAAGATAGGAAGCGAGACACAAAAAAATAGCATATAGAAAACTATACTCAACATCACACTGTTGTGGCACGCAACCCGATAAACCTAACATACCAATGGCGGCGTGCTACCCGATCCACACATAGATCTCACATAAGGAGATTGCACATCGAGCTAAATCTCTCATTACGAAAAAATACCAAATATCGGTCATAAACACACTAAGTGTATAATATCATTCCCTGGGGAGACATATTACAATATAATCCACAAACTCGGGCACAACGCGATACAATATCTGAATCTCAAGAGCCATTCTGCTCATATAACATCATCGCCGCGTGGAACCTCAACACATAAAAAATTTACCAAGCACTCACACATTTCATACGGTGCAATACATCATTATCTGGAATAGCTGACGGCAAAATAACTCCCCGACTGCTCTTCCATAGAGAGCACATTGCTGATATGATCACATCTGGCTTATATAAAGCACCTGATCACATTTAAAACCATCCACTAATCTCAAGCCGATTTCTGATTGCACCAACTAGGCTAGTAATCTTTCAAAGGTCCATAGTAACCCCTTTTCCTTATAATACATACGAACAACAGTTGTAACCAGAGAAAACCTCCTCAGTCCATAACCCAATGAATAGAGCGCCCTCCAGGTTTAAATTTTTAATCACTCAAGTGACTACTTGTCACACTTATACAATCCTCCCATGGGACACACTCCCACAATATCCCAAAATAAAAATGGGTTCGCACATCTAAACCACCGGCCGCGCTAACGCTGAAAAATGATCAAGAATCCTTAACCAGGATGCAAAGCCTCTTTCTCAACACGTCGATCACAGGTGATGCTGAAGACAATACCAATTTACTTTAAACATTCAACCCTTTCCTTGCTCTTCCGAGCTCGTGACATCCTTACAAGCACTAAACTACAACCTTGATCCTCACTTCGAATTCCCATGCTACTCACTGCACCCAACGTGCCTATATATGATAGAACACAATTTTCATCATAATCTTCTAAACTATTAATATTTTAATACCTCATCATATTAGAGCTTTTCACTTAAATAGATTTAGGAGAACTATTGCAACACACAGGCGAATTCTCATAATCGTAGAATATGAAAATCTCTAAGTAGTGGTCTAAGACACCATAGCCTTCCGGAATTTGCTTCCACATAGCAAGCCATAACAGAAGAATACTTCTAAATAACATTAATTATGGAGGCCGAAAAGCCTCACACGTACCGCCACAAATCATACGCATAACTTGATCACGTTGAATGAACTGATCACTGACCCCAATATGCCAATTCAACTATGGCTAATAAATCTACATCCTTCCAATTTATCCTTGATTTCCTTGGAAATAATACTAACTCCATTCAACACATAACATGCTCCATCTACACTCGCCCCGAGTGACCTTGAGTCACGAGACCATGCTATCTCAAATCCCACGAACCATCTCATACCTTCCAATTGCTACATCGCAAAATAAAATATCACAGAACATTCTACACCTCTTCTCATAAGCTGCTTTCCAAGCTTGATTCTTAGTCATACCTATAGGCTTGAAATTGTTAGGCAGGACACCTTAACTTTTGAATTCACTAGGACCATTATTGAGATCCACCCACTCCGACTTGGTCCCGAATATAGTTCAATCCATTATTCTTATAACGTGCGAATACCCTTCCGACGAAGCACCCGGTGAAATAACTTCCTCTAAAACCTCCATCTATACAAGGCATAAATCCTGAATCCTTTCTCAAGTTTGAACATGAGCCACCAAGGCCAACCATAACATGCATCCAACAATTCATCTACTCAATTTTCCACTTATGGCCTTTTTCCGTAGTTGAGATAACTCATCAATATATTGATAACTATAAACCTCGCAAGTAGCTAACCATACAACCCAAATCATAAGCAGTGGGGCTCTCCCACTTAGCTTGAAGCCATTATTACTCAACACTGGAATTCACCTGAATTCTCTACCTCTTATTGCTATAAAATTATGCAATCAACCGCTAGAATTCCCCTCTTTTGAACACTAAATCATCAACCACATTCATGCGGTTGATCTCTTTGCTAGACAACCGATAGAATTCTTTGCAGAAGCTTCGCCAACCACGCGACCGCTAATCTGCTCATAGGGGACGAACCACCCATAGAAATCACTTCACGACATCTTCCAACATTGCCGCATGGGGTACAATCACTATGACTTCTATAACCCATCCTAGGTCTGAGCTCACTCTCTGACTGACCCAGTCCATTCACTGCTTGTGGATGTCAATTAAATGTGCGGCAACACCTTTCTAAATTCAAAGTTATGCTGCATCCTTCTTCATTTCAAGCAGCTCCTTTTCGTTTTACCAATTCTCCTCCCGCATAATGGCCCATACTTCAATTTACATTTGCGGACTTCAATTTCCAGTTGCTAAATCTCAGATCATTACAAACTCTCCTTTAGGCACGTAGTCATCCTACTACCAAGCCCATATGCAACTTTGCTACTCTCCCACTTCGGGCAAACTTGATTCTTTAATCAACCAATCGACCTGCGCTTCTTATACCTAGCCTTCTAGAAGTTTTAAACACCACATGATACTTCCTACTCGTCTTTCCTCATACTTTGCTACTCATTTACTACCTTAAATAAACTCTATTTTCGTGGCACTTGAACCTACAATTGCTGTTAACTTTTAAACCTTTCCAAAGGTCATCTTTATCGAACCGTCAATATTAGAAATACGGATTCGATCCTAAACCACCACACCATGCGATATATGACAATTGTATCTCCAATGCTATTTCACAATATCTTGCCTCAAAGGCGAATTGTAGAAGATTATAACACCGACAGACTTAGTACGTTCATTTAGGACCGCGACACCCCATCACAGAAGAAAGCTCCACCACGCTTGCAAATACCAAGTCTCATTACTTCCACCAGCCCACATCTGACCATCTTTAGTTCGACTGCCTTTCCTCTGCCAGGAATAAAATGCAGAATCTCTAGATTATGCACGGAGTAAACCTCCCTTCAAGCTACTCACTGCACCGACTCATAGGCAAACATCATACCATCATAACAATACTGCAAAATAATCACTCATAAGCATCATGGCAACATGTGCCTAGCCTCAAGTCTCTCAGAAGTTCTGTTACTCAGCTGAAACAATAGAATATCCTTCCATAAGATGACTATAATAGTCCAATAATCTATACCGGGAGAATCATCCCGCACCACATTTGTAGTGCCATTACAATCCTTAAATTCTCGATTTATAACAAGTAATCGCGTCGCGTAAGATTGAGTAGGAAGGAATCAGAGGCATAAGCCTCAAAGGAATCTAACCGAACGATTAGGAAATCAAGAAGGGAAGTACTCCTAACAGTCCTATAGCCTCCCGAAGATAAGTACAGACGTCTTTGTACCGATCCGCAAGACTCTACTAGACATGCTCATGATTGTGAGACTAATAGGAACCTAGTGCTCTGATACCATGTTGTCATGACCTAAAATTCACTAAGGGTCGTGGTGGCACCGGACACTGCTGTCAGGCAAGCCAACTGAAATACTTAATTAAATTCTTGTTTTAATAATTTTAGAAACACTTCTTTTATACGATTGAAACAACACTCAATATATTCTACTGAAATGAATAATGGAATATTTAACAACAACAACAACAACCCAGTATAATCCCACTTATTGGGGTCTGGGGAGGGTAGTATGTACGCAGACCTTACCCCTACCCTTGGGTAGAGAGGCTATTTCCAAATAGACCCCCGGCATCCTTCCCTCCAAGAACTTCCCACCTTGCTCTTGGGGAGACTCGAACTCACAATTGGTTGGAAGTGGGGGTTGCTTACCATCAGAGCAACCCCACTTGTCAATAATAATGGAATATTTAACAACTTGTAAAATTTCTAAATAAAATCCAAATACATCCCAGAACCCGGTGTCACAAGTGCATGATCAATTTTTTAAGAAATACCAAATAAGTATGATAATGGAATACAATAGGATATAAGTAAATAGAATCCTGAAAGAGACTATTCTAGCGGCGGAATCGCCTTGAGGAAGTACAACTCACCTAGTCTCTGCGTCAACAATGGTGCTATGCCACTAAGCCACTAGCCACACGATAAACCTGTGCAACAAAAATGCATAACAAGTGTAGTATGAGTACGAAAACAACGTGTACTCAGCAAATATCCCATCTAATCTCGAAGAAGTATAGACGAGACTTCGACTTTAACACTTGCTAGTGGTCAAATAATAATATACTAAAGTGTGAGGAAATTATGGATTTATATAGCACGTTCTAAATCACAAAGCTGTAAAACATGTAAATACCTTTAACAATTAACAAATAATTTTCAAGATTTCTTTTCATTTATCTTTAGCGGTTTATGTTAGGCCAAAAAGGCAATATCAACGTCAAGTATTTCAGGTAAGCAGTATGAACATGCGCATATCATGCCGAGGTCGACGACACGCTCTAATAGAAATGTAAACTGTGCACTGCCGAGGGTCGAACGACCCGAACCGTAGATGCATCTATTTAATCTGCCGAGGCGTTCGGACCACTCCAAAATTTAAACACATACCCTGGTCTCGGATCATACATGCGATCTATCTGGGAATACTTATCCCAATTTAAAAGCCATTTTCCCTTTAACAATTTAATAAAAATGGAGTTTAATCTTTTTAGAAATTTATTTACTAATTCAATATGATCTAAGTTGTACAAGCTGACAATAAGATTCCAATTATTCCAAGTATAACATGCTTTTGGGTCCTAGACTACCCTTACAATAGCATAATAGTAGCTACACACGGACTCTCGTTACCTCGTGCGTACGTAGCCCCCACAAATAGGAGCTCATAACCAATTAACTAACCTATGGGGACAATTCTCTCTTACAAGGTTAGAAAGGAGACTCCACTCGCTCCAAAGATCCATAACCGGCATTCCACGAATTTTCTGAAGACTCAAATCGATGCACAACACTCCAAAACTAGCCAATAATTATGTAAACCCATTAATATATGCTCAAAGTATTCATTACAATCTAATTTACAGAAATTCCTAACTCCGACCGAAAAGTTGACAAAAACTCCCTCGGGCCCACGTGCCTGGATTTCAAAATTTTTAGAAGATAAACTTTACCCATAAACTCACGAACTCAAATATATGATTTTCTCTAAATCATACCCAAAAACGCGGTCAAATTCCAAGAACAATAATTTTCTAGGTCTTCCTCTAAACCCCAAATTTCCACTAATTCCATGTTAAAGTTTATATATAAACCTTGTATTTAACTCAAAGCTAGCATAAATTACTTACCTCATGACAAGTGACGAAAATGGCACCTCCAAGTTGCTCCCCATCGACTCCAATGGAAGAAAAATGGGGTTGAAATGAAATCAATCCTGAACTTCTAAAATCCTCACTGCCTCAGTTGTTTCCATTTCTATGGTCCCGCTTTTGTGGACAAAACGCCACTTCTGTGGACACTGGGCTCCAGCCCAATTTTCGCTTCTGCGGATGGCCCACCGCTTCTGCGGTTCCGCTTTTGTGGATCTAGGGCCACTTCTGCCGTCCTGGCCTGCTTCACATCCAACTGCTTTTGCGGCTTCTTTCTCACTTCTGCAGGGCCGCTTCTGTGGTCCCAAATCCGCAGAAGCGGAAATACTAGAAGCAACAGCCTAGCCCTTCTTCAAACTCCGAGTTCGATCCGTTAACCGCCCGAAATCCATCCGAGGCCCCCGAGACCTCAACCACACTTACCAACCAATCCCAAAACAAATTACGGACTTGCTCGAGGCCTCAAATCATATCAAACAACACTAAAACCATAAATTACACCCCGATTCAAGCTTTATGAACTTTGAACTTACAAACTTCTACTTCCGATGTTTAAACCTATCAAATCACGTCCGATTGACCTCAAATTTTGCATAAAAGTCATATTTGACATTACAGACCTACTCCAGCTTTCAGAATTAGATTCCGACCCCGATATCAAAAAGTCTACTTCCGGTCAAACTTCTCAAAAACCTCCAAATTTCTATCTTTTAGCCAAATGGCTCCAAAATGACCTACGGACCTCCGAATTCACTTCCGATCGCGCTCCCAACTCCAGAATCACCATATGGAGTTATTCCCAGGCTTGGAACCCCAAATGGACATCGATGACACTGAAATACACTTCAAGCCAAACTTATGAAATTTCTTCCAAAATGCTAACTTCCACAATGGGCGCCAAAGTGCTCTCGGGTCTTCCAAAACCCGATCCAAACATATGTCCAAGATTGAAATCATCATACGAACATGTTGGAACCTTCAGATCTCTATTCCGAGGTCATTTATTCAAAATTCTAATCCTAGATGATTTCTTCAACTTTAAGCTTTCGAAATGAGAATTCTCTTTTCAAATCAACTCTGAATTTTCCGAAATTTAATTCCGACCATGCGCACAAGTCATAACACCTGAAATGAAGCTGCTAGGACTCAAAATGACCGATTGGGTCAATACAAAATCGAGAAAGAAGCAATTGAAGTTAGAGAGAGTAATCTACGGATTGTAGTATGTGAGATCAATAGTGAGTTGAGTTATTATAGTAAGGTGTTTAAAATAAAAAATTATTATTTCTTTCGAAGTTGTAGTAGTCTCTTGGCATTACTAAGTTGTAATACAATAGTGACAATATTATTCCGCTCGAGTGTTCTATTTTATCCCGTTAAAAAGTTTTTATGCCTTTGTTACTCTTTTGTGTTATTGTTATTTATCGTGGATATTATTCCTGGGCAAGTTTATTATTATTTTTCAATTATTTTCTCCATTCTATAAGGGGTTTCTCCCTTCTTTTTCATCAGAACTCAATCACATTGCAGTCTCCAGTTATGCACCAAGGCCCATTTGTATAATTGTTGTATATCTTTAAACTTTTCCATAAAGTTACTTTGAGATGTCCTTTATTCTTAGCATAAAAAATAGTTACCCAGAGAAATTCAGTGCATTCTTTTTTATTAATCTGCCTCTTGTTCTTCATCTGCTATAATACTCACATCTACTTCTATTGACCATATAGACCAAATTTTACCATGTACATTTACATGGCATCCAACATAAGCTAGCCTTCTTGTCTATGTAATTCGACTAAGAACTTCAAACTTTCGAAAGCCCCTCGGGACTTTACCCCCTAATATTCCACGCAATTGTATCAATCATTAAAACTAATAGTGGAGAAGCTTTTTACTCCTTTACTTGAAGCCTCTAGTATTAAATTGTACTCCTGTATTAGATATAATTAGTAAGTTTGGCCATATATTGTACTTCAATATACATAAAACACCATGGACATATGTAATATAGGAATTATGGGTTCGTCGAAACTCAATAATTTTAGCATATATACACACATATATATATACATATATATATATATATATGTATATATATATACATATATACATATATATATATATACATATACATATATATATATATAGTAGATTTTGAACAAATATTGCTAGAATTTTAAACTCAACCCCATAAGTTCAAATCATGAATCCGCTGCTAAGCATTTCGTAGTTTCAATTTATTTGAAGCTAGATGAAGGGGAGAGTTAATGAGAGGCATAATTAAAGAATAACATCCATAAATTACTGCTAAATATTATCTCAAACATTACAATTTCCTGGGATATTTGTGGAAGCTGGAGCTCAATCAAGTTTTTGGGATAAGAAAAAATTTCATTTCATTTCATTCAAATGGAACAACAAATAAATTGGTGCAACTTTGTGTACTCAACTGGGCTACACCAAACTCTGGCTTAAACTTGACTCTCTAGTTGTGGTTAATATGCTGTTAAAAGGAATGTGATTAATCTCAAACTAAAGCAGATTAGTGACACAATTTAGATTCTTGATCAAGAAGATATTCGCATCCAAGGGCGTCCACATAATATTTTATAAACGGTATCGTATTCACATAAATAAATAAAAAAAAGGTTTAGTTGAATATTATTGCAAAAGGAGGTATTTGTGCAATTGTCCTTAGCCTCAAATTTTTAACAAAAATGCACCCTCAAAGATTCAAAAAATAGAATATCTACATTTAATATTTTTTTCTGGCGAAGCAGTATCATCCGCTCTCACTCATACGAATCCGCCCCATCTCACATCATTCATTGCTTTAGGGAGGCCAATCAGGTTGTGGAGTCACTTGTGAAAAGCTCTATCAGCTTTAGTCTGTCCTTGGTTTAGAATTTTTATGTTAGTTTTATTGCTCACAAGACATTCTTTTTACTCTTTGCTTGTGTAACTAGTAAAAAAATTAGCTTAATCCTGTAATGGTTTTGTAAAAAAACAATATGTAGCACTATAAACCAATGCATCAACACGAGTATTATATATAATTCACACAAGAAATAGGACCATAAACTTTAATTAATTACCTTGATTCATTAGAATCATGGCAATTAACTTATCACGTTCAATTTATAACAGTCGGTGCTAGTGCACCATTGTCTTCATTAGTGCCATATTGGGCTACAGTTATGCCTTGTAGGGCATTTAGATTTCCTAGAATAGCCAGCTTACAACATACACTAGTAAAAATATCTTTGTAGTAGGCTTCCACCACAAAGTCTGGGGGTCTAACAAAAACACATAATTTTTTTGAGCTGGCCTGTTTGAGTGCTTCCTTAGCCAAAAGGTGTCCACCCTGTTTCCTTCACGAAATTTATGCTTTAGTACGACCTACCCCTACTGCATTGCTTGTACCATTAATCACCTGTATTTTGAAATTAAATTTGCATAAGTAGGATAGTTAGTTTCAAGTATATGCATTACATTAGTTGCATCTGTCTCCACTTCGATGGATAGTAGATTCTCTTACAAAATTAGTTGGAGAGCTTGTAATTCTACATGTAGTGAAGTCATTGCATGTGTTTTTCTGTTGTAGCTGGTGATCCATTCCCCTTTGGCATTACGTAAGACTCCTCCCATGCCTTCTTATAAGCAGGAGTTGTTGAAAGTATCATAAATATTAATTTTATATCATCCTTTTTGGGGCATGTACCATTTTATATTAATATACGTTTTAATCATAAATATTGTTGGATTAGTAGCTAGGTATTTAAATTCTAGAGATAGTTTAATAATAGCATTTGGGTTGATTCTATGGTATGTATTGTTTTGGTTATTAAAGTTCCTATTGTTCCAAATAACCCAAAGCGTGTATGGTAATATTTCCGCCCATGATATATGTTGTTGTGGAGCGTATGTTAGCAGCCTTTAGATGATCAATCAAGTGTAAATCTCCATAATGGGGGTGGTTTTCCATCCCCTCAATTCCCAAAAAATGTGGCTTGTGGAGTCGTTAAAGATTTTACAAACTGAACATGCCGGATCGATATTTATTCCACACAAGGTAATCACGGGTAGGAATTCTATCATGATAGCATTTTTCATATAAATAATTTTATGTTGTTGGGGCATTTATGATCCCAAATCCATTTGAATTTTTTGTCATTGTACTCATTATCTTTCTAAAGATTATAATAGGAGTTCATTATGAAATACCGCTATTATTGAAACTCAATAAGGGAGTGTTGTTGTTATCATCATCATTAGGAGTTAAGTCAAAAGTTCATTTGGGATATCGAAGGAAATTTTTCCTAGGTCCTAATTTTCAGTTCTACTAATATCTGTTATTCTCAAACAAGATTCCTCTTTATTTAAAAGACCTACAATATGTTGCCTAAGATTGTAGACATCGGGGATCCAATTATTATCCCATATGTTTAGAAGGAAATTATTGTTAACCGTCCATCGAATGCCTTTGTTGCAATGGAACCATCCTTTTAATAGACTGTTCCAGGTGTGAGAACTTGACTTTGTAATTCCCCCGTCACTATATTTACTAATCAAGACTTGCTCCCATAAGGCATATATGTTATTAAGAGCTCTTCATGCTAGGTTAGTTAATAGGGAAATATTTTTTTTGACTTAGCTTTCCTGATGCCAAGGCCTCCATGCTCCTTTGGTTAGGTAATAGTGTCTCAGTTAACTAGATGCATTTTCCATTTCTCTACTATGCTACCCCATATGAAATCTCTTTAGATTTTGTCTATATTTTTAAGAGTTTTGCTGGGAGAAGGGATAATTGCAATATAAATTTGGAAGAGTATTGAGAATGGACGTGGTTTGGATTTTTTTTATGGAAAGTGTAATTTAGAAGATTTTGGAATTATTAGGCTTGAATCCAATGCGAATTTGGCGTTTTGATATTGTTTTGAACATTCCGAAAGTTGAAACAAGTTTGAATAATGTTATGGGATATGTTGGCATGTTTGATTGAGGTCCCGGGGACCTCGGGTGAGTTTCGGGTGATCAATCTGACCATTTCATGTTGTTCAGAATTGTAGAAAACTACTGAAGTATTGAAGAGAAATATGACCTTCGCGTTCGCGAGTAGGCCCTTGCATTCGCGAAGGGTTAGCTAGTGAGGCTGAGATTTTATCCTTCACGTTCGCGAGAAAGGCTGTGCATTCGTGAAGCTGGGGTCTTTTGCATCGCGTTCGTGACGGAGGTTCCGTGTTCGCGTAGAGGAAGTTGAGCGGCGGAGGTTCAGGTTGGATTGTGCTTCGCGTTCATGGAAGGGGTGTCACGTTTGCGATGAGTTAGGGAGCTAAGCCTTCACGTTTACGAGCTGGGTGTTGCGATCGCGATAAAGGAATTTCTGTCAAAGATAGTTCGTGCTTCGCGAATGCGAGGCGTTGACCGCGTTCGCGAGGACGGATTTAAGGCCTGAGCAGAATGTTTAAATAGTCATTTGGTCTGCGATTTTGGGGTTAACTTCCACCATTTTTGAGCGAATTTGGAGCTATTTGAAGAGGATTGATGAGGGATTCAAGGGAATACTTGGAGGTAAGATTTATGGACTTAACACTTGATTCTTATGTAAATTCTACCTAATTAATCATAGAATTTAAGGCTAATATTGAAGAACTATGACTTGTAATTGGAGACCTACAATTTGGGATTTGCGGGGTCGTTTGTGGTTGAATTTCGATGCTTTTGTTATGAATGAACTCGTGGAGTGATAAGGAGTCTATTGATGCTGTTTTTATTGAAATTCGAGATGTGGGCGCGGGGGTCGGATTTTGCCAATTTCGGAATTTGCGTGTAATTTGATTTATTTCGAGTGGGCTTTATTCCTTTAGCATACTTTGATGGTTTTGCACTGATTTTAGTTAGATTTGGCGCATCTGGAGGCCGATTAAAGGGGCAAAGGCATTGCGAGCTAGAGATTTAGACCGAGTAAAGGTGAGTAATGATTGTAAATATTGTCCTGAGGGTATGAAACCCCAGATTGCACTTTCTTGTGCTCTATTGAGGTGACACACACACTAGATGACGAGCGTGGGGTCGTGCATTGTTGGGATTGTGACTTAGTCCCCCCCGAATGATTATTTTGCCGCGTATTTGACTGAAAACTGTTTGCTATCATCACGATTTGGTTGAAAGCCATACTTGGGCATTGTGCCAATTATTTGGACCCTTAAGGGATTTTTACTGATATTTCCTCACTGTTTTGACTTTATACTTGTACTCAACCATGCTATATATATTCTACTACTACCCTTAAGGACCTCGTGCCAAAATCGGCGCACCCAACCGATTTTATTTGTGAATAAGAAGGACGACACTATGAGGATGTGCATTGATTATAGGAAATTGAACAAAGTAACAGTTAAGAACAATTATCCTTTGCCCCGAATTGATGATTTATTCGACCAGCTTAAGGAAGCGAGAGTGTTCTCCAAGATTAATCTCCTTTCAGATTATCACTAGTTGAAGATCAGGGACTTGGATATTCTTAAGAAACCTTTAGGACCCGATATGGTCATTATGAGTTCTTGGTGATGTCTTTTGGACTGACCAATGCCCTAACCACGTTCATGCATTTGATGAACAACATGTTCCGGCCTTATCTCGACTCGTTCGTCATAGTCTTCATTGATGATATTCTAGTGCATTCGCGTAGTCAATAGGAGCATGCGGAGCATTTGAGAGTTGTGTTGCATAGATTAAGGGAGGAGAAGATTTATGCAAAGTTCTACAAGTGTGAGTTTTGGCTCAATTCAGTGGATTTCTTGGGGCACGTGGTGTCCAACAAGGGTATTCAAGTTGATCCGAAGAAGATAGAGGCGGTTTAGAGTTGGCCCAGACCGTCCTCATCCATAGATATTCGCAGCTTTCTTGGTTTGCCAGGCTATTATCGCTGGTTTGATCAGGGATTCTTATCTATCGCATCGCCCTTGACCAAGTTGACTCAAAAGGGTGCTTCATTTGTATGGTTGGATGAGTGTGAGAAGAGCTTTCAGAAGCTCAAGACTGCCTTAACCACAACTCCAGTGTTAGTTTTGCCATCAGCTTCAGGTTCATATACTGTGTATTGTGATGCTTTGAAAGTTGGTATTGGGTGTGTATTGATGCAGGAGGGTAGAGTTATTTCTTCTGATTCTCGTTAGTTGAATCGCAATGAAAAGAACTACTCCATTCATGATTTGGAGTTTGCTTCCGTTATTCATGCATTGAAAGTTTGGAGGCATTATTTGAATGGTGTGTCTTGTAAGGTGTTTACTGATCATCGTAGCCTCCAACACTTGTTCAAGCAGAAGGATCTCAATTTGAGACAGCTAAGGTGGTTGCGTTGCTTAAGGATTATGATATCACTATATTGTACCATCTAGGGAAGGCCAATATGGTAGCCGATGCTTTGAGCCAAAAGGCGGTAACTATTGGGAGTTTGGCATATGTTCCAGTCAGGGAGAGACCTCTTGTAGTTGATGTGCAGGCCTTGGCCAACCGTTCGTGAGGTTAGATATTTTGGAGCTCAGTCGGGTATTGGCTTGTGTGGTTTTCGGTCTTCTATATATGATCGCATAAGAGAGTGCTAGAATGATGATCCTCATTTTCTTGTCCTTAGGGATAACGTTCAGCATGATTATGCCAGAGGTGTGCCTATTGGTGATGATGGGGTGTTGAGGATGCAGGGCCAGATTTGTGTGCCCAATGTAGATGGGCTTCGAGAGTTGATTCTGGAGGAGGCCCATAGCTCACGATATTCCATTCATCTGGGTGCTGCAAAGATGTATCAAGATCTGAGACGGCATTATTGGTGGAGGAGAATGAAGAAAGACATTTTGGGATTTGTAGCTCGGTGTCACAATTGTCAGTAGGTGAAATATGAGCATCAAAGACTGGGTGTCTGGCTTCAACGGATGGATATTCCAGAATGGAAGAGGGAGCGGATCACCATGGATTTTGTATTAGGTATCCCACGGACTTTGAAGAAGTTCGATGCTATTTGGGTGATTGTGGATCGGCTAACCAAGTCCGCGCACTTCATTCCTGTGTGTACTACTTATTCTTCAGAGCGGTTGGCATAAATCTATATCCGGAAAATTGTTCATTTACATGGTATCCCAGTTTCCATCATTCCAGATACGGGCACTCAGTTTACTTCACAGTTTTGGCGAGTTGGGTACTCAGATTGAGTTGAGCACGACTTTTCACTATCAAATGGATGGGAAGTCCGAGTGCACTATTCATATATTGGAGGACATGTTGCGTGCTTGTGTCATTGATTTCGAAGGGTCATGGGATCAGTTTCTACCTCTTACAGATTTTGCATATAACAATAGCTACCCGTCGAGTATTCAGATGGATCCATATGAGGCTTTGTATGGGAGCGCTGTAGATCTCCAGTTGGTTGGTTTGAACCGGGTGAGGCTAGACTATTGAGGACAGACTTGGTGCAGGATTCTTTAGAAAAGGTTAAGGTAATTCAAGAGTGGCTTCGTACAGCGCACTCGAGATAGAAGAGTTATGCTGAAAGGAATGTTCGGGATGTGTCCTACATGGTTGGTGAGAAGGTTCTGTTGAAGGTTTCACCTATAAAGGGTGTTATGAGGTTTAGAAAGAAGGGTAAATTGAGTCATCGGTTCATTGGGCCTTTTGAGGTGCTTCAGAGGATTGGGGAGGTGGCTTATGAGCTTGCTTTGCCACCTAGATTGTTGAGTGCGCATCCGATATTTTATGTTGCTATGCTCTGGATGTATATTGGTATCCGTCTCATGTTCTGGATTTCAGCACGGTTCAGCTGAATGGTGATTTGATATGATGTGGAGCCAACATCTATTTTGGAGCGTCAGGTTCAAAAGTTAAGATCAAAGGATATAGATTCAGTGAAAGGACAGTGGAGAGTTCAGCTCGTGGAAGAGGCTACCTAAGAGACCAAACGGGAGATGCAGAGCAGATATTCTGACCTGTTTGAGGCTTCAAGTATGTTTTTGACTCATTCGAGGACGAACGTTTATTTAAGAGGGGGAGGATGTGATGACCCGGCCAGTCGTCTCATGCTTTACCGCTCTGTTCCTCCCATTTATGCTTCTTATTGCTTTGTTTATCGGTTTTATGAGTGATCGGGTTAGTTGGCTCGGGTTTGGAAAGGATTTGGTATGGTTTGAGATACTTAGTCTCTTTTGAGAAAGCATAAATTGGAAAAGTCAATCAGATGTTGACTTATGTGTTAGAGGGCTCGGATGTGAGTTTTGATAGTTCGGATAGCTTCGGGAGGTGATTTGGGACTTGCGAGCATGATCGGAATGTGGTTTTGAGGTTTGGAGTAGATTTTTGTTTGAATTGGCAAAATTGGATTTTTTGGCATTTTCGGTTGATAGGTGAGATTTGATTTAGGCTTCAGAGTAGAATTTTGATAGTTGAAGTAGTTCCATTGTGTCATTTGGGATGCGTGTGAAAAATTTCAGGTCATTCAGACATGGTTTGGATGGGTTTTTGATCAAAAGCGTAATTTAGAAGATTTTGTGTTTTGATGTTGTTTTGAGAGTTTCGAAGGTTGGAAAAAGTTTGAATGATGTTATGGGGTATGTTGTCATGTTTGTTTGCAGTGTCGAGGGCCTCATGTGAGTTTCGGGTGATCAATCAAACCATTTCATGTTGTTGAGAATTGCAGAAAACTGCCGAAGTGTTGAAGAGAGATGGTGTCCTTCACGTTCGCGTGTAGGCCCTCGCATTCGCGAAGGGTTAGCTGGTGAGGCTAAGATTTTAGCTGGTGAGGATGGGGTCTTGTTCATCGCATTCGCGAGGGAGGCTTTACGTTCGTGTAGAGGAAGTTGAGCGGCTGAGGTTCATGTTGGTTTGTGCTTCACGTTCGCGGTATGGGTGTCGTATTCGCGATGAGTTAGAGAGCTAAGTGTTAGATAATACGCTTAACGCTAGAGGGGGGGGGGGGGTGAATAGCGTCATAATAAAAATTAGCGTAAACTTGCGGAATTTAAAATTTGTAGGAAATAAATAAGTGCGATAAATAAGAAAGAACACACTGAAGTATTCTGGTTCACCACAACCCGTGGTTAGTCTAGTTCCCGAGAGACTCTCTAGAGATTTCCACTAACTTGTCAAGCTTCCGGGTGCTTAACAAACCTTTACAACTTGAGGACACAAGCCTCAACACCTTTGCTTGGAGATACAACACTCCAAGACTTCAACCAAGGAAACACAAGTTCCTTCAAAACTTGAGGACACAAGCCTCGGCTACCTTTGCTCGGAGATACAACACTCCAAGACTTCAACCAAGGAAACACAAGTTCCTTCTTACAACAAGAGAATAACAATTCTCTTCAAGTGTACAATACACTAAGCACTCAAACAAGACACTCCTTAATGAGTAGAGATGAGTAAAAGAATACACTCAAGATCACAACAACTTTGAACACTATTTTGGCTCTCAAAAACTTATGTAATGAATATAAAATAATAAGCAATAGAGTATGCAAGCTTTAGCAATTGAATGATCAGTTGTTCTGTGTTATTGTGTACTCAAAAGACTAAATTTAAGCTGTATTTATAGTTGAAAAACTTGGCATTACCGTTGCCTAATTGCCAATTAAGAACTGCTGATTTTACTTTGTGACAATCGATTGTCAAGAATCCACAATCGATTGTTTGCCAATCGTTCCAAAAATCAATCCCAGATTTTACGCTTAACAATCGATTATTCAAGATCAACAATTGATTATTGGCAACGTTCAAAAAATCATTTCCAGATTTTACGAAAAACAATCGATTATACAAAATCAATAATCGATTATTCAGCAACGTTCAAAAAATCCTTTTCAGATTTTAATTTCAACAATCGATTGTACAAAATCAATAATCGATTATTCAGCAACGTTCAAAAAATCTTTTCCAGATTTTAATTTCAACAATCGATTGTATAAAATCAACAATCGATTACCTGATGGTATTTGAAAATATTTTGGCAACGGTTAGTTATACAATCGATTATACTAAGTTAACAATCGATTATATATCAGTCTTGAAAAATCAATTTAGACACTGACTCGTGACAATCGATTGTTATATACTCACAATCAATTATTTAATAACTTTGAAAAAGTCTGGAAGACACTGTTTCAACACAATCGATTGTCATATGTTCACAATCGATTATTTTGTGACTTTGAAAAATCTGATGGACACTGTCTCTTCACAATCGATTGTCATTAACTTCACAATCGATTATTTTGAGCGTTGAAAAACTTTGATGGACACTGCCTCATCACAATCGATTATCATTAACTTCACAATCGATTATTTTGAGCGTTGAAAAACTTTGATGGACACTGCCTCATCACAATCGATTGTCATAAGGTTCACAATCGATTGTCATGCAGGTTTGAAAAACCTGATGCTCACTGCCTTAACACAATCGATTGTCATTAGTTCACAATCGATTGTCATGCAGTCTTGGCTTAACATAATCGATTATCATAAGTACATAATCGATTATCTTAGTCCAGATTTTAGAGGCATGTTTAAAAATCATTTTGACTAAAGTAAATATGCCTGATTTAAAAATCATTTAGCATTAAATTAAATATGCATGATTTTGTAAAAATAATTTTACGAGAGAAGCCATGTCATGAGTCAAGTTGTCGGATCAAGATCACAGTTAAGAACGACTCATGTAAAACTATAAAACTTGGTCTTGTGCTTGAATCTCGTTATATATCAATTGTGCGCTTGTACTTGAACTTCGTCATATATCAATTTGCGCATCGTTTGTCATTCATCAAAACCTACACATATGAACACACGTTTTAGTATAATGCTTTGAGAACGTGTTTCCAACAATTTCCCCCTTTTTGATAATGGCAAACTTTAAGCGGGATATGCAAATTAAACAATTCATAATGACGATTCAAGACAAGTAAAGATATGCAACAAGTATATGGATATGCAATTTGTTCCCCCTCAATATATGAATTCCCCCTCAATTTATGCCGATAAATATTGAGAGTGCATACCCGTTATCTTCCCCCTTTTGCCATTAGCAAAAAAATGTGATAAGATGGCAAGGATTAAAAAAACTTGTTTATTTATTGAAAATAAAGCGTGATTTCTTAAAGAAAGGACAATAACTCAAATAATAGCAGTACAATCGATTATTGATACGAGATAATCGATTATTAGACGACAGAAACCGATTTTTCTGAAGAAGACTCGATTATTACGCGTCATGCTTTATAATTCCCCCTACCTTTAGGGCGATACCTGCAAAAATTCATTAGACGTCTCCGATGCTCAAGTTAGAAATCATGTAAAAAAAGATGCAATGCATGACTTAGATTAACGTGGAGTCAAGAATCCCGAGTTCACTACGAATTCAGAAGAAGGACTCTTTCTCTATGGGCTTTGTAAAGATGTCGGCCAATTGATCTTTGATTTCAACAAATTCGATTTCGACATCGCCCTTGAGAACGTGATCTCCTATAAAATGATGTCTAATTTCAATGTGTTTTGTTCGCGAATGAAGAACGGGGTTCTTCGTCAAGCATATGACACTAGTATTATCACATCTAAGAGGGATATGATCAAGACTTAGGCCATAGTCCAAGAGTTGTTATTTCATCCATAGGATTTGAGCCCAACAACTCCCCGTGGCTACATATTCAGCCTCGGTTGTGGACAACGCAACACTTACTTGTTTCTTTCTAAACCAAGAAACGAGAGAGCTACCGAGCAAATGGCAAGTGCCACTAGTGCTCTTGCGGTCTAATTTGCATCCAGCAAAATCGGAGTCGGAATAGCCAACAAGTTGGCATGAAGAACCTTTGGGGTACCATAGACCCACATTTACAGTACCAACAAGATACTTCAATATCCGTTTCACCGCAGTTAGGTGAGACTCCTTCGGACACGATTGATAACGAGCGCATAAGCACACGCTAAACATGATGTCCGGACGACTAGCAGAAAGATAAAGGAGAGAGCCAATCATACCTCGATACTTTTTGATGTCGACTTCCTTACCTTTCTCATCTTTTTCTAGATGATCGGATGTGCTCATGGGGGTTGCCATTGCTTTTGCATTAGTCATTTCAAATCGTTTCAGCAATTCTTTGCAATATTTCGCTTGGCAAATGAACGTACCTTCTTTCATTTGCTTTACTTGTAGTCCCAAAAAGAATGTTAACTCACCCATCATAGACATCTCAAATTCGCTTGTCATTAAATCGGAAAGTTCCTTGCATAAAACTCATTAGTTGCTCAAAAAATAATACAATATCATTTTCAACATGTTTTGGAATGCAAAATATTAATAGCATAAAAGTTATCAACATAATTTTGAAGAATGATATTACCAATATGGAAAGTTGTTTTGAAATACAACAATAGTGTCATCAAGATAAAATTCATGCAATCTATTCCTCCTTAATGAGAAGTTTATCAAAACATACCAACAAACCATAGATATACCAATTGTTATAAAATAGTGATAAAATCATTTGTTGGCAAACATAACAAATGTATCAAATGTTATTTTATTAACAGTGATACTAAATGTTATTTTTAGAAAACATATTAAAAAATATCAAACATTAATATATAACAAGTCAACCAAAAGTCGAATATACCGACCATTATTCAGGCCAAAAGATACATTCATCAAGAGTCGATTTTTAACAGAAATACTTTTATAAATCATTTATTTCAGGAATATATCAATTATTTTTCAAACCAAAAATAGCATTTATCAAAAGCATGAGTAAAAAGTTTTTGCCAAAAATATGCTAACACTTAATACACACCAGAGGAAATAATTTATTTTTCTGATATATACTAACATTTATTTAGACCATAAATAACAGTTATCAAATCATAAATGAAATGTTTTTATTAGAAGCAAGCTAATATACCAATTGTTGTTTAACAACGAATTTTCAACATATGCATCCAGGATAATTGATATTAATTATTGACAAGGATATCTCAACACATATCAACTATTATGATTAAGCACATCAAAAGTTTTTTTTAACAATATAAGGCCAAATTAACAACACATATGTTAATATCGGTTGCTTGCATATATTATCAATTCGGTTTTTTTTGTCAAAAAGGATAACTAACCAAAATTCCCCCTTGATGCGATAAGGTATTGTGCTTGGTGCATCTACTACAATATTGTAGCCTTCAAGCACACCTGCAAAAGAGATTAATGATCTTTTGGTACCCACACCATTTTGGGTCCTTGAGGGTTAGGCATATCATAATGATGCGATTGAGTAATATGTCTATGTCGTGTAAAACATGCAGGAGCAATATGAACAATTCATCTACAATAATGACAAGTCACGTTGGGATTATGCATCCTTCTAGGTTCATAGTAATTAGACGGACGAAAATTGTTCACTCTATTTTCGACACTATGGCTATTGCGCATTTCATGAAAGTCATTCCTACTATTATGAGCAGCATTTCTAGAATAATTGTTTCTAGGTTGAGGGCCATTTCTAGGTGTTCTAAAAGGTTCAAACTTCCTTCTAGTGTGTGGCCTAGAATATGCATCATTTCTAGAGTAGTTATTTCTAGGTGGTAAGTCATTTCTAGGTCTTCTAAAGTGTTCAACATTTGGTCTAGCATGCATATTGGGTCTAGGGTTGTTATTTCTAGGACGAGCATTTGTTTTATTAATCCTAGGTTGAGCCTTAGGTGGTTGGGGTTTGGCTTCAACCTTTTCTTTAGGCTCATTCATAAAACCTATGCCATGCTTGGTTGACTTCAAACTAACAAGGACCTCATTCAAATTTTTGTGAGAAGAATTAAACTTATCTAAGGTGCCCTTAGGCCTTTCTACTTCATTTTTGAGATGCATGCAAGAAGTACAATTTCTAATAGAGCTTTCGGGCTTGTCGGCGCTTCTTTTTCCGAAAAACTTATTTTCCTCTTTCAACTTCTCATTTTCTAAAACCAGTTTTTCCAAATCCTTTTCTTTCAATGAGAGTTGTTTTTGAAAATCTTTTTCTTTTGAAGAAGCATTTTCCTTTATGCATTTAATAGTTTTTGAAGCTTTAATAAATTCACTATATAACTCATCAAAAGCATTTTGCATTTCTTCAAGGGAAAAGAAATTTTTAGAAGAGATTTTACATACCTCATCTTGCTTGTCTTTTTGTGCCATAAGACAAAGGTTTACGCTTTCCTCTTCTTCTCCTTCGCTTGACTCATCTCCGGAGTCTCCTCCCCAAGATATATATGCATGTTGCTTTTTGAAAGGTTTATTTTCCTTTTTGATGTTTGGGCAATTTGATTTGATGTGCCCGGTTTCTCCGCATTCATAGCACTTTATTTGTTCTCCTTGCTTTTTGCCCTTTCGTTCATACTCTTTTCGCATGAACTTTTGAAATCTTTTGATAACGAGTCCAAACTCGTTGTCTCCGTCCTCATCAACTTGCGGTTGGCTTGTGCTTGCCTTTAGAGCGATTCTTTGCCTCCTTTGATCATCAACAAGAGGGTTAAGTATAGTAGATTCATAAATCTTAGGATTACCTCTTAATGCGTCGATGGTAACATTTGAGACGCCAATGGACTCTTGAATCGCGTCGGCCTTTGATCGCCATGCCGGAGTGAGACTTCTAAGGATTTTTCGGACAAGTTCCCTATCCGTGAAAGTCTTCTTGAGAGCATGTAGGTCATTTACGATTATTGAAAATCGTTCAAACATTTCATCTACCTTTTCACCTTCCTTCATCTGAAATAATTCATAAGCATGGGTTAGAAAATCAATTTTGGCTTCCCTTACCTGGTCCGTACCTTCGTACGTAATTTCCAGCTTGTCCCACATTTCCTTCGTCGTTGTGCAACACGATATTTTCCTGTAATCGTCAGCATTTACAGCACAATATAATAAATTAATTGCTTTAGCATTATTTTGCACCTTTCGGACATCATCCGTGTCATATTCTTCTTCGGACTTGGGAACCTATTCGTTTTCAACCTTTTTGGTTGGAATTTGATTTCCCTTTGTTATCACCTTCCAAAGATGAAAATTGTTTGCTTGAACGAAGATTTTCATCCTCTCCTTCCAGTACGTATAGTTTGTACCGTTGAATAGTGGTGGTCGGGTGGAGCACTGTCCTTCCTCTATTCCTGTAAAAGAGTCACGAGTAGAAGCCATAGAAGGATTCTCTCAAACTGTTAAGTCTTTCAGAGAGATAGGCTCTGATACCAATTGTTAGATAATACGCTTAACGCTAGAGGGGGGGGGGGGAGTTAAATAGCGTTATAATAAAAATTAGAGTAAACTTGCGGAATTTAAAATTTGCAGGAAATAAATAAGTGCGATAAATAAGAAAGAACACACCGAAGTATTCTGGTTCACCATAACCCGTGGCTAGTCCAGTCCCCGAGAGACTCTCTCGAGATTTCCACTAACTTGTCAAGCTTCCGGGTGCTTAACAAACCTTTACCACTTGAGGACACAAGCCTCAACACCTTTGCTCGGAGATACAACACTCCAAGACTTCAACCAAGGAAACACAAGTTCCTTCACAACTTGAGGACACAAGCCTCAACTACCTTTGCTCGGAGATAGAACACTCCAAGACTTCAACCAAGGAAACACTAGTTCCTTCTTACAACAAGAGAATAACAATTCTCTTCAAGTGTACAATACACTAAGCACTCAAACAAGACACTCCTTAATGAGTAGAGATGAGTAAAAGAATACGCTCAAGATCACAACAACTTTGAACAATATTTTGTCTCTCAAAAACTTATGTAATGAATATAAAATAATAAGCAATAGAGTATGTAAGCTTTAGCAATTGAATGATCAGTTGTTGTGTGTTATTGTGTACTCAAAAGACTGAATTTAAGCTGTATTTATAGTTGAAAAACTTGGCATTATCGTTGCCTAATTGCCAATTAAGAACTGCTGATTTTACTTTGTGACAATCGATTGTCAAGAATCCACAATCGATTGTTTGCCAATCGTTCCAAAAATCAATCCCAGATTTTACGCTTAACAATCGATTATTCAAGATCAACAATCGATTATTGGCAACGTTCAAAAAATCATTTCCAGATTTTACGAGAAACAATCGATTATACAAAATCAATAATCGATTATTCAGCAACGTTCAAAAAATCCTTTTCAGATTTTAATTTCAACAATCGATTGTACAAAATCAACAATCGATTATTCAGCAACGTTCAAAAAATCTTTTCCAGATTTTAATTTCAACAATCGATTGTACAAAATCAACAATCGATTACCTGACGGTATTTGAAAATATTTTGGCAACGGTTAGTTATACAATCGATTATACTAAGTTAACAATCGATTATATATCAGTCTTGAAAAACCAATTTAGACACTGCCTCGTGACAATCGATTGTTATATACTCACAATCGATTATTTAATAACTTTGAAAAAGTCTGGAAGACACTGTCTCAACACAATCGATTGTCATATGTTCACAATCGATTATTTTGTGACTTTGAAAAATCTGATGGACACTGTCTCTTCACAATCGATTGTCATTAACTTCACAATCGATTATTTTGAGCGTTGAAAAACTTTGATGGACACTGCCTCATCACAATCGATTATCATTAACTTCACAATCGATTATTTTGAGAGTTGAAAAACTTTGATGGACACTGCCTCATCACAATCGATTGTCATAAGGTTCACAATCGATTGTCATGCAGGTTTGAAAAACCTGATGCTCACTGCCTTAACACAATCGATTGTCATTAGTTCACAATCGATTGTCATGCAGTCTTGGCTTAACATAATCGATTATCATAAGTACATAATCGATTATCTTAGTCCAGATTTTAGAGGCATGTTTAAAAATCATCTTGACTAAAGTAAATATGCCTGATTTAGAAACCATTTAGTATTAAATTAAATATGCATGATTTTGTAAAAATAATTTTACGAGAGAAGCCATGTCATGAGTTAAGTTGTCGGATCAAGATCACAGTTAAGAACGACTCATGTAAAACTATAAAACTTGGTCTTGTGCTTGAATCTCGTTATATATCAATTGTGCGCTTGTACTTGAACTTCGTCATATATCAATTTGCGCATCGTTTGTCATTCATCAAAACCTACACATATGAACACACGTTTTAGTATAATGCTTTGAGAACGTGTTTCCAACACTAAGCCTTCAAGTTTGCGAGCTGGGTGTCGTGATCGCGATGAAGGAATTTTGGTTAAAGTGTGTTCGTGCTTCACGAACGCGAGACGTTGACCACGTTCGTGAAGAAGGATTTGAGGCCTGGGCACAATGTTTAAATAGTCATTTGGTCCACGATTTTGGGGTTAATTTCCACTATTTTTGAGCGAGTTTGGAGCTTTTTGAATAGGATTGACGAGATATTCAAGGGGAAACACTTGGAGGTAAGATTTATTGACTTAATACTCGATTCTTATGTAAATTTTACCTAATTAATCATGGAATTTAAGCCTAATATTGAAGAATTACGGCTTGTAATTGGAGACCTACAATTAGGGATTTGAGGGGTCATTTGTGGTTAGATTTTGATGCTTTTGGTTTTGAATGCAATCATGGAGTGATAGGAAGTCTATTGATGTAATTTTTTTCAGAATTTGAGACGTGGACCCGGGGGTCTGGTTTGGTCAATTTCGGAATTTGTGTTGTAATTTGATTTCTTTGAGTGTGATTTGTTCTCTTAGCATATTTTGATAGTTTTGCACTGATTTTAGTTAGACTTGGAGGATTCGGAGGCCGATTCGAGGGTAAAAGGCATCGCGAGCTAGAGATTCGGACCGGGTAGAGGTGAGTAATGATTGTAAATTTTATCCTGAGGGTATGAAACCCCAGATTGCACTTTCTTGTGCTATATTGAGGTGACGCACACGCTAGATGCCGAGCGTGAGGTTGTGCACTGTTGGAGATTGTGAATTAGTTCACCAATGATGATTTTATCGCGTATTTTACTGAAAAATGTTTGCTATCATTATGATTTTGGCTGAATGCATTACTTGGGTCTCATGCCAACTATTTGAACCCTTAGGGGATTTTTATATTTCCTCATTGTTTTGACTTAATACTTGTACTTAGCTATGCTATATTCTACTATTTTCATAACTCAACAATGTTTACTCTGCTTTAACACTTAAATAATATTTTGCGCTGAGCAACATGTTTTACTGTTGTCCGAGTGGCTTGTGAGATTTTGACCGATTAAGGCGGAAGCCTATGTTGTGAAGAAACACTGGTTATGATTATGAGGCCGAGGGCCTGAAATTGTACGCCACGAGGTGACTTGTGTATATGAGGCCGAGAGACTATGTGATTATGCCACGAGATGACTTGATATTGTGCTTTATGGGGGCCCATCCAGGAGTCTACACACCCCCATTGAGCACAAGTATCCTTTGTGATGTGAGATATAGCTCGAGGGGCTGGTGTTGTTCTGTGATGTTGCCCGAGCGGCGGATTTTGTTGACTTGTGCCCGAGGGGTGATCCTTTATGTGTTTATATTTCCTAGTTGCCTGTCATTTACTTGCTCAATTGTTAAAAAGGTATTTCATGTAGTTTAAACTTAACTAAAGTGACTTTACACATCTTTACTGCTTCACTATTTTTACTGGCTTTTACTGCTTCTTCATAATCTGTTGATGTGCCTTTGCATGGATTCTTATTACTCATTCTGCATTTATTATTATTACTCACTGAGTTTGAGTACTCACTTTACTCCCTGCACCCCCCGTACAGATTCAGGCGCATCAAGTCATCCTTGCGAGGGTTAAGAGCTGTCCAGCAGATTCTGGAGATTCACTAGGTAGCTGTCCGGTGATTCGCAGCCCAGTGCTTCTCCCTTTATCTTATTTCCTTCTGTTTTAGTTATGTAATGGTGGAGTATACTCTTTCAGACTTGTAGTATTGTTATAGATGCTCATGAGTGGTGACCCTCCGATGTCGGGCTATGTCTTTTCCGCAAACTATATTATTTACCTTATTTTGGGATTTATGATTATGATTAAGACTAAGTTTTATTACTTAATTGCTTAAAAATTAATTGAGAATGTGTCGTCTGGCCTTGTCCTCACGAGAGGTGCCATCACAATCGAGTCCGGGTTTAGGGTCGTGACACATGCATTGCTGGATGGTGAGCATTATTTATTATTTGCATGTCCCATTAGGTTTAGGTCATCAAAAAAAGGTGGGATAGATGCGGGCTAGTATGGTTTATTTTTATAGAATCTCACCTCCTTGTGTCCACATGGTTGTTAATAATTTTAGAGAGCATGTCCATACAAAGGATGAAGAGGTAAGGTGACATAAGGTCTCCTTGTCTAATTCCTTTTGATGGGTAGAAAGTCTTTGATTTTTTTTCAATGGCAAATATTGAAATATTACTAATAGTTACGCAATTTAAGATTAGGGAGGTAATATTAGGAGGGAATTTGAAATTTTTTAACGTTCTATAGATGAATGACCATTCTAATTTATCGAAGGCTTTTTCTAGATCAAGTTTAAGAATTAAGCTAGGTTTGCCCTTAGACGTGATTAACTTCTTAATAATTTCCTGGATGATAATTGCGTTATCACTAACCAGCCTATTTTTCAAGAAGCTAGCCTATTCTTGGCCAATTAGAAAATTTAGGAAGAGCTTGATACAATTTGCAATTATTTTAGTAATAATTTTGTATATGGTATTGCATAGACTTATAGATCTAAAGGTTTTTTTAGATTATTTACATTATTAATTTTAAAAAATAGATATAAATAAGTGTCATTTATGTCTGGGGGAATTTTTTTGTTTGAATGACATTGCGGCAAAGATTAATAATCTTACTGCCCACGATGTGCCAATATTTTTGAAAAACGAAAGGGTGTATCCCATCCGAGCCTTGTGCTTTGTATGGCTTGAAAGAGAAAACATCATTTATAATTTCATGATTCCTACGTGGTTTATCGATTATTGATAAATCAATATTGTGAAGGTCCGAGTTTTCATTTTTAATGCATGACCAGTTCAAATTATCGGTTGTGAAGAGGTTAGCAAAAATATTTGTTGTGTGAGACATTATGGCATTTTGATACCAGTTGTCATTATCATCTTTCAAATAGACAATGTAATTTCACGTTCTTCTATTAGTAGCGTTGATATGGAAAAATAGTATTTGTATCACCATCGTTTAGCCAATTTACTCTTGATCTTAATTTTCAATAGTCCTCTTCAATTTTAAGGATATCATTATATTCAACAATTAATGACTCCTCAAGTTTACAAAGGAAACTACTATGCAGGTACTTAGGAGAATTCTGGATACCATCTAGTCAGGCTAGGAGTATTCATTTTTGTCGAAGATACTGCCAAAGATGCTTATTTTCTAGTTGCGTACTGCACTTGAACAATTTTGTGCCTTCAATAAGGTCCCTACTATTCCAAATGTTATGGAAAATATTTATGAAGTCCGGATGAGAGCACCATATAGTCTCTATTTTCAAAGGTTTTCAACATTATTTTACATTTTGTACCTAAGGGATATAATGATATGATTATGGTGAGTGAGTTTTTGGTAGATGTGTGATGTTCATATAGGGGTGTCTGGTGGGCCGGTCCTGAATTGGGACCGGATCGGGACTGTGGTCCTGGCGGGCCGGTCCTACCGGTCCAAAAAACTCGTGATGGGCCAGTCTTCGTCTTCGAACCGTCAAGCCCGGGACCGCCTGGCTGGCCCAACGACTATTTTTTCTAAATTATTTTAAAAAAAAAAATCAGTAATGGCTATTTTCAAAAATAGCCGTTTGGAACTTTGTAAGATAGCCATTTGGCCCCCAAACTTTATATAATTACACTTTTTCCCATTTCTCAACTATAAATACTCCCTCATTCTTTCATTTTTATTCACCAATTCATCAATATCTCTCAATCTCTCTCAAGCTCTCTTTCAATCTTTCTACTACAACTGCTTATTTTATTGTTGAAAATTCGTGAAAAATTGTGAAGTTGTTGAATTGAAGTTTTCAAGTGTTCAATGATTTTCAATTTTCAAGAAGTTGTTCGGCAATCCGGTAAACTCGTTTCAACTCTTACATGTTAATAATATATTTTTGTGTTGTTTAGTTTGCATAATTCTAATTAGTATGGCATTTTCTTTGAAAAAAATGTTCGGTAAAGGAAAAGGTAAAACCGGTGAAAGTAGTGGCCATAATACTACCCTTCCCCCGGCTCCGCGACCTACAAAAGATAAGCAAGTTGAAAGTAGTCGCCAATCTAGACGTCCTACTCCGCCTCCCGTAATGCTTGGTAGTGATCACCCTTGTTTTCAATTTACCGGTAGTGAATTTCTACACGATGTTGCAGTAAGTGATAAATTAGATGATGAAACTATGAATGCTCTTCATAATAATGAACCTATCTTAGAGGAAAATAAGGATGATAATGATGATGATGAAACCCAAGCACCATTTAGATGATACACCTACTAGTCCTGTTCATAACTCAAGTAATGCACCGGCACACCCACCTGTAGAAATTCCAACTTTTAGTAGACAACCTGCTAATCGTGCAGAAACAACATTAGTTTGGCATTTTTTTACTCAAGTAAGATAACAAAATAAAGCTAAGTGTAAAACTTGTGGAAAATTACTTGTTCATAAATTTACTGGAGACCGTAGCGGCACAGGTAGTTTGACTAGGCACAAATCAATACACCCTAGATATAACGCTAGATTGTTTCAAATGCAAGCGCAGCAATAGGGGGGGACAAGTGTAGATTCTCAAGATAACCCTAGTACAGGTTCAAATCTAGTTCAACAAGAAATTAATACTGTCACATGATGTATTCAATATTACGATCCAAATAGAGATCGTGAAGAACTAGCAAAGATGATTACTGTTATGTGCTTGCCTTATACTTTTGCTTCTAATCCTAATTGGGTTCACTATATTAGAAGAGTTTTTAATCCTACTTATAAAGTTTGGCATCGCGCAACAGTTAAGGCCGATATTTATAAATTCAAACATGAATATGAACAATATTTGCGCTATTTATCTACTCATATACCTAATCGAATTTCTATCACAACTGATATTGGTAGAAGTAATAATGATGTGATTATCTAACTGTTACAAGTCATTGGATAGATGAGGACTGGACAATGCAAAAACTCATAATTGCATATAGAATAATTAATTCACGTCACACGGGTAGGTTTATAGCTAACACTGTTTCAGATATATGTAGATATTTTCGCTTTAGCGATAAAATAATGACAATTTCTATTGATAATGCTTCTAGTAACACTAGTGCAATAGGCATGCTAACACAAACCTTTAATCCTGCATTTAGTAATATTTTACATGTTAGATGTATTTGTCATATTTATCATTTAATTGTTGGTGATGGTATGCGAATACTAAACATAGAATTTGAAAAGGTGAGAATGGCTTTTAATTGGCTATTTTATTCAACCGTAGAACTAGACTTAGAGATTATTTTAAGAAATGTGATGAATATGGCCTTAGAGAAAGAAAGGTTCCTAAACCTTGCCCAACTAGGTGAAATTGCATGTACGAAAGTTTAGTAGTTGCGTATGAATATAGAAACCCAATTAATGCTACGTTTAATTCTCGAATAGGTGGTGAGGATGATGATGGAATGCTTACTACCAATATTGGACTAATGTTAAAATTCTTTTAGATTGTTTAGAACGTTTTCAAGTTGCTACAAATGTATTTTCTAGGCAATATTATCCTACTATTTCAAACTGTTTAGTTTATATTGCCGCACTAGCTGATTTGTTTGTTGAATTTAGCGAGGGTGTGGATATTTATGAACTTGATATAAATGAAATGAAACAAAATTTTAAAAAATATTTTTCCCTATCCCTCCTATTTTTGGTGTAGCTGCAATGTTAAATCCAACAATGAAATTAGGAGGTCCTCATTTTTGGTATTCTAATATTTATAAAGCTTTAGATCTTTCAGAAGAGGAAATTGCTACACTTGCTGATGCAAAAGCATCAATTAAAATTAATGCTCAAACTGTTTATAATGCTTATAAATAGGCGTTAGAGCATGCTAGGCCAAATATTCCAACCTCTACTTCGTCTAGCTCACAATCGTCTAAAAGAGATGCGGGCTTAACAACTCTTAAATCTTGGACGGAGTTCCGGGGTTCTCAAGGTGATAATTTTGATGAAATTTCACATCTAAATGAGCTTCAAGTTTATTTGTCACAGGGACTAGAAAAGGATAATCCAAACGGCTCTTTCGATCTTTTGGAATGGTGGAAGTCAAGGGAAAAACATTTTCCCTTTCTTGCAAGGATGACTCGGGTTGTTTTATCAATTCAAGCTTCAACTGTTGCATTGGAGAGCGCTTTCAGTCAAGCAAGACTACAAACCGGTGATCATAGAGCGGCGATAAGGGAGATCTTGGAAAAATCGGTGCTTTTTAGAAATTGCATCCGCGCGGAAAGAAGAAACTTTGGCATTGCAGAATCACAACCGGCGATAGATGAAGCATATGAAGAAATGATAGCAGAACTTTCGCAGGATTCGGCTTCGCCCGGAAGTGGTGATGAACAAGCTTCATTTCCACCACTACCAACACAACCTCCTCCCAACCTTGACGGATTTATGAGATTTGTTAGAGATACAATGTAGATTATGATGTAACTTGTACATTGGCACATCTTTTTTTAGTTTTTTTTCCTTTTAATGGTGGTATTAGTACCTTGTTGTGCTCATTCCAATGGGGGAAGGAACATTAAGAATGTTATGCCATTTTGGTCAATAAAAATACTCTTTATCATATCCTTAAATATCTTTTTTCTCAATATTTCTTTGTCTTTACTTCGATATCAATCCTTGAATATATATATAACATACAATATATAACATACAATATATACTGCAATAAAATATATACGAGAATATATATACATAACGTACAACCTAAACTACAAGAAAATATATAAGTAATAACATATATACATAATATACAATATATACTAATTACTACAACACAATATATACATAATATATATCAATATATACATACTGTACAATATATACTAATTACCACAATACACTATATACATAATATACAATATATACTAATTACTACAACACAATATATACATAATATATATCAATATATATATAATATACAATATATACTAATTACTACAAAACAATATATACATAATATACAATATATACTAATTACTACAACACAATATATACATAATATACAATATATACTAATTACTACAACACAATATATACTATACTAATAACTTAGTACACCATATAAAATATATTCTACACTATACTAATAACTACTATACAAGATATTGCCTTAAAAAAAAAATAAACGTCAGGCCCGCCAGGCCCAGGAACACCGTGGGCTTAGGACCGTTACAGGCCGGTCTCAACCACCAGGACCGCCAGCCCGACACACGAAGCCCGAGACCGCGAAGCCCGTCCCGTCAGGCCCGTTTAGGCCCAGGCCCGGGCCAGAAGACACCCTTGTGTTTATATTAGGGTAATTTTCTAATCATTCCACATTCGAGTAGACCTTATCCAGTCTTTCCATTATCAACCCATTTTTCCTTTCCCGATGATTTGACCAAGTGTATTTACACCCCTTGAAACCAAGGTCAATCAAGATACAATGATTTAAATAATTAATAAAAGACTTGGACCTATTTTGATTAATTGATCTACCTCCAAACTTATCCCTGGAGTCGAAAACCTCATTGAAATCCTCCCTACCAAACATGGACCCTTATATTTATTAGAAATATTTCTCAAATTATCTTATAGAAGGTTTTATCCAAAATGTTGGTACTATCATAGCATGAGTTTCCTATCCATTCTTTGTGAAGTTATTTACTGTCACCATATTATGGTTCCACAAGATCACAAGACTATATGCTTGCCCTATAGCAGGCACTCTAATCATTTCAGTTAAGTCAAATTCTTCCGAGATAGAGGCGTGGCTTGCCATTTTTGTTTCCAAGAGAGTGACCTAGCAAGGTCTGTGAGTATCCATAAGCACTCTAAAGTTTCTTTTAAAATTATCATTGTTTTCACTACACACATTCGAGATAATGAAGTTATTTGCCTGATTTATCATTTGGGTGTTGGTTTGTTGGTTGTTGTTTAGAATGTCCCTCGTCAAAAGTCCATTAATTTTTCTGTCACGACCCTAAAACTGACCCGGTCGTGATGGAGCCTATCGTGAAACTAGTTCAGCTATCACATTTCCAAAACCAATTAATATTTTCCACTCTTAGGATAAAATAAAAACTTTTTAAAAATAAACTTTTATAAAGTGTTTAAAACAAAACAACAATGCGGAAAGAAAGCCCGACATCGGGGTGCATTAGTCATGAATATCTACTACAATGTGTGGCAACCTCAAGACCAAGATGGTCGGAAAAATCACAAAATATACTAAGGGAGAATAATAAAGGAGAAAAACAGGGATGCAATCGCCAAGAAGCTACCTTGCTAACTCTGAGGAACATGTCACCGAGCTCAGAAATACCTGAATCTGCACAGAAGGTGTAGGAAGTAATGTGAGTATGCCAACTCTGTAAGTAATAAAAGTAAATAAAGTCTGAACAATAGGAAACAAATGAAATCCACATCATGATAAACTCAGTAAGCACAACATGCTTTCAAATCATAATATGAGTCAAATTATCTTGTTTAAAATCCGATCTCAGTAAAACCTTATAAAACATCTTTCAATAATGTTCAAACAAGTGGTAAAATAGTGAGTAAAAGTGGTGAAAATCATAATCGGCCCCTCGGGAAAAACATAGTTCGTATACAGCCCCTGGGGAAAACATAAATCATATACATCTCATAACATAAAAATCTCAATGGAAATAACAAAGCCAAACCAGTGATTAAATTTCAAGCATCTCACAAAAACTCCAGTTTCAATGAAAGATGTTTAAAAATATTTGTTCAACATTTTCAACAAAGGCTTAGTATAAAGAGGAGTTAAAAAGTAATTTTATAAAAACAAGCCCCTCAGACAAAGCATTTTAAAAGTTTCGACATCGTTTTTAGAATTTAAAAGTTTATAAGTTCTTAGGCTTGAATCCGAGGTTGATTCGTTGTTTTGGTGTTGTTTTGAGTGATTCGAAGGTTCGATTAAGTTTGAATGATGCTATGTGATGTAATGGCATATTTGGTTGAGGTCTCGGGGGCCTCGTGTGAGTTTTGGGTGGTTAACGGATCAGTTTTTGACCTTAGAGGATGACAGATTTTTGCTGGTATTCTATTGCAGAACGTTTGTTCTTCGCGTTCGCGAAGAGGAGTTTGATCTAGGAGAGATAATGCTTTTCACGTTCGTGAGTCAGGGGACATGTTCGCGTAGGTTTGGATTCTAGTGAATCGCGTAGGGAAATTGGAGCAGCTGGGGCCCCAGGAGTTTGCCCATCGCGTTCGCGTAGGTAGGGTCGCGTTTGCGAAGGCTTTGGCAGCTGAAGTTTCATGTTCGAATAAAGGATCTCGCATTCGGGTAAGTGGAAAAATTGAGTAGTGGATTTTTGTGCTTCGCAAATGTGAGGCTTTGACCGCGTTTACAAAGAAGGGTGCACATGGGAAGAAGCTCGGGAGAAGGCGATTTTGGAAGAGATTTTCAGAGGATAGATTGGGGTAAGTGTTCTTCACTAAAATTTGGTTAAATTCCATGATTAAGTCTTGACTTTTATCATTCAATTTGGAAATTTGGGATGAAAATAGGAGAAAATGGAAGAAAATTTGGAGAGTTGATGTTGAGGATTTGGATGACCATTTGATGTCGGATTTTGGTGAATTTGATCTGGGTAGACTCGTGAGCGAATGGGCTTTCTAGTTTTGTCATTTTTATTGGATTCTGAGATGTTGGTCCGGGGGGTCGGCTTAAGCCATTTTTGGGATTTTTGAATTAAATTGATTATTTTCGCGGGCTTTGTGCCTTTAGCATATATTGATGGTAATATACTGATTTTGGTTAGATTCTGCGTATTTGGAGGCCGAGTCGAGCGGCAAGAACATCGAGGTGTATATTTTCACCTGGTTTGAGGTAAGTAATGATTGTAAATTTTGTCCTGAGGGTATGACTATATATATATATATGTACGTATGTCACTCGAGACTCAACTCTCATTAATTAATGCTGAAACTCAGTAATCATGGTAAAAAGGTACCTTATAATAACCGCTGTGACGTGTAGCCCAATCCATAAATATATATAGTCGACTCCGCTCACTGGGGGTGTGCAGACTCCGAAGGGGCTCCTACAGCCCAAGATATATTTTGTTTTGGCGTGCAACCCAATCCATATACACACACATACACACACACACATTATATATATATATATATATATATATATATATATATATATATATATATATATATATATATATATATATATATATATATCGCTATGGCGTGCAGCCCGATCAATAAATATATAATACTCACTACCAGACCCCCGGTCTCTTTCAGTCATCAACGTCACAATCAGGCTCTCGGCCTCTCTTAGTCATCAACCTCTCAGGACCTCGATCTTTCTCAGTCATCAACCTCACAAGCCACTTGGGCTATCAGTAAAACATGATGATCAACCCAAAATATCATTTTTATGCATCAAAGGAAAAATAAATATTGAGTTATGAAATCAATAAAAACATAACATGACTGAGTACAGATCTTAAGTCAAAACAGTGAGGAAACCATAGGGAAAAGCCCTAGGCCCATATATGTCATTCAACCCAAAACATAGTAATATTTTCAAAAAGACAAGTGTATCAAATGGTTTTCAGTCAAGCACGCAACTTAAGAGTCGCTACGGGAGACCCAGTCATAATCCCCAACGCTGAAAACCCCCATGCTCGTCATCTAGAATATGCGTCACCTCAATACAGTGAAACGAAATGAAATCCATAGTTTCATACCCTCAGGACAAAATTTACAATCATTACTTACCTCAAACCAGGTGAAAATATACACCTCGATGTTCTTGCCGCTCGACTCGGCCTCCAAATACGCAGAATCTAACCAAAATCAGTATATTACCATCAATATATGCTAAAGGCACAAAGCCCGCGAAAATAATCAATTTAATTCAAAAATCCCAAAAATGGCTTAAGCCGGCCCCCCGGACCAACATCTCAGAATCCAATAAAAATAACAAAACTAGAAAGCCCATTTGCTCACGAGTCTACCCAGATCAAATTCACCAAAATCCGACATCAAATGGTCATCCAAATCCTCAACATCAACTCTCCAAACTTTCTTCCATTTTCTCCAATTTTCATCCCAAATTTCCAAATTGAATGATAAAAGTCAAGACTTAATCATGGAATTTAACCAAATTTTAGTGAAGAACACTTACCCCAATCTATCCTCTGAAAATCTCTTCCAAAATCGCCTTCTCCCGAGCTTCTTCCCAGGTGCACCCTTCTTTGTAAACGCGGTCAAAGCCTCACATTTGCGAAGCACAAAAATCCACTACTCAATTTTTCCGCTTACCCGAATGCGAGATCCTTTATTCGAACATGAAGCTTCAGCTGCCAAAGCCTTCGCAAACGCGACCCTACCTACGCGAACGCGATGGGCAAACTCCTGGGGCCCCAGCTGCTCCAATTTCCCTACGCGATTCACTAGAATCCAAACCTACGCAAACATGTCCCCTGACTCACGAACGTGAAAAGCATTATCTCTCCTAGATCAAACTCTTCTTCGCGAACGCGAAGAACAAACGCTCTGCAATAGAATACCAGCAAAAATCTGTCATCCTCTTAGGTCAAAAACTGATCCGTTAACCACCCAAAACTCACACGAGGCCCCTGAGACCTCAACCAAATATGCCATTACATCCCACAGCATCATTCAAACTTAATCGAGCCTTCGAATCACTCAAAACAGCACCAAAACAACGAATCAACCTCGGATTCAAGCCTAAGAACTTATAAACTTTTAAATTCTAAAAACGATGTCGAAACCTATCAAATTACCTCCGAATGATCTAAAATTATGCACGCACATCTACAAATGGCGCAGCGGACCTATTTCAATTTTTGGGATTCCATTCCTACCTCTATATCAAGATTTTCACTACCGACCAGAAAACGTCAAATTTTCAATTTCGCCAATTCAAGCCAAAGCTACCACGGACCTCCAAATCACATTCTAGACATGCTCTCAAGTCCAAAATCACCTAACGGAACTAATCAAATCATAAAAATCCAAATCCAATATTGAATACTAAAACGTCAAAACTTGGTCAAACCTTTCAAATTTAAAGCTTCAACTGAGAATTGTTCTTCCAAATCTATTTCGATTATCCTAAAAATTAAAATCGATGATTTACATAAGTCATAATACATCATACTGGGCTAGTGATACCCGAGAACTGGAGAGCGAAGTGCAAATACTCAAAACAACCAGTCGGGTCGTTACACCTTCTTAGCAATGGTACTAGGATCACCATATTCTTTCCCACCGTGGGATCCTACGGAAGCCTTATGTCTAGTGAACACTTGTGGAGTGTAGTTGGAAAACTGAAGATACGCTTTTGTGTATATTCTCCTTGAATATTAATATTTTACCTCGTTGAGGCTTGAAAATGCCACTGCGGACTCCCTTAGGTAAGGTAAGATCTCCTCCTCCTATTCTTCTTATTGCTCTTCCTGATTTTCCATGTTTGCAACTGGTGGTTGATCCTCCATCGAGGCTGCATTGTGGTTGCGCACCATTTGGTGTGCTTCCATCTTTGAAGCCCATTGAGTGAATATTGGGTTTATGAGGGTAAGTTCTTCCGGGGCAAAGAATAGTAGTTTTAGTAGTTTGTAGGATATGGTTGTTGTTACAGTTGGTTGGTATGTTCCACATGTGGTGCATGTGTTGTATCAAGTTCTAATTCATGGATGGAGCTAGTGATTGCAAGATGTTGTTTATCCATATGTGATTTATATAATTGCTCGTTGCTAAGTTCATCCTTTCCGAGATGAGTTGAGCTAGGTAGTGAGTATTTTGGATGATCAAAATGGACTCTTGCTCGTTGATCTCCAGGTTGAAAAAGATGTCATGTACTATGAGTCACAGTTTCACCCATGGCTGGGGTTGGTGATTTGGTTAATTTGGTGGTTGAGCATAAATTATTGGATTTAGAGGGAAGTGGGGAAGGAGAGGTGGGAGATTGTTTATGTTTGGGTTGCGGTGGAATCGATACAACTGAATCAATGTGTACCTCCTTCTTAATGTTATTAAAATACTTAGAATTGTTTAGTGGATTTTATAGCAAGAGTGTTTGGAAGAGGAACGGTAGGAGAGATGGTAATGATTTGGTCTATTTGCATATATTTTAAAGGCTCTTAATCGAAGGATTTATCAAGATCTTGCATGGATATTGTCATATTCACTCGTCTCTTGTCATTTGCCATGTGTTCCTTTTGTAGTTGGTTAGTAGTCTAGGGTTTTTCTGGTGATCTTTGATTAATCCGTTGGAAGTGTAGTAGGTTTATTTTTTATCATTGTTATTAATGTTTAGAGTGGAGTGATTTTTAATGGTAGGATTATCGTAAGTATTGAGATTTTGGTTAATAAAAACCATTTCAATGTGCATTTAGGATTTGCCACATTTTTGCCACTTGTTTACGTGTAGTTATTAGAGTCATGCAAGTGGCTAGTGGTTTTTGAGTAACTTGTTTCATTTCCTAAAATCATGGGCTCCTCTTCAAGTAAAGCATATTTGTTAGTAAGATTTTTGGCAGTTTTATAACTTCGGTAGGCAATTTAATTTGTTGAGTTGAAGTTAGGTGATTCTTTGGACTGGTTATAATCTCTGATCGTGTATTTTTTAGGAAAAGAAACTGCCTTCCACTTCTGATCTCTTTCTTGTTTAACTTGTAATGGACATCTCCCTTTGCTTGGATCGGTTGAGAGTAGTAGGGACATTGATTTGTTACCTGCCCTAATCTTCCACAGGATTTGCATAATATATTTTCTCATTCATATAAGATTTATTGCTTGTGTAGACCTACTAGTACGTGTTAGAAATAGTTGTTCTAACGACATTTCAACACATAATCTGGCTTATCTTTCCCTTAGGGTGGCTGATGTAAAAGCGTCCATCTTTAGTAATTTTTCAATAGTATTGCCACTTTTTCTTAGGATGATTCCATCGTAGAATTCAGTAGGAAGTTGGGGTAATCTTATCCATACCATTGTAGAATACTGCTATGTTTGTTTAGCCACAAAATTTAATATCCATTTTTGAACTGAGAGTAAGAAACCATTAATAAACCATGGGCCATTTTGTAGCACCTTTGACATATTTTTCTAGGTGGTAAATTAATAATCTTCACCAAAATCAATAAGAGAGAAATTTTCTGTAGGTCTTCATAAGTCTTGGATCTTCTTCTTTAGATAATGGTACATCAATCGTTTCCCCATAAGTTTTATGATGACCGAGTATTTCCAATGTTCAAAAATACGTTGTTTATCAACGTCCGTTAAGATTATTTGCTTTAGGTCCTTAGACAAGTCACCTTCATCTTCATCTGGGATTTGTATATTCATAGGAGAAGATGTGATGTCATTATGTGGATTAATGAAAAAAACTTCATCTTGTAGGAGTTTTTCCTTGTAAGAGGGATTTGAGAGGTTTGGTTGTGTGATTTTATCGGGGTGTTTTGGTGGAGTTTTTGTTGATATGTTTTCTTCCACGCTGGTTCCTATCGGAGAGAAAATAGTTGATTAAGAAAAGACGGTTTAGGAATTCTAGTGAGAAGTTGCACGTTCTCTCTCTCTAATCGTTCAACTGCATGTTGTCACTTGTCCGTAAGCTTGAATTGTGATTTGGAAAAGTAGTAGTACTACGTTTGTTTCATAATATATGAAGATATTTGATTGGTCGTAGAATTTACGGAGAAAAAAAAAACTTTTGAAACCTATTTCCTAAGCATGTCGTTGACACTTATGTGTGGAAATATTTTGTTATCACGGAGAAAAAATATAGTTAATTTATTTTTTAATCTATCAGTAGACATCAAAGTTTTATCGGATCAAATCCATATGAAATTTGGGTTGATCCTAAATTTAAGATACTACAATTAGAGTCCATTGAGGTTTCTTGGAAGTTACTCTATCTAAAACCCTAACTTGAAGGCTACTCTACTTGAAACCCTAGCTTGGAGGGTCCTCTTCCCAAAACCCATGCTACACCTATAAAAGGGGGCCACATATTCCATTTAAGAGCATCTCAAAATTCCATAAAAATTCATGAAATATTCATAAAGAGATCAAAGACATCAAATATTGTCTTTCTCAAAGCCACCGAAGTGGTCAACATATATTCTTCCTTTTCCTGGAGATCAAATATATCATAAGGCAGTTTGCATCATCCCTACATTCGAAAAATACACTGGTTAAGCCCTCGAATCACAGAGAAATATCTAGAGAGAAGAATCAAGGGAACAAACAGAATTGTATCCGCATCATTTTATTAATAAAAATATAATTTTTATATTTATATTGTGATTTTACAATTTATTCTTATATCATAAATAAATTTATTGTAAACAAATTGGCACGTCCAGTGGGACTAAATCAGCCCTTCATATCTTCTCTCACGGTGAAAAGAATGCGGTGTCTTCTTTACTGGTACTTCAAGTCTCGTCTATGATGATCTTGTAAATCTACGCCCCTACAAGTCTTGAAGGAGGGGGAATTTGTAGACATCAAAGAATTATCGGATCAAATCCATATGAAATTTGGTTTGATCTTAAATTTAAGATACTACAAGTAGAATCCATTGAGGTTTCGTGGAGGCTACTCTATTTGAAACCCTAACTTGGAGGCTACTCTACTTGAAACACTAGCTTGGAGGGTACTCTACCCAAAACCCTAGCTACACCTATAAAAGGGAGGCACATATTCTCATTGACAACATCTCGAAATTCCATAAAAATTCATGGAATATTCATAAAGAGAACAAAGACATTAAATATTATCTTTCTCAAAACCACCGAAGTGATCGACGGATGTTCTTCCTTTTTCCGGAGATCCAATATATCTTAAGGAAGTTTGCATCATTCTACGTTCGAGAAATACGCTGGTTAGGCCCTCGAATCACGGGGAAAGATCTAGATAAAAGAATCAAGGGAACAAACAGAATTGTATCCGCATTATTTTTATCAATAAAATTAAATTTCTTCATATTTATATTTTGGTTGTAATTTATTTTTATATCACAAATAAATTTATTGCAAACATTATCCATATAGAATAGGAGAAGCAAAAGAATATAATGATAGATGCCAAGTAACTTAATCACAATTCATAACCCCTCCCCTGAGCCGAGGGTCTACCAGGAAACAGTTTCTTTGTCTTTTAAAGGTAAGGGTAAAGTTTATGTATACTCTACTCTCCCCAGACCCTACTTGTGGGACTACACTAAGTTTTGTTGTTGTTGTTGTTGTTGTTGTTATTGTTGTTGTTGTTGTTGTTGTTGTTGTTGTTGTTGTTGTTGTAATGTAAATAAATAAAAATATATCTTCTCTTAAACAGTTTATATATATATACACACACGAGTCTCTTGATTTATGTGTTGAAGTTCACATGTGAGGGACATACATAACAAACAATAATAACAATTCAGTATAACCTCACAAGTAGGATCGGAGGAGGGTAGTATGTACGCAGACTTTAATCTTACCCTAGGATAGAGAGACTGTTTCCAATAGAAACTCGATATCCTTCCCTCCAAGAACTCTCCACCTTACTCTTGTGGTGAATCAAACTCATAACCTCTTGATTAGAAGTGGAAGGTGCTTACCATAAGAGTAACCCACCTTATCGTCGTGAGGGACATACATAGTAAAGTTGTAATATATAAATAAATAAAATGCAAAGTTTATTCCCTCTAGCTAATTCCCTCAATTTAACACACCATCTAGCACTTAATAAGCTTTCTCCTGGATTTCTTCTGATCTCTTTGCTGTCATGCATAGATATATGATTATATCATATGTACGTATATTTGATATTTTGATTTGGTAGGTCCGATCCTGAATCATTTTGCAATTGGACCCACTGCTTTTTCCTTTTGCCTCCTCGTGAACTTACTACAGATTTCTTTTTGTTTTTCCTTTCCTTCACTGAGCCGAGGGTTGATTGGAAATAGCCTCTTTGCCCTTTGAATAGGAGTAAGGCTCGTCTACATATTACCCTTCCCAAACCCCACTTTATAGAACAATACTGAGTAGTTGTTGTTATTGTTGTTGTAGTACTACTAGGAACTCTCAAGATCCAATATAAATCATTCTCATAGCATACACATTGAAATTTGGAGCTTTTCCTCGTTGTTCATGTTTTTTCTTTTTCAATTAGGTGAAACAATTTCTTTTACTAGAAGGATTTCTAAATTACTTTACTTGGAGCGCATGTTAGAGACAGGGGAAATTTTATTTTGTATCTCAGATAATTGACATTAGTTGTATGAGGTAATTTTTTTGATTCACAGTTTTGTGGATCCAGATTTATGTAAATCCAGAAGTGTAAGATTGAGGTCTACAAATTTGTGAAACAAAAAGAAGCCTCATACAACTAGTATCAGTTGTATAAGACACAAAATAAAACTTCTCTAGAGACAGTGTGTTAGCCCATTTCCCAAACTAAAATCTTTGAGGAATAAAGACACACCAAAAATTTAAAATTATTTTAATTCAGTTATTAAACTAAAATAATATCAGTTGTTAATAAAAAAATTTTAAAAATTCTAAAAGTATCTAATTGTAAGAGTATACCGTTAAAGTATATAGCATACTATGATATTTTATTTTATATTATACATTTTTAATTTTTTCCTCACGCTGGGTAAAACTTTAAAGCAAATTAAAAGGGAAAACACAAGTGAATTTACGGGTAATAAGTATACTATTATAGTATATTTAATACTATTACAATATATTGTTACAGTATATTGCATATTTTTACAATATACTATAACAATATATTGTATACTATAATAGTATACTGTTGCAATATCACTATATACTCCTATAGTATATTATATATTGTATCAGTATACTGTTAGGTAACTAAGACAAGAGGGGTTGCTCTGATGGTAAGCAACCCCCACTTTCAACCGAGAGGTTGTGAGTTCGAGTCTCCCCAAGAGCAAGGTGGGAAATTCTTGGAGGGAAGGATGTCGTAGGTCTATTTGGAAACAGCCTCCCGACAATGGTGGATATTCAAATACACATAAAAATTTAGATCTGGAAAACTTACTTGAAGATATTATAAGCAATATTTTATAGCACTGCATCGAATTAAATAATAAATCTTCAAAATAATAGCACCACTTCAACAATCAATGAGTACTCCATTAGAAAACCGAGCGAGAGAAAAAGATATCCAAATTGTTAAGATTCTAGTGAAACTAACTAAATTAAGGTCGAATAAGAACTTATATTACGAGTTGCTGATGTAACTAGATAGTGGCAATTACAGTAGGAATAAATAAGAAGAAATATAAAAGAGACGAAGAATTGGAGGAAGGTAAATGAGTAGGAAGAAAAAGAAGAGGAACATAGTAAAGGCGGGTAATAATTTTACCAAGTCTATAAAAAATAACCATTATGTTACTGCAACATAGACGGATACCGTATAATATACGGGAATTCGGCGCATTTGTATACGAACTCCAGCATATTATGTTAGAGCAGTATACTTTGCTGACTCATGCATAATATACGGGAGACTGGAGCACCGGTGCTCAAAACTCCAGTATATTATACTGGACATTTATACTTGCTGGAACTCCAATATATTATACGTAAATTCCAGCATAATTGTACTTGAACTTCCGCATATTAAACGGGAGTTCCAGCATAGTTATCCTGGAACTCCCATATAATATGCGAGAGTATGTTCCGGATTTTGAACAGTGCTTTCGCTCAGATTTATCTTTACATAAAAAGTGACTAAATTTCGATTACTTTTAAAATTAGGCTATTTTTGAATGATCAATTGTAAATCTGGTAATTTTTAAATTTCACCCCGATTTGCGGTATATTAATCACGTTTAGTAACAAATGTAGTAGCAAAATTTAATCTTTTCCTTTTTTTTGTTGAGAAAAGTAGGATTGAAATCACGGGTTTTTGTTTTAAAAGAAAATTAAGGTTGAATAATAACCAAAAAAATTAAAATTTACACATTATATATTTATACATTTTATATATTATATACTAAATTTATTCAAATTTTATATATTTCTTCGGTTATCAAATATAAAAAATTTATGGCGCGAATAAAAAGTGACAATATCCCTAATTATATATGGTTGAATGATAAAATAAGGAAATTTTAAATAGTACCTTGCTTCTTAATTTACGTGACACTCTTTTTTTTAATCAATTTTAAAAAAAGAACAATAACTTTTATATTTAGTAACAATTTAACTTTTAATTTTTTTTATTCTTAATGAGATAACTTTGAGCCATACAAATTCTCATAATTTATTTTAAACGATAAATTTTAAAAATCTTTGTTTAATCTTTAAATTTAAGTGCCAACTAAACACATTCACATTTAGAATAAGTTGAGGGGACCATGCATGTCTGTTAGGGAATTAATCAATGACTCAATCATGTGATGGTAAATAGATAAAGCTACATTTAATTAATTAGTAGAAGAGAGGGGTCTACTCTTGCCAATGAATGGTACTATACTATATATGCAATTCAACATCTCCATCTCTTCTTCCTTTTCTTTCTCGGTCTCTTTCAATGCTTAAAAAAAGTCTGGTATATTAAGCTCCTCCTATATAACTATAAAAAAGAATCGGATCATAAAAATTTGTTATAAGCAATATTATTTTGTAGTTTTGTAAAAGGCTATTTTTATAGTTTGAATTCACATAAACTTATCAATTACGTCAAGGCTCTCCTTCAGTTTCTGATGGTAAGCAACCTCCAATTCCAATCAAGAGGTTGTGAATTCGAGTCTCCCCAAGAGCAATGTGGGAAGCTCTTGAGAGGAAAAATACCCGAAATCCATTTGGAAATAGCCTCTCTATCCCAGAGTAGGGATAAAATCTGCGTACATATTACCCTCCTTAGACCTTATTATATGGAATTATATTGTGTTGGTGTTATCATCATCGCCAAGGCTCCCCTTCAGTCTCTTTCAATACTCTTCAAATACAAATCAAACTCTCTTTTTAGATATATATGTTGATTTTTTGAGCTACTTTTTGAGTGAATGCAAAAGTTGGTGCAATTAGGCAAAAGTTCTTTTCTTTTTAAATAATATTGTTGAAAAGCAAAATAGTACTATAGGATAAAGAATTATGAGATATTTATGGGTAGGGAAGAGAACAATAGAAAAGACAGAAATTGCACGTCAGACTTAGCAGTAGCTCGCTGTAGTTGTCTAATTCCATCTTGTGGAGAGAGAGAGGATTACTGAGTTGATATCCTCTTCTCATCCACACCTCTCTCTTTCTAATCTTTTCTCTAGTATCAGTTTCATCATATCATCTCGCTCGATTCCCAACAAAAAAAGGAACCATTATTTTTGATTATTTAGTTCTATATTGAAAACGAGTAGTTTATCCATCGATAAAAGACTTTGCTTCACTCTCCTGGAAGAAAGCAAGTTTTCGGTTAAGTAGAAAGTAGATTGTCTTTCTAGGTTGTTTTTGTCTTCAGATGTAGCACACATATATTCTCACAATAGATGATGAAAGGTTTGATGAATAATATTCAACAAACTCAAAATTTTCATATAGTAGAGGAAAGCATGTCCAATTTAACTTCTGCATCTGGTGATCAAGCAAGTATATCAGCTTCTTCCACAATGAATGATACTACTACTGGAGAGTTTTTCATTCCTCAGAATCAAAATCCACCACAGCAAATCAAGAAAAAGAGAAACCAAGCTGGCCATCCAGGTAGGCGCGGATATATAGAGGAGATAATGGGGCATGCGAACCCATAATTTTTTTCAAAATTAGACATTTTATGTATATATTTTCTGAAATTAGTACTATAATATTAACTGTTGTCACTCGTATTACAAGGGGTTGAATAGTGTACCTGGTTAAAGATTAGGTTATTTACCAAGAGAAATAGTGATTAATTTTGAAGGGAAGCCTTGGCGTAACAGGTAAAGTTGCTGTCATGTGATTAGGAGGTTACGGGTTTGAGCCGTGAAAACAGCAGTTTCTTGCAGAGATATAGGGCAATGTTGCGTACAATAGACCCTTATAATCTAGCACTTCCTCGGAGTCCGCCCATAGTGAGAGCTTAGTGCACTGGGCTGCTCTTTAATAATTTTTACTTAATATATTTTTTCCTCCTTTTTGTTTGTAGTGCACTCGTACTAAAAATTCTAGATGCACCTCTTTTATCCAGGTTTTGATCGCTCTATCAAATTAAAACTTATTTTATTTTTCACATTCAATTTGTTTTGATGTTCAAATTTTTTGAATAGTATAAATTATAAGGTTTGCATACACACTAACTTCTCTGTTATTATCGTAAAAGTTTAACGAGCTAGACAAAGTCCATTTAAACTCAAGATTTCTATGTTGAACTGCCATAATCTACAATTACTATTTCAACACAAAGTCGGTTTTTTTTTGGAACAGATCCTGAAGCAGAAGTGATAGCTTTGTCACCAAAGACACTACTAGCAACCAATAGATTCTTTTGTGAAATCTGCAACAAAGGTTTTAAAAGAGATCAGAATCTGCAACTCCATAGAAGAGGACACAATTTGCCATGGAAACTAAAGCAAAGAACAAATAAAGAAGTAATAAAAAAGAAGGTTTATGTTTGTCCAGAGCCAAGTTGTGTACACCATGATTCCATCAGGGCATTAGGTGACTTAACTGGAATCAAGAAACACTTTAGCAGAAAGCATGGTGAAAAAAAATGGAAATGTGAGAAATGTTCAAAGCGTTATGCTGTTCAATCTGATTGCAAAGCTCACTCCAAAACTTGTGGTACTAGAGAATATAGATGTGAATGTGGAACTCTTTTTTCAAGGTAATTAACCAATAAAAATAAACATAATTATTTTTTGCTACGGATGTATGAACATGAGTCCATCTTCTTCTTTCTACTTTTTTTTATATTATTATTTGGTGTATGGTGGACAAGAGGGGTTGCTCATTGTAAGCAACTCCACTTCTAACTAAGAGGTTGTGAGTTTGAGTCTCCCCAAGACCAATGTGGGAAGTTCTTGGAGCGAAGAATTCCGGGGTCTATTATATCGCAGGGTAACGTAAGGTCTACGTATATGCTACTCTCCCCAAACCTCACTAAATAGGATTATACATGATTTTTGTTGTTGTTGTTGTATGGTACATGTATTGAACCAATTAAATTTGGATTTGCGCCACAAAGTCGCATAGTTGGGCTAAAGTGTTACGTACCAAAAGGCAATTTCATATTTCGGGCTCGAATTCAAAACCTCATATTAAAAATAACAAAATAGTTACCGCTCAACTATAAACCTAATTAGTCTCTTTTCTTTCTACCGTTTGTAATTCTTCTTTTTTTTGGATTATTTGGGGTTTAAGTGCCTAGCCTAGGTGAGTAAAGTGATAATGGGATTATTGTGGAGTGGATTATTATATGGAATGATTAATCATATTATAATATATACAGTATCATATTTCCACTCATTCCCATATGGGGACAAAACTAATAACACCAACTATATATTGGTCATTAGCCCATGTTATTAGGGGTATGAAAGTTTGTGTTTTTGGTACAATATGATCAGGGGCGGAGGAGCTAGAGTGCTACGAACATGTTCGGCCGAACCTAGTAGCTTTGGTTTGAATCGTATATTTATTTTAAAAAATTTATTTAATATATATATAAATCATTAATTTAGAATTTAGTAGCTTAAAACGATTAGAATTCCGAACCCATAAACTTAAAATCCTGACTACGCCTCTATTTTTTTTAACATTTAAAATTTTTATCATCCTCTTTTCTTGTTTATTATTTCAGACGGGATAGTTTTATCACACACAGAGTTTTCAGCGATCTTTAGCTGTGGAGAGCGCAAGATCAGCAATAACTGGAGGAAATCCAATAATTAATTTCTCATCCCAAGCAGCTGGTACTACTTCAACATCTCATATGAATCAGCTCCAGTTTCAAACGCCTCAATATTTTAATGACAGCCATGAATTCCCAGTTGCTGCGGCATTTTCTATGAAAAAGGAGCAGCCAAATTGTGATTTTAATCATCTAAGACATAATACTGAAATTCCTCAATGGCTAATGTCTTGCCAACCATTTGTTGGAGCTGGTCCTGGTCCACCCTCATCAGTACCTGCTGACTTTAGTCCATCAGTATTTCAAGCAACTAGGTTAAATAAAGAATACATACAGAGCCATCAAGATTTGACGTCAACTGATTTCCATGAGAACCCAAACCCTAATTTTGGAGGTAATCAACTCTTTGATCATCTCATATAAATGCTTATATTGTTTGAGAAATCACATTTTTAATTACTTATTTATAGTATGTCGACATAAATAATAACATAATAAGATAAATAAGTTACTTCAAAAATTCCCCTCGCTTATTATTTTTGAATTTTAAAAAAGAAATAAAAATAACTGGGGAGTTTACGTGATTTTTTAGTATTCTAACTCTTAGTTGGTATTCAAAATATTCGATTCAAATAGACAAAAGAAATGGTTAAATAAATTATTTTTTCCTAAAGTTCAATTCTTTCAAAGGGCACTATAAATGTTCTCATGTGTAGGTTTGATTCTTGTATATGGACCAAATAAACCTGTGGAATATTTTTTACGGTTAAGGGTCTGATTTGTTTTTCTATTATTAAAAATAGGCCTTATTTATCCACCGTTTGAGCTTCTTATCAAAAATATCTCTCCTGTTATAGTATTGGGTCAAATTTATCCTTCGTCCGTTAAATATGGTAAATATACCCTATCACTTTTTAATGGACACGTGACAACATGTCATTGGACCTGACCCAATGATTAAATTTTGTTTAAAGCATTTTTATTAAAAATTGGAAAATAACTATAAAATAGAAAAATATATTTTTAATAAAATATTTTTATTTTTTGAAAACTGGAAAAATCAACAAAATATTTTCGTTTTTGAATTTTTTATTTTTTTCAGTTTTAAAGCATTTTGTTTTATTTTAAAAGTAAAAGTATTTTTGTTTATTTAAAAAATAAAATGAAGAAAAAAATTCGAAAAGAGTATCATCTATGTTGGTTTTTTTTAATGTTAGAAGTAGCAAAAGATACTTTTTTCGAATTTTTTCTTCATTTTAATATTTTTTCTATGTTAAAAGTATATTTAAATTTCGAAAAGAATATCTTTTTTAGAAAAAAATAAAAAATAAAAATTTAAAGAATAATAGTAGTGAAGTAGGATCTTTTCGGGAAGACAAATTAGATAATTTGAACGGGTGAAGTTAAGAGAAAGATAAAGGTTTTTTCGAAATTATTTTCCATTTTTTATTTTTAAAAAGATACTTTTTTTCAAAATTTATAGATAAAAACTTTATCTTTCTCTTAACTTCACTCATTCAAATTCTCTAATTTGTCCTCCCGAAACGATCCTACTTCTTTACTGTTATTCTTTAAATTTCGAATTTTTTTTTAAAAGATACTTTTTTCGGAATTGAAAGATACTTTTAACATAGAAAACTATTAAAATAAAGAAAAAAAATTCGAAAAAGTATCTTAGCTACTTCTAACATAGAAAAAAACTAACATAGAAGATATTCTTTTTGAAATTTTTTTCTTCATTTTATTTTTTAAATACCAAAAATACTTTTACTTTTAAAATAAAACGAAATGCTTTAAAAATAGAAAAAAAAAATCAAAAACGAAAATATTTTGTTGAAAATATTCTTTCCAGATTTTAATAAAAAAAATATTTTATTAAAAACATTTTTTTCTATTTTTACAATTATTTTCCAATTTTAATAAAATTTCTTTAAAAAAAATTTAATTTTTGGGTCAAGTCCAATGACATGCTGCCATGTGTCCAGTAAAAACTGTTAGGGTATATTTAACCATATTTAACGGATGAAGGATAAATTTGATCCGAAAGTATAACAACATGGATATTTTTGATAAGAAACTCAAACGGGGATAAGACCTATTTTCAATAGTAGAAGGTCAAATCAGACCCTTAACCGTATTTTTTATCATGTTGAGTTGTGTTTTAATGTGATAAATTCATCCAAATTTACAAGTTAGAGTCAATGGCAAAGCCGATGTTTAGTGTGTTCAAACTTAAAAGAACTAAAAAAAATTCCCGACAAATGATGTTTAATATATATTTTATACATCTAAAATTAATATTTTACTTATATACACAGTGTAATTTTTTGTAAAGGGTGCGGTCTTTGTAAAAGGTGGCTCGCCCCCGGTTAGAGTACACTTATATTTAGTATCCAATTCATAATTTATATACTATTTGACAATTACACACTTTTATTTATTTAATTATGTATTCAAGCAGCGGTCTCCCCACACATTTCCGCGACTGCATTGCTGCAGAAAGCAGCTGAATTAAGGCTGTATCCGGTTCCGATTCTGGGTCTATTTGGGTAAACGGTTCCGGTTCTGGCGGTTCCCGGTTCTGGCGGTTCCGGTTCTGGCGGTTCCCGGTTCTGGCGGTTCCGGTTCTGGCGATTCCGGAGCCGAAACCGGAACCATACGGTTCCGGAACCACCCGGTTCCGGTTCTGGCGGTTCCGGAACCGCGGGTCTGGCGGTTCCAGGCGGTTCCCGGCGGTTCCGACCTTTTTTTTTTCTTTTTTTTTTTTTAAAATTAAATATCTTGTATAGTAGTGATTAGTATATTGTAGAATATATTTTTATATGGTGTACTATGTTGTTACTATAGCATATATTGTGTTTGGAAATTAGTATATATTCAAAATAAGTAGTGTATATTTTGTATATAAGTAGTATATGTTGTAGTAAAGTAGTATATATTGTATATAAATAATGTATATTGTGTAGTAGTTAGTATTAATAGTATTATGTGTTGTATGTTATATATTATATGTTATATAAATATTTTATATTCAAGGATTGATATAGAAGTAAAGACAAAGAAATATTGAGACAAATATATTCAAGTATATGATAAAAAGCATATTTATTGACCAAAATGGCATATCTTTCTTAGTCTTCCTTCCCCCAATGGAATGAGCACAACATGGTACTAATACCACCATTAAAAGGAAAAAAAACTAAAAGAAGACATGCCAATGTACAAGTTACATAATAATTTATGTATTATTTCTAACAAATCTCATAAAACCTTCAAGGTTTGGAGGTGGTTGTGTTGGCGGTGGTGGAAATGAAGCTTGTTCATCACCACTTCCGGGTGAAGATGATTCTTGAGCAATTTCTGCTAGCATTTCTTCATAGCACTCATCTATTTCGGGTTGAGATTCAGCTAGCCCAAAGTTTCTTCTTTCAGAGCGGATCCAATCTTGGAAGAGCACTGATTTTTCCAAGCTGTCCCGCATCGATGCTCTATGATCTCCTATTTGTAGTCTGGCTTGACTAAATACGCTCTCCGATGCAACAGTTGACGCTTGAATGGACAGAACATCCCGAGCCATCCTTGCAAGAACGGGAAAATGCTTTTCCCTTGTCTTCCACCAATCCAAAAGGTCGAAAGATCCGTCTGGATTATCATTCTCTAGCCCCTGCGACAAATAAACTTGAAGTTCGTTTAGATGGGAAATATCATCTAAATTCTCACCTTGAGTACCCCTGAACTCCGTCCACGATTTAAGAGCTGTTAAGCCAGCAACTCTTTTAGACGATTGTGACGTGGACGAAGTAGGAGTTGGAATATTAGGCCTACCATGCTCTAAGGCCTGTTTATAAGCATTATAAACAGTTTGAGCATTCACTGTAATTGATGCTTTCGCATCAGATAGTGTAGCCATTTCTTCTGGTGAAAGATCTAAACATTGATAAATACTAGTATACCAAAAGTTAGGACCTCCTGCTTTCATAGTAGGGTTTAACAAAGCAGCCACACCAAAAATAGGAGGGATTGGAAAAAAATATTTTTTAAATTTCTTTTTCATTTGAAATATTGCATTTTCATAAATTTCCCCTCCCTCGTTAAAATCAGCAAATAAATTAGCAAGTGCGGCAATATATACTAAACAGTTTGAAATTGTAGGATAATATTGGCCAGATAAAGCAGTTGTAGCCACACTAAAATATTCTAAAAAATCTAAAAGAATCTTAACGTTATTCCAATCTTGATTAGTTAGCATATCATTATCTTCATCCTCACAATCCCTAGAATTATAAGTAGCGGTTATTGGGTTTCTATATTCGTATGCCACTACTAAGCTTTCATACATGTAGTTCCACCTAGTCGGACAAGGTTTAGGAACCTTTCTTTCTCTAAGGCCACTTTCGTCACATTTTTTATAATATTCTCTAAGTCTACTTCTACGGTTTGAATAAAAAAGTCAATTAAGAGAGAATTTAACTTTTTCAATTTCTGTGTTTAAAATTCTCATACCATCTCCAACAATTAAATGATAAATATGGCATATACATCTAACATGGAAAATATTTGTAAAAGCAGGATTAAGTTTTCTAGTTAAAATACCTATTGCAGTTGTGTTGCTACTAGCGTTATCCATGGAAATTGACATTATTCTATCACTAAAACAAAAATATCTACAAACATCATAAACAGTGCTAGCAATAAACTTACCTGTGTGCCGTGAATTAATTATTCTATATGCTATAATGCGTTTTTGCATGGTCCAGTCTTCGTCTATCCAATGACTGGTCACGGTTAGATAATCACAATCATTTCCACTTCTACCAATATTAGTTGTAATAGACATACGATTACTTATATGAGTAAATAAATAGCGCAAGTACTGTTCATATTCATGCTTATATTTATAAATGTCGGCCTTAACTGTGGCGCGAGGCCAACCTTTATATGTAGGATTAAATACTCGTCTAATATATTGAATCCAAGCAGGATTAGAAGCAAAAGAATAAGGTAAACACATAACAGTAATCATTTTAGCTAATTCTTCACGATCCTTATTAGGATCGTAGTACAATATACCTCCGGTGACAGTGTTTATTCCTGGTTGAACCATGTTAGAACCAGTACTTTGGTTAATTGTAGTATCAGGACTTGACTTCCCCTCTTGTTCCGCTTTCATTTGAAAATATCTAGCCTTATCGCTAGGATGTATATATATATGTTTAACTAAACTACCTGTTCCGCTACGATCACCCGTATACCTATGAACAAGTTCTTTACCACAAGTTTTGCATTTAGCCCTATCTTTATCTCTTAGTTGAATAAAAAAATGCCAAACTAATGAAGTTTCTGTACGTTTCCGAGGTTGTCTACTAAAAGTGGGAGTTTGTACGGGTGGGTGTTCTGGGTCATTAGGAGCAGGACTAGTAGGTGTATCATCTAAATCTACCGGAGGTTGGGTTTCGTCATCATCATCACCCTCATTTCCCTCTGATATTGGTGCATTAGGATAAAGCAAATTCATAATATCATCATCTATTCTATCACCGACTGCTATATCATGTAGAAAATTAACATCGCTAAATTGAAAACACGGGTGATCACTATCAAGTATTCCTAAGTTTTCATTAGTATTTCTAGGTTGGCTACTAGTTTGAACTTGTTTATCTTTTCTAGGTCTGGGAGCCGGGGGAGGGGTAGGATTTTGGCTACTACTTTCACCGGATTTAGATGTACCTTTTCCGAACATTTTTTTCAATGAAAATGCCATACTAATTATAATTAAGGAAAATATCAACACACAACAAATATTCTTAGCACGTAAGAGTTGAAACGAGTTTACCGGATTGACGAACAACTTCTTGAAAATTGACAATCGTTGTAATTGAACACTTGAAAACTTCAATTCAACAACTTCACAATGTTTCACGAATTTGCAACAAAAATTAAGCACTTGCACAGAAAGATTGTAAGAGAGCTTGAGAGAGATTGAGTAAGATTGATGAATTGGTGAATTAAAATGAAAGAATGAGGGGGTATTTATAGTTGAGAAATGGGAAATTGTGTAATTATATAAGTTTGGGGTTAAATTAATTTTGAGGGGTCAAATGGCTAAATATTAAAAATGCCAAACGACTATTTCTGCAATACCAACGTTCTGATTTTTAGAATTTAAAAAAAAAAAATTTTTTTTTTAAAAAAAATGGCCGTTGGGAACCGGATAGAACCAGAACCGGAACCGGACCGGTTCCGGCGGTTCTAAACGGTTCCAAACGGTTCCGCCAACGGTCCGAATTTTAAAAATATATATATTTTTATAATATCGGAACCGTTTAGAACCGCCTGAACCGGTCCGGTTCCGGTTCCGTTTCTGGCGGTTCCGGTTCCACGGTTCTAAAGGGTGGAACCGCGGAACCGCGGAACCGCGGAACCGGAACCGTATAACCGGAACCGTTTAGAACCGCAGAACCGCCAGAACCGCGGTTCCGATCACGGTTCCGGTTCGGAACCGTTATTCTTCCGGCCTCTGAATTGAGTGCTACAATGAGTAACAAAGCAAATGCTGTCTCTGCATCATCTCCTGCACACAGTACAGCCCCAGCTGCCATTCTGATGAGACAATTACCCCACCAAACTCACGTGTCTGTTACTACTGATTCTGCTGCAGCTGTAGGTATCAAACAAACTGATCAGTTTGGACTCAATTTGTCCTCATCACGTGAATCTGAGCTGACAAATAATACTGCTGCAGCTACAGTATCATCTTTTTCTTTTACAAATGCTACTGGTTTAGAAGGGTCAACGTTTGAAGATGCATTTGGTGGGTTTGGAACATTGAATTCAAAGAAAGATAATGATTTCAACGGAACTATACTCTCAGAAACAACCAGTGGCATTAATGAAGATATTATGACAAAGGATTTCTTGGGTCTAAGACCTCTTTCTCATAACGATATATTCAATATAGCTGGTCTAGTTAATACTACTACTTCTATTAGTGAACACGATCAGTTTCAAAATCATAAAACATGGCAAAGTTAGCTTAGAATGTTATTACTATTTAGTTTGCAAATGATATTTTACCTTTCTTTTTTCGGAAGTTGCTGTGTTTCTCCGTATTTCTTGTTTCGGAAAATAATGGGATATATATACCTGGGAGTGGAATGGGAAACCCAAAACCCTAGCTATTTTGTTGTTACAGTGATAAATTCTATACAAAAGTGCATGAACTTTGAAGCAACTCCGAGGAGAAAGATTAATTCTTGTTGGTACGATATTGATTTCTTTTTATGATTAAGTTAACCAACCCTCACTTACAACCGAGAGGTTGTGAGTTCGAGTCTCCCCAGGAGCAAATTCTGGGGATTTATGCCGGGGGTCTATTTGGAAACAGCCTCTCTACCCCAGGGTAGGGGTAAGGCTGCGTACACACTACCCTCCCCAGACACCACTGAGTGGTATTGTACTGGGTCGTACTTTATTAAGTTACGTTTATTGTTGATGCATGTTGAAAAAGAATAATAGTTAGGTAGAAATAATTCTTCTTGGTTTTTCTTATGGTCATCGTTCTTTTTCAAGAGATAACTCTTTGAATAAGGTAGTAGTTTTTTTTTCTTGTAGGTAGAAATTTTAAAATTTTTTGGACTTTTCCCGACGATAAATTTCCTAGACAATTTATTGAGGTTTTAAAGTCAAAAGAAACAAAAAGGTTTATTGTTTTTTTTAGTTTTATTGAGGTTTTAAAGTCAAAAGAAACAAAAAGGTTTATTGTTTTTTTTCTTTTTGAACTGATAATGGAATGGGGAGAACTTTAGTATATATGTATTTTGACATGTTTTATATCGGGATTAGGGCTGGAACATTGGAATTAAGTACTTCATTCATGATCTTTGTAATTACATGCCTTGAAAATATGTGAGACTTTATTTTGACACTAAGACTCATCTTTAGACTGTTGTGATTAATTTTTGTGTGCTTCAATTTTATGATGACTGTGCTAGTTGCTTTAACTTGGGAGTTGGGTTCGAGCCGTTCTGCATGAGTCATGTGCATTGTATGAGGTGAGATTTTGGCGTACTCTATGCCATCCTTGCTAGTCTAGAACTTGCCCCGTGTGTGAATCGAAGCGAAATGATTAACTCTTGTACGTTTGAGAAGTGATATAAGCTTCTTTGATTAATCATTTAGCTTTTTTGCCTACCAGTATAAATATTATCTGTAGTCAACCCTTTTTGAGCTTGTAGACCTTTTCTTTGGCAATCACATAACAAGCTGAATCACTTTTGTTCTTAGTCAAATCTTGTTGAACCTTTACCTCTGAAAGCATTTAAGTAGCTATAAGAGTAAAGAAAGAGAGTGGGTAGCGTTTGAGTGGAACCGTAGAAAGACCGAAAAATGCACTTGTGTATAAATAAAAAAAATCGTAATTCCCTTAGGAGTTTTAGTTCCACTTGTGTATAACCAATTAGGCCATTTCCTTAGGATTCCTATGCTAGTTTAGTTGTGTTATTTTATGTGTTAAATTTTTTTTGAAAAGGACTAAGCGATTATCTTAAATATAATCTGGTTTATAAGTCAGGATTTAAATTCTTCAGATAACTAATTCTTAGCTACAATTATTCAATATCACTAAGAAATACAAGTCCAAACAATTTCCTAATTATAAAGATGATAATATTTATTTCTAACTAATTAACTAACAAATACTAGGAAGCAATAAAACTATCTACTAACAAAATAAGGGTTGGAGACAAGATTAAGGAGATGTAGAGTTATGGTTGTTCCAATGTCGGAATCCTTCCCACTACGCCCCCTATAATTCGCCTAATTATTCTCTACTTATCGTGAGCATCTCAGGTGACGCCATTCTCCCCGAGCAGCTACAATAATTTGTCGTAATTCTCCTCGAGCAGCATTTCAAGTGTACCATTTCCCAAGCAATACATAATAAATATGCATAGTCAACTAATGGTCATTTAATCAACAACAACAAACATATAGTTGAACGAGTAGAGAAATTCAATGGCTGCATTATATAAAATCATAATAAGAATTTATCCTACAAAAGGTTCCATCAAAATCCTAGATTACAGATTACCATTCATAATAGTATGCAAAATTAAAATTCTAGAATTCATAACCAATCATGGAAATAGGGGAAGAAAGAGGGAAAAAACATGAAGTTGAATCCTTCTCCTTGCCTCCTATTGTGTTCTTGCCTCCCCAAAGTGTTCTCGCCCTCCGAAATGGCGGCTCTCCTGAAAAATGACATTTTGGATGTATTATATGACCTAGGTAGGGTGGAGGATCGTCCGAGGTAATCCCAAATCGGATAGAAGAACTGGATGGCGCATCTGCCTCCGTGCATCGCGCGCCCATGGACGTGGACATGCCTTCACTTCACTCGTTGTTTTTGTGCCTTCAGTTTTCTCCTTTTTCGTGTCTATTATCATGCCTTGCACGAAATTGGACGAGCTCCCTATTCTTTTGAGCTCTTCCTTTTTGTGCCAAATTGTCATATTTTGATTATTTATCATCCAAGCTCGTTCCTGCACATAAAAATACATAATGAGCATATTTCACTTCAAAAGCCACGTAATCTCTCGCGACTCACTAAGAATTAATATGCAAATATACTAAAAAATATGCACTTTTTTATTATTTATTACCACCCCGCACTTAAACTCTTGCTCGTTCTGGAGCAACTTAAAATTAAGCACATAAGCAAGAAATACATTTCAAACATACTCAAGCATCATACCAATGATAATGGTTTATATCAATGCTTAGAACCCAGTATATGCACTCTTCATACATTCTCAAATTTTAAACTCATGCCAAGATTATTTAAAATATTCATGTGACTCTTTCTAACATTCTCGCCTCAAAATTTGACTCCAATTTGCACATTGTGACTCGCTCCTTGTGTCAACTTCAAAAATCAATGTCTCTACCAATCCTTTGCAAATCTTATGCCATCACTAACAAACCACAAAGAAAGTAGTCCATACATTCAACATAAGTTCACGTATATTTTAAGGACTCTCAAATTAAAAGAATTTGCTCACTCTCATAATGAAACTACTATGCCACCCAAGTTTGTTTCACAGGCTTAATTGTTTATAGTGCAAGTCTCTACTAAAGTGGACAATATCACACTATGTTAAGAATATCTTTGAGCCATTTTAGCCTAACACATAAATTCAATTCTTCTAATTTAATGTGACGAAAAAATATTTTTTAAAATATTAGTCAAAATTCATATAATTTGAATTTCAAAGGTAAAAAATACCACGGAGACAAAAAAATACTTATATAGATAATGAAAGAGAGCTGGTTGGTGAGTACCAGCTATTGTACTTAGGACCAACTTCTTTTAACTTCACACTCTCCCTTATATATTTATAATATATATAATTAATATGTATATATGTTTATGACATCATACGTGATATTCCTTTATCGAAAAATTATACTATCTTGTTAGATAGTTCCTTTTATAATATATATATATATATATATATATATATATATATATTGTTTGCTCAAAAGTTATCATATACTTTGTGAGTGTGAAACAATACAAATAAATCGAGGAAAAATCATAGCAAACTGTAATAATCCATTGGACCGAATGAAAGAAGCAAAAATAAATACTCAGAATTAGGAGAGGAAATATTAAAAGCTTTTATTGATAATATTGAGTTGGTCTGCCTCTCCATGGAGAGGTTCAGAGCATTACAATGGTGTTCCCCTCTCCCATAATATGTGTCTCATTGTATCTTTTATCTTTCTCATGAATAGTGGCCAAGAAGAAGCCCTCTTTTTAGGGTTCCCTCTCTTGGTATTTGTAGCTGTAAGCTTCATGAGCTGTCAATAAATGACTGTGACCACGCCGTGGATTCGCCTTTGTGATGTGAATAGGTCGTGGCCTTATTGTTCAAATTAGATAAAGGTTAAATACCATTAGTTATAAATGGTCATACACCTTATTAATCATCACTTAACTTAAATTGGTATTAACTTCGTTAACTATCATGGGGTGGGATTCCGACCCATACAGTTAGTCCCTCCGCTTATTGAGGTCGTGCCTTGGCCGAGCTCGATGAGCGGACTTCGTCTACTGTAGTTCGAGAAATTTGGGTAGGGAGGTCAACTTTTGCTTCGGTCGAGATCTAATTCTCTTTGGCGATGATCTTTAACCTTAATATTGTCGACAACCTTAGCCGTTTACATAGTGAAGATGGCCTTAGCCTTAATACTGTCAACGGTCTTGTAAAGTATTAGTGTTTTGTTAGTGTTTGGTCGTCATTCGATCAAGGTTGAGCTTTCCTCTTTGGCGAAGGCATTTAGACTTTTACATCAATTTGAATGAGGCCCTGCTTTATTGTGCTTTGAAGCTTATGTTTGCTTGGGGCCACAACCTTCGATCACGGCGGACAGGCAGTATGTCGTGCGACCGAGGAGGGCGAGAGTAAGCTTGATACGCTTTTGGCGATGTTCAAAATTTCTAGGATGTTCAGAGAATCTCCTCAGCGTACACAGGTCTTTGTGACCGTTTTGACGGCTTGGCGCCGGTTGGTATCTGAAAAGACGCTTCATTGAGCCTGTCATACTGACGCACGTTTCTGTAAAAATGAACCGTTTGGCGGTTGGTCTTGTAGTTAATGATGGCTATTGGGGTTCGTGAAATCCAGTTGTATGCTTATAAATAAAGTGTTGAGACATTCATTTCTCACATTCACATTGTTGGTCTGAGAGAGATTTTGAAAAAACTCTTCTTCTTGCTAATTCATCTTCCTCTTTGTTCTTCGATTGTTACAACTTCCATCTTGCCCATCAAATACTATCTTGTTCTTGTCAGTGAATCAGTGATGGTAGGAAGTTCTTCTCAAAACGTTCTTGCGGTGAATTTTTCGTTTAGTTTTTCGGTGGTTGAGGGACCATCTTCGGTAATTTGAGGTGCAGGACCGGCAGAGATCGACACAGCTCCGTCGATTGATGAGATATTATCTCTGCCCCGAGGTCTGATGATTGACTTCACTGAAGATGATGGAGAGGATAAGGTGGATGAAGCCCCATTATGGGATGGCCCAACTATGGAAACAGTGGGGAATCCCTAGCTATGTCGACATCATTCTTACTAGGAGCGAAGAGAGGGTACACACCGACCGCAAGGGGTACTGCATCTTTTACGCCTATCCCTTCAAGTTGGATTCAATCTTCTTCTCCCCATGCTGGTAGTTTATTTTTGCCGCTAGTACGGGGTGTACCCATGTCAGCTTGCTCCTTCTCTTTATAAATTATTGGCGATGTTCATAAAGTACGTGGAACTGGCCAGTAGGAAGGTTACGCTGTAGCATGTGCTCAGTCTTTATGCTCCCCAGAGGGTCCGCAGTACCATGATTCGAGCATGTCCTCGTGGGTCAAGGGGCCTTACCGTAGAACTGGATGATGAGTCCTGGCCTCGCCCTTTTGAGAATTTCTTCTATATCAGAACTAATCATTTAGTGGCATCCCTAACTGGGTTCCCATAGGCTTGGAACCATGCACGTAAGTTTTTTAATCGTTGAATTCTCTTTTTTTCCCCTCTTTACGTCTTGCGCTCGTAAGCGTTAACGTGTGTGAATTTGGTAGCTGAGAGGTCACCGCCAGCTCCGCTAGTTTGGATACGTGAGTGGGTAGAGGTCGTGCTCCTCCATACGGGGGGATACGCACGTGGGAATCTTTTTGGAAGAGGCACGGTCGTAGGGTTGTGTGACGGGTAAAAAGTTGACTTCTTCTTTTGTCCCTCTTTGTTTTAATTTTGTTCATCAGCTTTGTTGTATTTTTGTGATCGCGGAGGGCATGCCGCATTAGGTCCCCTAAGTTGGCCTTCCGTTGGGCGGGTGCAATTGCTCGACTTACTACAGCAGCGGTGCCACGCCCAGTACCAAGAACGACATCATTTAGAAGCTCCTTCTCCAGCACGGGCTGCACTTCGGGATGAGGGGCCATCAAGGGTTGTGTGCCCCAGAGCTGAATCTCCCTCACCTGATGAGGAGGAGGAAAGGACATTGGTGAGACGGAGGGTTGTGTTCACCCTGACTCCACCCCTAATAATTAATTTGGACTCCCCCTAGTGGATACGGAGAGGAGTGCGGTTGCGGTGCCTGCCCCTGAGGGCGAACAGATAGTGGGGGTTGCCCCGGTTGTCTTAGGCAATGATGATACCGTCGCTTCGGCGATTTAGTTGGTGGTTCCAGTTTCTGAGATGGGAGGCAGTTCCTCAGCGGTTGCAGTTGTTGGTAAATCAAGCGCCCATTCGGCGGCGGAAGGTGGAAGGGACGCTGTAGATGAGCATAGGCCCGAATCCTACTTGGACCTTGATGACGTCCGTATGTTCCAAGAAGGCTTCACCAATTCAACGGTGCATGCAGAGGGGTGATCTCGCTTCATTGAGGTTCCCACAGAGTCGAACTTATTGCTACAAGGGAATAGCTTGGTGCCGCTATTTGAGGTGCTATGCTCTGAGGCTGAGAACATGTCATTGAGGGACATCACGGATATCGGACTGATGAATGAGGTGGCCGTGATGGGCCTGCAGGTACGTATTATGAACTTAATCCCTTTTTTTATTCTTTATCTTACTTGTTGTTTTTGCTTTGCAGTCTTATTTGTTTGAGGTGGAGGGCATCCGTCGAGCCAACGCCCGCTCGGGGATATTTTTACGAGTGTTGGATAGGTAGTGCCGCTACTAATATCGATGCTGAGAGTTGTGTGAGCGCTTGAGGGCCGACCCCCATAACTGGGCCTTGGTCGAGGAGCTGGCGAGACGGGAGCTTTAGTCGCAACAATTACTTGGTAGAAGGCGCACCCTCGAGGAGTAGCTTTGTCAGAGGGACGAGGAACTCAAGGCGAGAAGGAGGGTTGCGGCTGAGAGCGAGCGCCGGGGCCAGGATAAGAAGGCGGAGGTTGTTGCGGCCTGGAGCGGGAAAGTGGCTACCTTGGAGAGTGAGGTTGCGGCCTAAGAATTCAGGCGAGTGCTGCCTTATCGAGAGTCTCAGGGTTGTGGAGGCGATTTGCATGCATGAATCTTAGCGTGGGTCAGAGAGGGCTACGGCGACCGATAGGGAAGCAGGGCTCGAGGAGCGGATCAACCTTCTTGATCAGGAGGCCCAACTTATGGCGGATCAGGTCGTGGCCTTAGAAAGCCAGAATCACAGGTTACTAGACCAAGCCGCCGCTTCCAGCCATGCTTATGAGCTTTGGGTCTTTACCGAGGCCCAACGTGATGTATATAAGGATTTGTGGGAGACCGGCATTGTGACAGGAGCTGCTTTCGAGGAAGTGGGTCAAAAGACTCATGAGGTCCGTGTAAGCATGTGATTTTTGCCCTACATGAAGATAACTCCTAAAAATAAGTCAAAATAATTTTTATTAATTTTTAGGATTTTTTTCTTTTTTAGTCGCATTTCATGCATTTTAATATTGTAAAATCAAATAATAAATACCAAAAATACTTGGCTTTTGCATTTAAAATTTAATTTTATATTTTAGGAATAATTAGTAGTTGAGTTACTTTTAGTTTTAATTTGTTTAGTTTGCATTCAAATAGGGAATTTGCGTGATTGAAAATTTTGAAGTATAATTTTAGAGTCAATTTGAGTTTTGATTTTAATTTAGCATTTAACAAAATCAGAAAGTAACATACAAAATAAAAAAAAATTAAAAACAAAGAGAGGAAGATAAAAAAATTGGGAGTAAAAAAATGAGAAGAACCTTCCCCAAAATATTTCCCCCCAAATCATTTCTCTCCACCTAAGACCTTCCTGCCAAAATATTTCCCCACCTAAAACCTTCTCCCCAAATTATTACCTCACATAATATCTTTTCCTCCCCAAATGATTTGGGGGAAATATTTTAAAATTCCTCCACATAACACCACATACCACACACTCTATAAAACCATTCTCTACCCAATGAAACAAAGAAAAGAAAAGAAAAATACACGAAATAAACTACAAAAAAACAGACGAAATAAAGAAAGAAAACGCCAAAACAAAAAGAGAAAAAACTTGCATGATCGTCGTTTTCTTCATGAAAATAAACTGCATACTCCGAAGGCGGATGAACAACTATACGTCTACTTGGCAGTGTCCGAGGTAGCGATAAGTGACATCCTGGTTCGGGAAGAAAACGGTATGCAATTTCCTGTTTATTATGTTAGTAGGACCCCAGGTGATTCTAAAACAAGGTATCCACACTTAGAAAAATTAGCGCTTCCCTTATAAAGCGCTTCTAGAAAATTAAAATCATATTTTCAATGCCACCCCATATGTGTCATGACCTCCTACCACTAAGGAATGTCATGCATAAACCGTGGTTCTCAAGCAAGTTGGCCAAATGGGCTATAAAAATTAGTGGGTATGATATCGAGTACAAACCCCTAACACCATAATATCTCAAATTTTGGCGGACTTTGTGGCCAGCTTTACGCTGGCATTGTTCCTCGAGGCTGAGGAGGAATTATTCATTTCGGATATTAGCTTGGGGATCTGGATCCTATTCACGAACTGTGCTTCCAACACAAAAGGGGTCCGAGCTAGCCATCGTATTAAACCACCTACGGGTAACACAATTAAGTAGTCTATAAAAACTATGAAATTGACTAAGTATGAAGCTGAGTATAAGGCTATGATTACAGGACAAGAACTGGCTAAGAGCCTGGGGGTCAAACTGATCGAGGCCAAAGGTGACTCCATCCTTATCGCGAACCAAGTTAATGGGATACTTGAGGTAAAAGAGGAATGTATACGGAGATACTTGTATAAGTTGCAGGTGACCTTACAAAAATTCGAGGAATGGACTATATAGAATGTACATCGCGATAAAAAATAATGAGGCTAATGCATTGACCAATTTTGGGTCGTCGGTCAACATTGATGAATTTGACTCCAGAGTAGTAGTACATCTGATGAACTTGATGCTGGAATAAGGTCTCGCAGAAACTCGAAAATCTTGACTTGGGACGAGAGAAACAAATACATAGATTACCTGAAGAAAGGAAAACTTCCATCGTATCCTAAAGAGTAAAGAATCTTACGTGCTAAAGCTGCCAGGTTCAACTTGGTTGAGGGGAAATTGTTCAGAAGATCCATTTTTGGGCCACTAGCTAGGTGCTTGGGTCCAGGGGAGATCGACTACGCCAAGAGAGAAGTACATGAGGGCACTTGTGGAAACCACTCGGGAGTAGGTCCCTTGTTTGTAAATTGATTATAGTCAGTTACTACTAGAATGAGATGGAGAAGGATGCAAAAGAATTCGTAGGAAAATGTAATGAGTGCCAAAGACACACCTCGATGATTTATCGACCAGGGAAAATGCTCCACCAAGTCCTGTTGCCGTGGCCATATAAGATATGGGGATGGACATCGTTGGTCCCCTGCCATGGGCGCCCAGTAAAGACCAATAGATACTACTCATGATCGATTATTTTCCAAGTAGGTTGTTCAGGAGTTTGAGAAGGTTTGAGAGAAAGAGGTCATCGACTTTATCTAGGGTCATATAATATGCCGATTCGGGATATCATTCGAGATTGTTTGCAAAAACGGGAAGTAGTTCGTCGACATTAAGGTAAGAAATTTTTTGAAGAACACAAAATTAAAGGGATCTTATCTACACCTTACTACCCTAATGGAATGAACAAGCAGAGTCAACAAACAAACTTTACTCCAACACTTGAAGAAGAGATTTACCGATTCGAAGGGAAAGTGGAAACATATCTTACCCAAAATCTTGTGAGCATATTGAATGACTTTGAAGTCAAGTACTGGTCCGACCCCGTGCTCTTTAGTCTGTGTTGCTGAATCTCTAATGCCGATCAAGTTGGGGAACCAATCCTAAGGTTCTAGTATGCTACTAGTACGTCAAACGGTAAGGCCATGGCCATGAGTTTGGACCTATTGGGCGAAAGGCGAGAAGCCGCCCTAGTATGGTTGGTTGCCCAAAAGCAACAAATGGGAAGGTACTAGAAACGAAGGGCTAACCTTTGACATTTCCAAGTTGGGGACTTTGTATTAGGGAAAGTTACGGTGCACACCAAGAATCCAAATGACGGGAAACTAGGTCTTAATTAGGAAGACCCGTATAGAGTGGCTGGAATAACTGGGAAAGGTTCATATAAGCTCGAGTCAAGGAACAATGTACAACTACCAAACAATTAGAATGTGGAACACTTATAGCGGTACTATTACTAAGGTACAGATACAATTTCCTTTGATATTTGATATACTAACTTATGCAGGTACTCGATCGAGGATAAATTTGACAATTAGGTCTGTAATCACATCTTGTACTCGTTTTCCCTTGGACCAATATTTCCCAAAGTGGGTTTTATGGCAAGGTTTTAACAAGGAAATAGTAAAACATGCTACCTTAGTTTTGATGAATTGCCTATGGCAGGAATTACTGACCACCCATATTCGACCCTCACAAGCTTAGTCTCAAATACTTGGGGGGGGGGGGGGGAGGGGCATTACGCCCTAACTTAGGATGCTTATAAGGTATTCTTATTTGATATAAAAATTCAAGACTTGATTATTAGAATTCGTTGTGAGGGTCAAAGGGTTAAATGATCCATACCCGTTTAGCTTATTCTTGCCATGACACAAAACTTAAGCACCTTCGATTATGTGCTCTACATGCAAAGTAATGAAAGGAATTTGCAATCTATATTTTATAGCGTCACATTTTCACCATCAATATATTTGTTGAGTTACTTGGAACAAATAATGGATCCTAATTCCTAGAGCCAAAAAGCCTCAACGAGTCAGGACTATTGTTCGATAATAAGATCAGCCAGCTCGGGATATCGAATTTCGAAGGCGCTGAGCCTATTAGGCAGAGCATGAACATAAAAATTTATGGCCAACTCAAAACAGCTCGGAGACATCCAATTCCATAATTGGAAAATAAGGTCCTTACATATGATTAATACTTATTAAAAGTTTGCCCTCGGTAAAATACCATCGCATACGATTGAAACATTCAAGTAATTTTTAAAGTCTTTGTCCTTTATTGGGTATTGTGGAGCCTAAGCAACTTAGATTTGTTATCAAAACCAGGCCTCATCCGAGTTTCATGGGAATGAGCACTCTAGATTATGTGCAATTTATGCTAAGGCATTAATGACATTCTTCAAATAAAGAGTTACAAGTGGATACTGAAAAGTAAAAGACATATTATGGATGAAGGGAAATTTTCATATATATATATATATATATTTAAAAAATATTTACAAAGGCGATAAAACACCCTTAAAAAACAAAAAATGTACAAAAGAAAATAAAAAATAAACTAAGGTATTTCTGCCTAGTCTTCACTGGAGCTCGATCCAGTACCATGACCCTCGAGCTCATATATCTCTTTAGCCTCAGCTTCGAGCCTCTTGACTTTTCCATCTCGCCCGATAGATCGAACCCCCAAGCATGAATCTCCTCGAGGGTCTCCCTCTGAGGTAGCCACTTTATGTACTCGACCTTTGTTATCAAGCGAGCCTAAGCTATTTCCACGTTGTTTATGTATTAGGCCAATATCTCCTCGACCTCGAAGGAATCAGTTGAAGATGCCTCTAACTTGGACTTCAACGGGGTATGCTCCTGGCTGAGGTCATCCGGTTCCAAGATGAAGGAACCCAGTTGTTCTTAGAGCTCATCATTTAGACGAAACCACTTGCCGACCTTATCCTTCATCACCCTGAGTTGGTATTCAAGTGATGCCAAATCCTCTTTGGTAGACTCATTTTCCGAGACCAGGAGATCCATCTTGCTCCTAACCGTCTCGGCCGAAGCTTTGAGCTCATTCATCTCGGCCCAGAGCTGGTCAATCATGTCTACCTTCTCTTAGGCCTACGAGGTTACGCTGTTTGTTGCTATGATTAGCCAATCATTTTTAATCTCAAATATCCTTACCTTTCTCGACTAGTTCAGCATGCTCCCGTTTCACCGGGGAAGCCTCCCTTTGAGATTTATCCAACTCAGCTAGGACAATGGGGAGTTCCTTGAGGGACTTGTTTTTTTGTTGCTGAGACACTTGTACATGTCCTTCTGCCGGAGTTGCTTCTTGAGCTCGAACTTGAGTTGGCAGACTTCCATTTGAGATCGAAGGAAGATTTCATGATGAAGCACCAAGGCTTGAAAAATAAAGTGATGAGATCATGAATAAATGCTAATGTTAAATAAGCTACATGAAGGTCACAAAGAAAGAGAAGCATACTCGGTTCAGCGCCTGCTGAGATTTGTTGAAAAGGCTTGGTGAGCTCATATCATTAATATTCGTCTGATCCTCTTCGGGCACTATGCAACAAAGATAGCTGGCCACACCAACCAGTCTAGATAGTACCCATGTATCTGCCAGGATCAAAACATGACCGCTATTTTACGGTCGGGATCCACGCTCGGAGTAGGGAACTGCTTCACTAGATTCGGACTCGAGCTCATCCCGCCTTTTTCCAACAACACGTCTTTTTCCCGGATCTCTAGGTGACCAAAAAATTAGTGCATCGATGTCCATGCACTCAAAGAATAGGTTGAGGGACTCACCTGCAGCCCACAACATCTCGTTTGGTTTCTTTTTGATGGAATGAGCCTCATCATATAATGACTTTGTGAGGGTTGGCGATCTGTTGATGTTAATGACACCAACGGCTACCCTTGGAGTAGGAGTAGCTTCTAAGGAGTCTATAGCCACTAGTTTTCCTTTGGGCTACTGAGCCAAAGAGGGGTCGACCTCTCAGTCACTTCCCACGGTCGCTTCCCACTCTTCATCATCAACAGCTGGCCCATGAACGACGAATTCCAGGTAGTCATCTTAAAGATAGTCCCTGAGCTGGTAAAGGGATTTGAGGTCTCATTACCTGGCCCATGTTCTCTTCTTAATTACTCTTTCAGGCATGTATAGGCAAGCTCGAGGCTCTGATTGACAACGATTCAATTTGATTAACACCTCGTTCTTAAACTATTATTTCGCTTCTAAGTCTCTCACATAATATCTACTGCCTAACAACTAGCATAAAAATAGATCATACATTTTAATAGCCACTTAATCAAAATTTAATTATCATTATCATTTTCACGTAAGCATAAGGTAAGTGGAAAAATTGAAGGAGGAATTGTAATAGGCATTCCAAATAGGAATAATGTCACGACCCGTATTTACCCACCATCGGGAGTCGTGATTGTGCCTACTGTCAAAGCAAGGCAAGCCAAACTTTATAATCTTTTTTACAAACTTAAATCCAAAACAAATCAAATACTAGAATAATTAAATAAACACGCGGAAGTCTTCTAATAACAATACTGACAAAGACAATATGCGGAAAGCTAACAACATATCTCTACCCAGTATCTGGTATCACTGCTCACAGGCAACTAAAAAGTACTAAAAATAATAGTCTGAAAGAAGTACATAGCATGTCTATTTGATACAATTTAACAAACTGAAAGAAATAGATAGAAGAGGATCGGGCCCCGTGAATGCCAGTGAACTACATTAGAGCCTCTGGATGGCACGAGTCAAGACGTCGCAGGACATGGAATGAATTGGCCATGGTACGTGTCAGGACGCGTCAGGACATGGCCATGGCACGTATCAGGATGCGTGAGGACATGGAAAGGCGAGGCCATGGCATGACTCATGACGTCGCAGGACAAGGCAGGGCGTGGCCATGGCAAGAGTCAGGACGTCGCAGGACGTGTCAGGACATGGCCAGTGCAGATGTCAGGACGCGTTAGGACATGGCCATGGCACATGTGAGGACGCATCAGGACATGGCAGGGCGTGGCCATGGCTCGAGTCAGGACGTCGCAGGACATGGCAGGATATGGCCATGGTATGTGTCAGGACGCGTCTGGACATGGCCATGGAACGCGTCAAGACGTGGTAGGGTGTGGCCATGGCCCGAGTCAGGACGTCGCAGGACATGGCCATGGCACGCGTCAGGACGTGGCAGGGCGTAATCATGGCACAAGTTAGGACGTCGCAGGACATGGCAGGATATGGCCATGGTACATGTCAGGACGCATCAGAACGTGGTCATGGTACGTGTTAGGACACATCCGGATGGGCCATGGCACGTGTCAGGACACATCAGGACATCGTAGGGCGTGGACATGGCACGACTCGGGATGTCACAGGACATGGCAGGGCGTGGCCATGGCACGAGTCGGGACGTTGCAGGACGTGACAGGATATGGCCATGGCACGGGTCAGGACGCTTCAGGACATGCCTGTAGGGCGTGGCCATGGCACAAGTTGGGACGTCGCAGGACATGGCAAAGCATTGCCATGGCACGAGTCGGGACCTCGCAGGACACGTTAGGACGTGGTCATGGTATGTGTTAGGATGCGTCAGGACATGGCCATGGCACGTGCCAGGACGCATCAGGACATGACCATGGCACGTGTCAGGACACATATGGACATGGCAGGGCGTGGCCATGGCACGCGTCGGGACGTCGCAGGACATGGCACGGCGTGGCTATTGCACAAGTCGGGACGTCGCAAGACGTGTCAGGACATGGCCATGGCACGTGTCAGGACGCGTCAAGACATGGCAGGGCGTGGCCATGGCACGAGTCGGGACGTCGCACGACATGGCAGGGCGTTGCCATGGCACGAGTCGGGACCTCGCAGGACGTGTCAGGACATGGCCATGGCACGTGTCAGGATGCGTCAGGACATGGCAGGGCGTGGCCATGGAACGAGTAAAGACGTCGCAGAACATGGCAGGATTTGGCCATGGTACTTGTCAGGACGCGTCAGGACATGGCCATGGCATGAGTCAGGACGTCGCAGGACATGGCCATGGCACGCATCAGGACGTGGCAGGGCGTGGTCATTGCATGAGTTAGGACATCGCATGACATGGCAGGATATGGCCATGGTACGTGTCAGGACGTGGTCGTGGTATGTGTCAGGACGCGTCTGGACATGCCCATGGTACGTGTCAGGATGCGTCTAGACATGGCCATGGCGCACGTCAAGTCGTGGCGGGGTGTGGCCATGGAACGAGGTAGGACGTCACAGGACATGGCCATGGCACGTGTCAGGATGCGTCAGGACATGGCAGGGCGTGGCCATGGCACGAGTCGGGACGTCGCAGGACATGGCAAGGCGTGGCCATGGCACGAGTCGGGACCTCGCAGGATGTTTCAGGACATGGCCATGGCACATGTCAGGACGCGTCAGGACATGGCAGGGCGTGGCCATGGCACGAGTCAGGACGTCGCAGGACATGGCACGATATGGCCATGGTACGTGTCAGGACGTGTCTGCACATGTCCATGGCATGCGTCAAGACGTGGCAGGGTGTGGCCATGGCACGAGTTAGGACTTCGCAGGACATGGCCATGGCACGCGTCAGGACGTGGCAGGGCGTGGTCATGGCACGAGTTAGGACGTCGCAGGACATGGCCATGGCACGCGTCAGGACGTGGCAGGGCGTGGTCATGGCACGAGTTAGGACGTCGCAGGACATGGCAGGATATGGCCATAGTACGTGTCAGGACGATTCAGGACGTGGTCATGGTACGTGTTAGGATGCGTCAGGACATGTCCATGGAACATGTCAGGACGCATCAGGACATGTCCATGGCACGTGTCAGGACAAATTAGGACATGGCAGGGCGTGGCCATGGCACGAGTCGGGACGTCGCAGGACATGGCAGGATATGGCCATGGTATGTGTCAGGACGCGTCTGGACATGGCCATGGAACGCGTCAAGACGTGGTAGGGTGTCGCCATGGCCCGAGTCAGGACGTCGCAGGACATGGCCATGGCACGCGTCAGGACGTGGCAGGGCGTAATCATGGCACAAGTTAGGACGTCGCAGGACTTGGCTGGATATGGCCATGGTACGTGTCAGGACGCATCAGGACGTGGTCTTGGTACGTGTTAGGACACATCCGGATGGGCCATGGCACGTGTCAGGACACATCAGGACATCGTAGGGCGTGGACATGGCACGAGTCGGGACGTCGCTGGACATGGTAGGGCGTGGCCATGGCACGAGTCGGGACGTCACATGACGTGTCTGGATATGGCCATGGCATGTGTCAAGACGAGTCAGGACATGGGAGCAGGGCGTGGCCACGGCACGAGTTAGGACGTCGCAAGACATGGTAGGATATGGCCATTGTACGTGTCAGGACGCGTTACGACGTGGTCATGGTACGTGTTAGGATGCGTCAGGACATGGCCATGGCACGTGTCAGGACGCATCAGGACATGGCCATGGCACGTGTCAGGACACATAAGGACATGGCAGGGCGTGGCCATGGCACGAGTCGGGACGTCGAAGGACATGGCACGGCGTGGTTATTGCATAAGTCGGGACGTCGCAGGACGTGTCAGGACATGGCCATGGCACGTGTCAGGATGCATCAGGACATGGCAGGGCATGGCCATGGCACGAGTCGGGACGTCGCAGGACATGGCATGGCGTGGCCATGGCACGAGTCGGGACGTCGAAGGATGTATCAGGACCATGGCACATGTTAGGACGCGTCAGGACATGGCCATGGCACATGTCAGGACGCGTCAGCACATGGCAGGGCGTGGCCATGGCACGAGTCAGGACGTTGCAGGGCATGGCAGGATATGGCCATGGTACGTGTCAAGACGCGTCTGGATAAGGCCATGGCACGCATCAAGACGTGGCAGGGTGTGGCCATGGCACGAGTCAGGACGTCGCAGTACATGGCCATGGCACGCGTCAGGACGTGGCTGGGCGTGGTCATGGCACAATTTAGAACGTTGCAGGACATGGCAGGATATGGCCATGGTACATGTTAGGACGCGTCAGGACGTGGTCATGGTACATTTTGGGATGCGTCAGGACATGGCCATGGCACGTGACAGGACGCATCAGGACATGGCCATGGCACGTGTCAGGATGCATCAGGACATGGCAGGGCATGGCCATGGCACGAGTCGGGATGTCGCAGGACATGGCAAGGCGTGGCCATGGCACGAGTCGGGACGTTGAAGGACGTGTCAGGACATGGCCATGGAACATGTCAGGATGCGTCAGGACATGGCAGCAGGGCGTGGCCATGGCTTGAGGTAGGACATCGTAGAACATGGCACGATATGGCCATAGTACATGTCAGGACGTGGTCATGGTACGTGTTTGGATGCGTCAGGACATGGCCATGGCACGTGTTAGGACACATCAGGACATGGCCATGGCACGTGGCACGACACATCAGGACATGGGAGGGCGTGCCGTGGAACGCGTCGGGACGTCGTAGGACATGGCACGGTGCTGTTATGGCACGAGTCGGGACGTCACATGACAAGTCAGGACATGGCCATGGCACGTGTCAGGACGTGTCAGGACATGGCAGGGCGTGGCCGTGGCACGAGTCGGGACGTCGCAGGACATGGCAGGGCGTTGCCATGGCACGAGTCGGGACCTCGCAGGACGTGTCATGACATGGCCATGGCACGTGTCATGATGCGTCAGGACATGGCAGAGCGTGGCCATGGCACGAGTCAAGATGTCGCACGACATGGCAGGATTTGGCCATGGTACTTCTCAGGACTCGTCAGGACATGGCCATGGCACGCGTCGAGATGTTGCAGGGTGTGGCCATGGCACGAGTCAGGACGTCGCAGGACATGGCCATGGCACGCGTCAGGACGTGGCAGGGCGTGGTCATGGCATGAGTTAGGACATCACATGACATGGCAGGATATGGCCATGTTACGTGTCAGGACGCGTCAGGACGTGGCCATGGTACGTGTCTGGACGCGTCCGGACATGGCCATGGTACGTGTCCGGATGCGTCTAGACATGGCCATGGCACGCGTCGAGACGTGGCAGGGTGTGGCCATGGCACGAGTAAGGATGTCGCAGGACATGGCCATGGCATGCGTCAAGACGTGGCAGGGCGTGGTCATGGCACAAGTTAGGACGTCGCAGGACATGGCAGGATATGGCCATGGTACGTGTCAGGACGCGTTAGGACGTGGTCATGGTACGTGTTAGGATGCGTCAGGACATGGCCATGGCACGTGTCAGGACGCATCATGATGGGCCATGGCACATGTCAAGATACATCAGGACATGGCAGAGCGTGGCCATGGCACGAGTCGGGACGTCGCAGGACATGGCAGGGCGTGGCCATGGCACGAGTTGGGACGTTGCAGGGCGTGGTCACGGCACATGTTAGGACGTCGCAGGACATAGCAGGATATAGCCATGGTACGTGTCAGGACGCATCAGGACGTGGTCATGGTACGTCTTATGATGCGTCAGGACGTGGCCATGGCATGTGTCAGGACGCATCAGGATGGGCCATGGCACGTGTAAGGACACATCGCGACATGGCAGGGCGTGGTCATGGCACGAGTCAGGACGTCGGAGGACTTGGCAGGATATGGCCATGGTACGTGTCAGGATGCGTCTGTACATGGCCATGGCACGCGTCAAGACGTGGCAGGGTGTGGCCATGGCACGAGTCAGGACGTCGCTGGACATGGCCATGGCATGCGTCAGGACATGGCAGGGCGTGGTCATGGCACAAGTTAGGACGTCGCAGGACATAGCAGGATATGGTCATAGTACGTGTCAGAATGCGTCAGGACATGGCCATGGCACGCGTTAGGACGTGGCAGGGCGTGGCTATGGCACGAGTCAAGACGTCGCAGGACATGGCCATGGCACGCGTGAGGACGTGACAGGGCGTGGTCATGGCACGAGTCAGGACATCGCAGGACATGGCAGGATATGGCCATGGTACGTGTCAGAACGCATCAGGACATGGCCATGGTACGTGTCAGGATGCGTGAGGACAAGGCCATGGCACGTGTCAGGATGCATCAGGACAAGGCCATGGCACGTGTCAGGATGCATCAGGACATGGCCTTGGCATGTGTCAGGACTCATCAGGACATAGTTGGGCGTGGTCATGGCACGAGTCGGGACGTTGCAGGACATGGCAGGGCGTGGCCATGGCACGAGTCGGGACGTCGCAGGACGTGTCAGGACATGGCCATGGCATGTGTCAGGACGCGTCAGGACATGGCAGGGCGTGGCCATGGCACGAGTCGGGACGTTACAGGACATGGCAAGGCGTGGCCATTGCACGAGTCGGGACGTCGCAGGACATGGTAGGATATGGCCATGGTACGTGTCAGGACGCGTCAGGACATGGCCATGGCACGCGTCAGGACGTGGCAGGGCGTGGCTATGGCACGAGTCAGGACGTCGCAGGACATGGCCATGGCACGCGTCAGGACGTGGAAGGGCGTGGTCATGGCACAATATAGGACGTCGCAGGACATGGCAGGATATGGCCATGGTACGTGTCAGGACGCGTCAGGACGTGGTCATGGTACGTGTTAGGATGCGTCAAGACGTGGCCATGGCACGTGTTAGGTTGCGTCAGGACACGGCCATGGCACGTGTCAAGACGCATAAGGACATGGCCATGGCACGTGTCAGGACGCATCAGGACATGGTTGGGCGTTGCCATGGCACGAGTCGGGACGTTGCAGGACATGGCAGGGCGTGGCCATGGCACGAGTCAGGACGTCGCAAGACGTGTCAGGACATGGCCATGGCATGTGTCAGGACGCGTTAGGACATGGCAGGGCGTGGCCATGGCACGAGTCAGAACGTTACAGGACATGGCAAGGCGTGGCCATTGCACGAGTCGGGACGTCGCAGGACATGGTAGGATATGGCCATGGTACGTGTCAGGACGCGTGAGGACATGGCCATGGCACGCGTCAGGACGTGGCTGGGCGTGGCTATGGCACGAGTCAGGACGTCGCAGGACATGGCCATGGCACGCGTCAGGACGTGGAAGGGCGTGGTCATGGCACAATATAGGACGTCGCAGGACATGGCAGGATATGGCCATGGTACGTGTCACGACGCGTCAGGACGTGGTCATGGTACGTGTTAGGATGCGTCAGGATGTGGCCATGGCACGTGTCAGGACGCATCAGGATGGGCCATGGCACGTGTCAGGACACATCAGGACATGGCAGGGCGTGGCCATGGCACGAGTCGGGACGTCGCAAGACATGGCAGGGCGTGGCCATGGCACGAGTCGGGACGTCGCAGGACGTGTCAGGATATGGCCATGGCACGTGTCAGGACGCGTCAGGACATGGCAGCACGGCTTGGCCATGGCACGAGTTGGGACGTCGCAGGACATGGCATGGCGTGGCCATGGCACGAGTCGAGACCTCGCAGGACGTGTCAGGACATGGCCATGGCACGTGTCAGGATGCGTCAGGACATGGTAGGCCGTGGCCATGGCACGAGTCAAGTCGTCGCAGGACGTGGACATTGCACAAGTCGGGACCTCCCAGGACGTGTCAGGACATGGCCATGGTACGTATTAGGGCGTGTCCGGACATGGCCATGGCACGCGTCAAGACGTGGCAGGGTATGGCCATGGCACGAGTCAGGACGTCGCAGGACATGGCCATGGCACGCCTCAGGACGTGGCAGGGCGTGGTCACGGCACAAGTTAGGACGTCGAAGGACATAGCAGGATATGGCCATGGTACGTGTCAGGACGCATCAGGACGTGGTCATGGTACGTCTTAGGATGCGTCAAGACGTGGTCATGGCATGTGTCAGGACGCATCAGGATGGGCCATGGCACGTGTCAGGACACATCACGACATGGCAGGGCGTGGTCATGGCACGAGTCAGGACGTCGTAGGACATGGCAGGATATGGCCATGGTACGTGTCAGAACGCATCAGGACATGGCCATGGTACGTGTTAGGATGCGTCAGGACAAGGCCATGGCACGTGTCAGGATGCATCAGGACATGGCTATGGCATGTGTCAGAACTCATCAGGACATGGTTGGGCGTGGCCATGGCACGAGTCGGGACGTTGCAGGACATGGAAGGGCGTGGCCATGGCACGAGTCGGGACGTCGCAGGACGTGTCAGGACATGGCCATGGCATCTGTCAGGACGCGTCAGGACATGGCAGGGCGTGGCCATGGCACGAGTCGGGACGTTACAGGACATGGCAAGGCGTGGTCATTGCACGAGTCGGGACGTCGCAGGACATGGTAGGATATGGCCATGGTACGTGTCAGGACGCGTCTGGACATGGCCATGGCACGCGTCAGGACGTGGCAGGGCGTGGCTTTGGCACGAGTCAGGACGTCGCAGGACATGGCCATGGCACGCGTCAGGACGTGGAAGGGCGTGGTCATGGCACAACATAGGATGTCGCAGGACATGGCAGGATATGGCCATGGTACGTGTCAGGACGCGTCAGGACGTGGTCATGGTACGTGTTAGGATGCGTCAGGACGTGGCCATGGCACGTGTTAGGATGCGTCAGGACACGGCCATGGCACGTGTCAAGACGCATAAGGACTTGGCCATGGCACGTGTGAGGACGCATCAGGACATGGTTGGGCGTGGCCATGGCACGAGTCGGGACGTTGCAGGACATGGCAGGGCGTGGCCATGGCACGAGTCGGGACGTCGCAGGACGTGTCAGGACATGGCCATGGCATGTGTCAGGACGCGTCAGGACATGGCAGGGCGTGGCCATGGCACGAGTCAGAACGTTACAGGACATGGCAGGATATGGCCATGGTACGTGTCAAGACGCGTCTGGATAAGGCCATGGCACGCATCAAGACGTGGCAGGGTGTGGCCATGGCACGAGTCAGGACGTCGCAGTACATGGCCATGGCACGCGTCAGGACGTGGCTGGGCGTGGTCATGGCACAATTTAGAACGTTGCAGGACATGGCAGGATATGGCCATGGTACATGTTAGGACGCGTCAGGACGTGGTCATGGTACATTTTGGGATGCGTCAGGACATGGCCATGGCACGTGACAGGACGCATCAGGACATGGCCATGGCACGTGTCAGGATGCATCAGGACATGGCAGGGCATGGCCATGGCACGAGTCGGGATGTCGCAGGACATGGCAAGGCGTGGCCATGGCACGAGTCGGGACGTTGAAGGACGTGTCAGGACATGGCCATGGAACATGTCAGGATGCGTCAGGACATGGCAGCAGGGCGTGGCCATGGCTTGAGGTAGGACATCGTAGAACATGGCACGATATGGCCATAGTACATGTCAGGACGTGGTCATGGTACGTGTTTGGATGCGTCAGGACATGGCCATGGCACGTGTTAGGACACATCAGGACATGGCCATGGCACGTGGCACGACACATCAGGACATGGGAGGGCGTGCCGTGGAACGCGTCGGGACGTCGTAGGACATGGCACGGTGCTGTTATGGCACGAGTCGGGACGTCACATGACAAGTCAGGACATGGCCATGGCACGTGTCAGGACGTGTCAGGACATGGCAGGGCGTGGCCGTGGCACGAGTCGGGACGTCGCAGGACATGGCAGGGCGTTGCCATGGCACGAGTCGGGACCTCGCAGGACGTGTCATGACATGGCCATGGCACGTGTCATGATGCGTCAGGACATGGCAGAGCGTGGCCATGGCACGAGTCAAGATGTCGCACGACATGGCAGGATTTGGCCATGGTACTTCTCAGGACTCGTCAGGACATGGCCATGGCACGCGTCGAGATGTTGCAGGGTGTGGCCATGGCACGAGTCAGGACGTCGCAGGACATGGCCATGGCACGCGTCAGGACGTGGCAGGGCGTGGTCATGGCATGAGTTAGGACATCACATGACATGGCAGGATATGGCCATGTTACGTGTCAGGACGCGTCAGGACGTGGCCATGGTACGTGTCTGGACGCGTCCGGACATGGCCATGGTACGTGTCCGGATGCGTCTAGACATGGCCATGGCACGCGTCGAGACGTGGCAGGGTGTGGCCATGGCACGAGTAAGGATGTCGCAGGACATGGCCATGGCATGCGTCAAGACGTGGCAGGGCGTGGTCATGGCACAAGTTAGGACGTCGCAGGACATGGCAGGATATGGCCATGGTACGTGTCAGGACGCGTTAGGACGTGGTCATGGTACGTGTTAGGATGCGTCAGGACATGGCCATGGCACGTGTCAGGACGCATCATGATGGGCCATGGCACATGTCAAGATACATCAGGACATGGCAGAGCGTGGCCATGGCACGAGTCGGGACGTCGCAGGACATGGCAGGGCGTGGCCATGGCACGAGTTGGGACGTTGCAGGGCGTGGTCACGGCACATGTTAGGACGTCGCAGGACATAGCAGGATATAGCCATGGTACGTGTCAGGACGCATCAGGACGTGGTCATGGTACGTCTTATGATGCGTCAGGACGTGGCCATGGCATGTGTCAGGACGCATCAGGATGGGCCATGGCACGTGTAAGGACACATCGCGACATGGCAGGGCGTGGTCATGGCACGAGTCAGGACGTCGGAGGACTTGGCAGGATATGGCCATGGTACGTGTCAGGATGCGTCTGTACATGGCCATGGCACGCGTCAAGACGTGGCAGGGTGTGGCCATGGCACGAGTCAGGACGTCGCTGGACATGGCCATGGCATGCGTCAGGACATGGCAGGGCGTGGTCATGGCACAAGTTAGGACGTCGCAGGACATAGCAGGATATGGTCATAGTACGTGTCAGAATGCGTCAGGACATGGCCATGGCACGCGTTAGGACGTGGCAGGGCGTGGCTATGGCACGAGTCAAGACGTCGCAGGACATGGCCATGGCACGCGTGAGGACGTGACAGGGCGTGGTCATGGCACGAGTCAGGACATCGCAGGACATGGCAGGATATGGCCATGGTACGTGTCAGAACGCATCAGGACATGGCCATGGTACGTGTCAGGATGCGTGAGGACAAGGCCATGGCACGTGTCAGGATGCATCAGGACAAGGCCATGGCACGTGTCAGGATGCATCAGGACATGGCCATGGCATGTGTCAGGACTCATCAGGACATAGTTGGGCGTGGTCATGGCACGAGTCGGGACGTTGCAGGACATGGCAGGGCGTGGCCATGGCACGAGTCGGGACGTCGCAGGACGTGTCAGGACATGGCCATGGCATGTGTCAGGACGCGTCAGGACATGGCAGGGCGTGGCCATGGCACGAGTCGGGACGTTACAGGACATGGCAAGGCGTGGCCATTGCACGAGTCGGGACGTCGCAGGACATGGTAGGATATGGCCATGGTACGTGTCAGGACGCGTCAGGACATGGCCATGGCACGCGTCAGGACGTGGCAGGGCGTGGCTATGGCACGAGTCAGGACGTCGCAGGACATGGCCATGGCACGCGTCAGGACGTGGAAGGGCGTGGTCATGGCACAATATAGGACGTCGCAGGACATGGCAGGATATGGCCATGGTACGTGTCAGGACGCGTCAGGACGTGGTCATGGTACGTGTTAGGATGCGTCAGGACGTGGCCATGGCACGTGTTAGGTTGCGTCAGGACACGGCCATGGCACGTGTCAAGACGCATAAGGACATGGCCATGGCACGTGTCAGGACGCATCAGGACATGGTTGGGCGTGGCCATGGCACGAGTCGGGACGTTGCAGGACATGGCAGGGCGTGGCCATGGCACGAGTCAGGACGTCGCAAGACGTGTCAGGACATGGCCATGGCATGTGTCAGGACGCGTTAGGACATGGCAGGGCGTGGCCATGGCACGAGTCAGAACGTTACAGGACATGGCAAGGCGTGGCCATTGCACGAGTCGGGACGTCGCAGGACATGGTAGGATATGGCCATGGTACGTGTCAGGACGCGTGAGGACATGGCCATGGCACGCGTCAGGACGTGGCTGGGCGTGGCTATGGCACGAGTCAGGACGTCGCAGGACATGGCCATGGCACGCGTCAGGACGTGGAAGGGCGTGGTCATGGCACAATATAGGACGTCGCAGGACATGGCAGGATATGGCCATGGTACGTGTCACGACGCGTCAGGACGTGGTCATGGTACGTGTTAGGATGCGTCAGGATGTGGCCATGGCACGTGTCAGGACGCATCAGGATGGGCCATGGCACGTGTCAGGACACATCAGGACATGGCAGGGCGTGGCCATGGCACGAGTCGGGACGTCGCAAGACATGGCAGGGCGTGGCCATGGCACGAGTCGGGACGTCGCAGGACGTGTCAGGATATGGCCATGGCACGTGTCAGGACGCGTCAGGACATGGCAGCACGGCTTGGCCATGGCACGAGTTGGGACGTCGCAGGACATGGCATGGCGTGGCCATGGCACGAGTCGAGACCTCGCAGGACGTGTCAGGACATGGCCATGGCACGTGTCAGGATGCGTCAGGACATGGTAGGCCGTGGCCATGGCACGAGTCAAGTCGTCGCAGGACGTGGACATTGCACAAGTCGGGACCTCCCAGGACGTGTCAGGACATGGCCATGGTACGTATTAGGGCGTGTCCGGACATGGCCATGGCACGCGTCAAGACGTGGCAGGGTATGGCCATGGCACGAGTCAGGACGTCGCAGGACATGGCCATGGCACGCCTCAGGACGTGGCAGGGCGTGGTCACGGCACAAGTTAGGACGTCGAAGGACATAGCAGGATATGGCCATGGTACGTGTCAGGACGCATCAGGACGTGGTCATGGTACGTCTTAGGATGCGTCAAGACGTGGTCATGGCATGTGTCAGGACGCATCAGGATGGGCCATGGCACGTGTCAGGACACATCGCGACATGGCAGGGCGTGGTCATGGCACGAGTCAGGACGTCGTAGGACATGGCAGGATATGGCCATGGTACGTGTCAGAACGCATCAGGACATGGCCATGGTACGTGTTAGGATGCGTCAGGACAAGGCCATGGCACGTGTCAGGATGCATCAGGACATGGCTATGGCATGTGTCAGAACTCATCAGGACATGGTTGGGCGTGGCCATGGCACGAGTCGAGACGTTGCAGGACATGGAAGGGCGTGGCCATGGCACGAGTCGGGACGTCGCAGGACGTGTCAGGACATGGCCATGGCATCTGTCAGGACGCGTCAGGACATGGCAGGGCGTGGCCATGGCACGAGTCGGGACGTTACAGGACATGGCAAGGCGTGGTCATTGCACGAGTCGGGACGTCGCAGGACATGGTAGGATATGGCCATGGTACGTGTCAGGACGCGTCTGGACATGGCCATGGCACGCGTCAGGACGTGGCAGGGCGTGGCTTTGGCACGAGTCAGGACGTCGCAGGACATGGCCATGGCACGCGTCAGGACGTGGAAGGGCGTGGTCATGGCACAACATAGGATGTCGCAGGACATGGCAGGATATGGCCATGGTACGTGTCAGGACGCGTCAGGACGTGGTCATGGTACGTGTTAGGATGCGTCAGGACGTGGCCATGGCACGTGTTAGGATGCGTCAGGACACGGCCATGGCACGTGTCAAGACGCATAAGGACTTGGCCATGGCACGTGTGAGGACGCATCAGGACATGGTTGGGCGTGGCCATGGCACGAGTCGGGACGTTGCAGGACATGGCAGGGCGTGGCCATGGCACGAGTCGGGACGTCGCAGGACGTGTCAGGACATGGCCATGGCATGTGTCAGGACGCGTCAGGACATGGCAGGGCGTGGCCATGGCACGAGTCAGAACGTTACAGGACATGGCAAGGCGTGGCCATTGCACGAGTCGGGACGTCGCAGGACATGGTAGGATATGGCCATGGTACGTGTCAAGACGCGTGAGGACATGGCCATGGCACGCGTCAGGACGTGGCTGGGCGTGGCTATGGCACGAGTCAGGACGTCGCAGGACATGGCCATGGCACGCGTCAGGACGTGGAAGGGCGTGGTCATGGCACAACATAGGACGTCACGGGACATGGCAGGATATGGCCATGGTACGTGTCACGACGCGTCAGGACGTGGTCATGGTACGTGTCAGGATGCGTCAGGACGTGGCCATGGCAAGTGTCAGGACGCATCAGGATGGGCCATGGCACGTGTCAGGACACATCAGGACATGGCAGGGCGTGGCCATGGCACGAGTCGGGACGTCGCAAGACATGGCAGGGCGTGGCCATGGCACGAGTCGGGACGTCGCAGGACGTGTCAGCATATGGCCATGGCACGTGTCAGGACGCGTCAGGACATGGCAGCACGGCTTGGCCATGGCACGAGTTGGGACGTTGCAGGACATGGCAGGGCGTGGCCATGGCACGAGTCGAGACCTCGCAGGACGTGTCAGGACATGGCCATGGCACGTGTCAGGATGCGTCAGGACATGGCAGGCCGTGGCCATGGCACGAGTCAAGACATCGCAGGACGTGGACATTGCACAAGTCGGGACCTCGCAGGACGTGTCAGGACATGGCCAAGGTACGTATTAGGACGCGTCCGGACATGGCCATGGCACGCGTCAAGACGTGGCAGGGTGTGGCCATGGCACGAGTCAGGACGTCGCAGAACATAGCAGGATATGGCCATGGTACGTGTCAGGACGCATCAGGACGTGGTCATGGTACGTCTTAGGATGCGTCAGGACATGGCCATGGCATGTGTCAGGACGCATCAGGATGGGCCATGGCACGTGTCAGGACACATCGCGACATGGCAGGGCGTGGTCATGGCACGAGTCAGGACGTCGCAGGACATGGAAGGATATGGCCATGGTACGTGTCAGAACGCATCAGGACATGGCCATGGTACGTGTCAGGATGCATCAGGACAAGGCCATGGCACGTGTCAGGATGCATCAGGACATGGCCATGGCATGTGTCAAGACTCATCAGGACATGGTTGGGCGTGGCCATGGCACGAGTCGGGACGTTGCAGGACATGGCAGGGCGTGGCCATGGCATGAGTCGGGACGTCGCAGGACGTGTCAGGACATGGCCATGGCATGTGTCAGGACGCGTCAGGACATGGCAGGGCGTGGCCATGGCACGAGTCGGGGACGTTACAGGACATGGCAAGGCGTGGCCATTGCACGAGTCGGGACGTCGCAGGACATGGTAGGATATGGCCATGGTACGTGTCAGGACGCGTCAGGACATGGCCATGGCACCCGTCAGGACGTGGCAGGGCGTGGCTTTGGCACGAGTCAGGACGTCGCAGGACATGGCCATGGCACGCGTCAGGACGTGGAAGGGCGTGGTCATGGCACAACATAGGATGTCGCAGGACATGGCAGGATATGGCCTTGGTACGTGTCAGGACGCGTCAGGACATGGTCATGGTACGTGCTAGGATGCATCAGGACGTGGCCATGGCACGTGTTAGGATGCGTCAGGACACGGCCATGGCACGTGTCAAGACGCATAAGGACATGGCCATGGCACGTGTCAGGACGCATCAGGACATGGTTGGGCATGGCCATGGCACGAGTCGGGACGTTGGAGGACATGGCAGGGCGTGGCCATGGCACGAGTCAGGACGTCGCAAGACGTGTCAGGACATGGCCATGGCATGTGTCAGGACGCGTCAGGACATGGCAGGGCGTGGCCATGGCACGAGTCAGAACGTTACAGGACATGGCAAGGCGTGGCCATTGCACGAGTCGGGACGTCGCAGGACATGGTAGGATATGGCCATGGTACGTGTTAGGACGCGTGAGGACATGGCCATGGCACGCGTCAGGACGTGGCTGGGCGTGGCTATGGCACGAGTCAGGACGTCGCAGGACATGGCCATGGCACGCGTCAGGACGTGGAAGGGCGTGGTCATGGCACAATATAGGACGTCGCTGGACATGGCAGGATATGGCCATGGTACGTGTCACGATGCGTCAGGACGTGGTCATGGTACGTGTTAGGATGCGTCAGGACGTGGCCATGGCACGTGTCAGGACGCATCAGGATGGGCCATGGCATGTGTCAGGACACATCAGGACATGGCAGGGCGTGGCCATGGCACGAGTCGGGACGTCGCAAGACATGGCAGGGCGTGGCCATGGCACGAGTCGGGACGTCGCAGGACGTGTCAGGATATGGCCATGGCACGTGTCAGGACGCGTCAGGACATGGCAGCACGGCTTGGCCATGGCACGAGTTGGGACGTCGCAGGACATGGCATGGCGTGGCCATGGCACGAGTCGAGACCTCGCAGGACGTGTCAGGATATGGCCATGGCACGTGTCAGGATGCGTCAGGACATGGTAGGCCGTGGCCATGGCACGAGTCAAGACGTCGCAGGACGTGGACATTGCACGAGTCGGGACCTCCCAGGACGTGTCAGGACATGGCCATGGTACGTATTAGGGCGTGTCCGGACATGGCCATGGCACGCGTCAAGACGTGGAAGGGTGTGACCATGGCACGAGTCAGGACGTCGCAGGACATGGCCCTGGCACGCCTCAGGACGTGGCAGGGCGTGGTCACGGCACAAGTTAGGACGTCGAAGGACATAGCAGGATATGGCCATGGTACGTGTCAGGACGCATCAGGACGTGGTCATGGTACGTCTTAGGATGCGTCAGGACGTGGCCATGGCATGTGTCAGGACGCATCAGGATGGGCCATGGCACGTGTCAGGACACATCGCGACATGGCAGGGCGTGGTCATGGCACGAGTCAGGACGTCGTAGGACATGGCAGGATATGGCCATGGTACGTGTCAGAACGCATCAAGACATGGCCATGGCACGTGTCAGGATGCGTCAGGACATGGCAGGCCGTGGCCATGGCACGAGTCAAGACATCGCAGGACGTGGACATTGCACAAGTCGGGACCTCGCAGGACGTGTCAGGACATGGCCAAGGTACGTATTAGGACGCGTCCGGACATGGCCATGGCACGCGTCAAGACGTGGCAGGGTGTGGCCATGGCACGAGTCAGGACGTCGCAGGACATAGCAGGATATGGCCATGGTTCGGGTCAGGACGCATCAGGACGTGGTCATGGTACGTCTTAGGATGCGTCAGAACGTGGCCATGGCATGTGTCAGGACGCATCAGGATGGGCCATGGCACGTGTCAGGACACATCGCGACATGGCAGGGCGTGGTCATGGCACGAGTCAGGACGTTGCAGGACATGGCAGGATATGGCCATGGTACGTGTCAGAACGCATCAGGACATGGCCATGGTACGTGTAAGGATGCATGAGGACAAGGCCATGGCACGTGTCAGGATGCATCAGGACATGGCCATGGCATGTGTCAGGACTCATCAGGACATGGTTGGGCGTGGCCATGGCACGAGTCGGGACGTCGCAGGACGTGTCAGGACATGGCCATGGCACGAGTCGAGACCTCGCAGGACGTGTCAGGACATGGCCATGGCACGTGTCAGGATGCGTCAGGACATGGTAGGCCGTGGCCATGGCACGAGTCAAGACGTCGCAGGACGTGGACATTGCACGAGTCGGGACCTCCCAGGACGTGTCAGGACATGGCCATGGTACGTATTAGGGCGTGTCCGGACATGGCCATGGCACGCGTCAAGACGTGGCAGGGTATGGCCATGGCACGAGTCAGGACGTCGCAGGACATGGCCATGGCACGCCTCAGGACGTGGCAGGGCGTGGTCACGGCACAAGTTAGGACGTTGAAGGACATAGCAGGATATGGCCATGGTACGTGTCAGGACGCATCAGGACGTGGTCATGGTACGTCTTAGGATGCGTCAGGACGTGGCCATGGCATGTGTCAGGACGCATCAGGATGGGCCATGGCACGTGTCAGGACACATCGCGACATGGCAGGGCGTGGTCATGGCACGAGTTAGGACGTCGTAGGACATGGCAGGATATGGCCATGGTACGTGTCAGAACGCATCAGGACATGGCCATAGCACGTGTCAGGATGCGTCAGGACATGGCAGGCCGTGGCCATGGCACGAGTCAAGACATCGCAGGACGTGGACATTGCACAAGTCGGGACCTCGCAGGACGTGTCAGGACATGGCCAAGGTACGTATTAGGACCCGTCCGGACATGGCCATGGCACGCGTCAAGACGTGGCAGGGTGTGGCCATGGCACGAGTCTGGACGTCGCAGGACATAGCAGGATATGGCCATGGTACGTGTCAGGACGCATCAGGACGTGGTCATGGTACGTCTTAGGATGCGTCAGGACGTGGCCATGGCATGTGTCAGGACGCATCAGGATGGGCCATGGCACGTGTCAGGACACATCGCGACATGGCAGGGCGTGGTCATGGCACGAGTCAGGACGTCGCAGGACAAGGCAGGATATGGCCATGGTACGTGTCAGAACGCATCAGGACATGGCCATGGTACGTGTCAGGATGCATCAGGACAAGGCCATGGCACGTGTCAGGATGCATCAGGACATGGCCATGGCATGTGTCAGGACTCATCAGGACATGGTTGGGCGTGGCCATGGCACGAGTCGGGACGTTGCAGGACATGGCAGGGCGTGGCCATGGCACGAGTCAGGACGTCGCAGGACGTGTCAGGACATGGCCATGGCATGTGTCAGGACGCGTCAGGACATGGCAGGGCGTGGCCATGGCACGAGTCGGGACGTTACAGGACATGGCAAGGCGTGGCCATTGCACGAGTCGGGACGTCGCAGGACATGGTAGGATATGGCCATGGTACGTGTCAGGACGCGTCAGGACATGGCCATGGCACGCGTCTGGACGTGGCAGGGCGTGGCTATGGCACGAGTCAGGACGTTGCAGGACATGGCCATGGCACGCGTCAGGACGTGTAAGGGCGTGCTCATGGCACAATATAGGACGTCGCAGGACATGGCAGGATATGGCCATGGTACGTGTCAGGACGCGTCAGGACGTGGTCATGGTACGTGTTAGGATGCGTCAGGACATTGCCATGGCACGTGTTAGGATGCGTCAGGACACGGCCATGGCACGTGTCAAGACACATATGGACATGGCCATGGCACGTGTCAGGACGCATCAGGACATGGTTGGGCATGGCCATGGCACGAGTCGGGACGTTGCAGGACATGGCAGGGCGTGGCCATGGCACGAGTCAGGACGTCGCAAGACGTGTCAGGACATGGCCATGGCATGTGTCAGGACGCGTCAGGACATGGCAGGGCGTGGCCATGGCACGAGTCAGAACGTTACAGGACATGGCAAGGCGTGGCCATTGCACGAGTCGGGACGTCGCAGGACATGGTAGGATATGGCCATGGTACGTGTAAGGACGCGTGAGGACATGGCCATGGCACGCGTCAGGACGTGGCTGGGCGTGGCTATGGCACGAGTCAGGACGTCGCAGGACATGGCCATGGCACGCGTCAGGACATGGAAGGGCGTGGTCATGGCACAATATAGGACGTCGCAGGAAATGGCAGGATATGGCCTTGGTACGTGTCACGACGCGTTAGGACGTGGTCATGGTACGTGTTAGGATGCGTCAGGACGTGGCCATGGCACGTGTCAGGACGCATCAGGATGGGCCATGGCACGTGTCAGGACACATCAGGACATGGCAGGGCGTGGCCATGGCACGAGTCGGGACGTCGCAAGACATGGCAGGGCGTGGCCATGGCACGAGTCGGGACGTCGCAGGACGTGTCAGGATATGGCCATGGCACGTGTCAGGACGCGTCAGGACATGGAAGCACGGCTTGGCCATGGCACGAGTTGGGACGTCGCAGGACATGGCATGGCGTGGCCATGGCACGAGTCGAGACCTCGCAGGACGTGTCAGGACATGGCCATGGCACGTGTCAGGATGCGTCAGGACATGGTAGGCAGTGGCCATGGCACGAGTCAAGACGTCGCAGGACGTGGACATTGCACGAGTCGGGACCTCCCAGGACGTGTCAGGACATGGCCATGGTACGTATTTGGGCGTGTCCGGACATGGCCATGGCACGCGTCAAGACGTGGCAGGGTGTGGCCATGGCACGAGTCAGGACGTCGCATGACATGGCCATGGCACGCCTCAGGACGTGGCAGGGCGTGGTCACGGCACAAGTTAGGACGTCGAAGGACATAGCAGGATATGGCCATGGTACGTGTCAGGACACATCAGGACGTGGTCATGGTACGTCTTAGGATGCGTCAGGACGTGGCCATGGCATGTGTCAGGACGCATCAGGATGGGCCATGCCACGTGTCAGGACACATCGCGACATGGCAGGGCGTGGTCATGGCACGAGTCAGGACGTCGTAGGACATGGCAGGATATGGCCATGGTACGTGTCAGAACGCATCAGGACATGGCCATGGCACGTGTCAGGATGCGTCAGGACATGGCAGGCCGTGGCCATGGCACGAGTCAAGACATCGCAGGACGTGGACATTGCACAAGTCGGGACCTTGCAGGACGTGTCAGGACATGGCCAAGGTACGTATTAGGACGCGTCCGGACATGGCCATGGCACGCGTCAAGACGTGGCAGGGTGTGGCCATGGCACGAGCCAGGACGTCGCAGGACATAGCAGGATATGGCCATGGTACGTGTCAGGACGCATCAGGACGTGGTCATGGTACGTCTTAGGATGCGTCAGGACGTGGCCATGGCATGTGTCAGGACGCATCAGGATGGGCCATGGCACGTGTCAGGACACATCGCGACATGGCAGGGCGTGGTCATGGCACGAGTCAGGACGTCGCAGGACATGGCAGGATATGGCCATGTTACGTGTCAGAACGCATCAAGACATGGCCTTGGTACGTGTCAGGATGCATAAGGACAAGGCCATGGCACGTGTCAGGATGCATCAGGACATGGCCATGGCATGTGTCAGGACTCATCAGGACATGGTTGGGCGTGCCCATGGCACGAGTCGGGACGTTGCAGGACATGGCAGGGCGTGGCCATGGCACGAGTCGGGACGTCGCAGGACGTGTCAGGACATGGCCATGGCATGTGTCAGGACGCGTCAGGACATGGCAGGGCGTGGCCATGGCACGAGTCGGGACGTTACAGGACATGGCAAGGCGTGGCCATTGCACGAGTCGGGACGTCGCAGGACATGGTAGGATATGGCCATGGTACGTGTCAGGACGCGTCAGGACATGGCCATGGCACGCGTCAGGACGTGGCAGGGCGTGGCTATGGCACGAGTCAGGACGTCGCAGGACATGGCCATGGCACGCGTCAGGACGTGGAAGGGCGTGGTCATGGCACAAAATAGGACGTCGCAGGACATGGCAGGATATGGCCATGGTACGTGTCAGGACGCGTCAGGACGTGGTCATGGTACGTGTTAGGATGCGTCAGGACGTGGCCATGGCACGTGTTAGGATGCGTCAGGACACGGCCATGGCACGTGTCAAGACGCATAAGGACATGGCCATGGCACGTGTCAGGACGCATCAGGACATGGTTGGGCATGGCCATGGCACGAGTCGGGACGTTGCAGGACATGGCAGGGCGTGGCCATGGCACGAGTCAGGACGTCGCAAGACGTGTCAGGACATGGCCATGGCATGTGTCAAGACGCGTCAGGACATGGCAGGGCGTGGCCATGGCACGAGTCAGAACGTTACAGGACATGGCAAGGCGTGGCCATTGCACGAGTCGGGACGTCGCAGGACATGGTAGGATATGGCCATGGTACGTGTCAGGACGCGTGAGGACATGGCCATGGCACGCGTCAGGACGTGGCTGGGCGTGGCTATGGCACGAGTCAGGACGTCGCAGGACATGGCCATGGCACGCGTCAGGACATGGAAGGGCGTGGTCATGGCACAATATAGGACGTCGCAAGAATTGGCAGGATATGGCCTTGGTACGTGTCACGACGCGTTAGGACGTGGTCATGGTACGTGTTAGGATGCGTCAGGACGTGGCCATGGCACGTGTCAGGACGCATCAGGATGGGCCATGGCACGTGTCAGGACACATCAGGACATGGCAGGGCATGGCCATGGCACGAGTCGGGACGTCGCAAGACATGGCAGGGCGTGGCCATGGCACGAGTCGGGACGTCGCAGGACGTGTCAGGATATGGCCATGGCACGTGTCAGGACGCGTCAGGACATGGAAGCACGGCTTGGCCATGGCACGAGTTGGGACGTCGCAGGACATGGCATGGCGTGGCCATGGCACGAGTCGAGACCTCGCAGGACGTGTCAGGACATGGCCATGGCACGTGTCAGGATGCGTCAGGACATGGTAGGCAGTGGCCATGGCACGAGTCAAGACGTCGCAGGACGTGGACATTGCACGAGTCGGGACCTCCCAGGACGTGTCAGGACATGGCCATGGTACGTATTTGGGCGTGTCCGGACATGGCCATGGCACGCGTCAAGACGTGGCAGGGTGTGGCCATGGCACGAGTCAGGACGTCGCAGGACATGGCCATGGCACGCCTCAGGACGTGGCAGGGCGTGGTCACGGCACAAGTTAGGACGTCGAAGGACATAGCAGGATATGGCCATGGTACGTGTCAGGACACATCAGGACGTGGTCATGGTACGTCTTACGATGCGTCAGGACGTGGCCATGGCATGTGTCAGGACGCATCAGGATGGGCCATGCCACGTGTCAGGACACATCGCGACATGGCAGGGCGTGGTCATGGCACGAGTCAGGACGTCGTAGGACATGGCAGGATATGGCCATGGTACGTGTCAGAACGCATCAGGACATGGCCATGGCACGTGTCAGGATGCGTCAGGACATGGTAGGCCGTGGCCATGGCACGAGTCAAGACATCGCAGGACGTGGACATTGCACAAGTCGGGACCTTGCAGGACGTGTCAGGACATGGCCAAGGTACGTATTAGGACGCGTCCGGACATGGCCATGGCACGCGTCAAGACGTGGCAGGGTGTGGCCATGGCACGAGTCAGGACGTCGCAGGACATAGCAGGATATGGCCATGGTACGTGTCAGGACGCATCAGGACGTGGTCATGGTACGTCTTAGGATGCGTCAGGACGTGGCCATGGCATGTGTAAGGACGCATCAGGATGGGCCATGGCACGTGTCAGGACACATCGCGACATGGCAGGGCGTGGTCATGGCACGAGTCAGGACGTCGCAGGACATGGCAGGATATGGCCATGTTACGTGTCAGAACGCATCAGGACATGGCCTTGGTACGTGTCAGGATGCATCAGGACAAGGCCATGGCACGTGTCAGGATGCATCAGGACATGGCCATGGCATGTGTCAGGACTCATCAGGACATGGTTGGGCGTGGCCATGGCACGAGTCGGGACGTTGCAGGACATGGCAGGGCGTGGCCATGGCACGAGTCGGGACGTCGCAGGACGTGTCAGGACATAGCCATGGCATGTGTCAGGACGCGTCAGGACATGGCAGGGCGTGGCCATGGCACGAGTCGGGACGTTACAGGACATGGCAAGGCGTGGCCATTGCACGAGTCGGGACGTCGCAGGACATGGAAGGATATGGCCATGGTACGTGTCAGGACGCGTCAGGACATGGCCATGGCACGCGTCAGGACGTGGCAGGGCGTGGCTATGGCACGAGTCAGGACGTCGCAGGACATGGCCATGGCACGCGTCAGGACGTGGAAGGGCGTGGTCATGGCACAATATAGGACGTCGCAGGACATGGCAGGATATGGCCATGGTACGTGTCAGGACGCGTCAGGACGTGGTCATGGTACGTGTTAGGATGCGTCAGGACGTGGCCATGGCACGTGTTAGGATGCGTCAAGACACGGCCATGGCACGTGTCAAGACGCATAAGGACATGGCCATGGCACGTGTCAGGACGCATCAGGACATGGTTGGGCATGGCCATGGCACGAGTCGGGACGTTGCAGGACATGGCAGGGCGTGGCCATGGCACGAGTCAGGACGTCGCAAGACGTGTCAGGACATGGCCATGGCATGTGTCAGGACGCGTCAGGACATGGCAGGGCGTGGCCATGGCACGAGTCAGAACGTTACAGGACATGGCAAGGCGTGGCCATTGCACGAGTCGGGATGTCACAGGACATGGTAGGATATGGCCATGGTACGTGTCAGGACGCGTGAGGACATGGCCATGGCACGCGTCAGGACGTGGCTGGGCGTGGCTATGGCACGAGTCAGGACGTCGCAGGACATGGCCATGGCACGCGTCAGGACGTGGAAGGGCGTGGTCATGGCACAATATAGGACGTCGCAGGACATGGCAGGATATGGCCATGGTACGTGTCACGACGCGTCAGGATGTGGTCATGGTACGTGTTAGGATGCGTCAGGACGTGGCCATGGCACGTGTTAGGACGCATCAGGATGGGCCATGGCACGTGTCAGGACACATCAGGACATGGCAGGGCGTGGCCATGGCACGAGTCGGGACGTCGCAAGACATGGCAGGGCGTGGCCATGGCACGAGTCGGGACGTCGCAGGACGTGTCAGGATATGGCCATGGCACGTGTCAGGACGCGGCAGGACATGGCAGCACGGCTTGGCCATGGCACGAGTTGGGACGTCGCAGGACATGGCATGGCGTGGCCATGGCACGAGTCGAGACCTCGCAGGACATGTCAGGACATGGCCATGGCACGTGTCAGGATGCGTCAGGACATGGTAGGCCGTGGCCATGGCACGAGTCAAGACGTCGCAGGACGTGGACATTGCACGAGTCGGGACCTCCCAGGACGTGTCAGGACATGGCCATCGTACGTATTAGGGCGTGTCCGGACATGGCCATGGCACGCGTCAAGACGTGGCAGGGTGTGGCCATGGCACGAGTCAGGACGTCGCAGGACATGGCCATGGCACGCCTCAGGACGTGGCAGGGCGTGGTCACGGCACAAGTTAGGACGTCGAAGGACATAGCAGGATATGGCCATGGTACGTGTCAGGACGCATCAGGACGTGGTCATGGTACGTCTTAGGATGCGTCAGGACGTGGCCATGGCATGTGGATGGACGCATCAGGATGGGCCATGGCACGTGTCAGGACACATCGCGACATGGCAGGGCGTGGTCATGGCACGAGTCAGGACGTCGTAGGACATGGCAGGATTTGGCCATGGTACGTGTCAGAACGCATCAGGACATGGCCATGGTACCTGTTAGGATGCGTCAGGACAAGGCCATGGCACGTGTCAGGATGCATCAGGACATGGCCATGGGATGTGTCAGGACTCATCAGGACATGGTTGGGCGTGGCCATGGCACGAGTTAGGACGTTGCAGGACATGGCAGGGCGTGGCCATGGCACGAGTCGGGACGTCGCAGGACGTGTCTGGACATGGACATGGCAAGGCGTGGCCATTGCACGAGTCGGGACGTCGCAGGACATGGTAGGATATGGCCATGGTACGTGTCAGGACGCGTCTGGACATGGCCATGGCACGCGTCAGGACGTGGCAGGGCGTGGCTATGGCACGAGTCAGGACATCGCAGGACATGGCCATGGCACGCGTCAGGACGTGGAAGGGTGTGGTCATGGCACAACATAGGACGTTGCAGGACATGGCAGGATATGGCCATGGTACGTGTCAGGACGCGTCTGGACGTGGTCATGGTACGTGTTAGGATGCGTCAGGACGTGGCCATGGCACGTGTTACGATGCGTCAGGACACGGCCATGGCACGTGTCAAGACGCATAAGGACATGGCCATGGCACGTGTGAGGACGCATCAGGACATGGTTGGGCGTGGCCATGGCACAAGTCGGGACGTTGCAGGACATGGCTGGGCGTGGCCATGGCACGAGTCGGGAAGTCGCAGGACGTGTCAGGACATAGCCATGCGCAGGACATACCACGACGTGGACATTGCACGAGTCAGGACGTCGCAGGACATGTAAGTATACATGGCCATGGCACATGTCAGGACGCGTCAGGACATGGCCATGGCACATGTCGGGACACGTCAGGACATGGCAGGGCGTGGCTATGGCATGAGTTAGGACGTCACAAGACATGGCAGGATATGGCCATGGTACGTGTCAGGACGCGTCTGGACATGGCCATGGCACGCGTCAGGATGTTTCAGGACATGGCCATGGCACGCGTCAGGACGTGGTCATGGCACAAGTTAGGACGTCACAGGACATGGCAGGATATGGCCATGGTACGTGTCAGGACGCGTCAGGACGTGGTCATGGTACGTGTTAGGATGCGTCAGGACGTGGCCAGGCACGTGTCAGCACGCATCAGGATGGGCCATGACACGTGTCAGGACACATCAGGACATGGTAGGGCGTGGCCATGGCACGAGTCGGGACGTCGCAAGACATGACAGGGCGTGGCCATGGCAAGAGTCGGGACGTCGCAGGACGTGTCAGGATATGGCCATGGCACGTGTCAGGACGCGTTAGGACATGGCAGCACGGCTTGGCCATGGCACGAGTTGGGACGTCGCAGGACATGGTAGGGCGTGGCCGTGGCACGAGTCGGGACCTCGCAGGACGTGTCAGGACATGGCCATAGCACGTGTCAGGATGCGTTAGGACATGGCAGGGCGTGGCCATGGCACAAGTCAAGACGTCGCACGACGTGGCCATTGCACGAGTCGGGACCTCGCTGGACGTGTGAGGACATGGCCATGGTACGTGTCAGGACGCGTCTGGACATGGCCATGTCACGCGTCAAGACGTGGCAGGGTGTGGCCATGGCACGAGTCAGGACGTCGCAGGACATGGCCATGGCGCGCGTTAGGACGTGGCAGGGCGTGGTCATGGCACAAGTTAGGACGTCGCAGGACATAGCAGGATATGGCCATGGTACGTGTCAGGACGCGTCAGGACGTGGTCATGGTGCGTATTAGGATGCGTCAGGACGTGGCCATGGCACGTGTCAGGACAAATCAGGATGTGCCATGGCACGTGTCAGGACACATCAGGACATGGCAGTACGTGGCCATGGCAGGAGTCAGGACGTCGTTGGACATGGCAGGATATGGCCATGGTACGTGTCAGGATGCGTCTGGACATGGCCATGACACACGTCAAGACGTGGCAAGGTGTGGCCATGGCACGAGTCAGGACGTCGCAGGACATGGCCATGGCACGCGTCAGGATGCGTTTTGACATGGCAGGGCGTGGTCATGGAATGAGTCAAGACGTCGCATGACATGGAAGGATTTGGCCATGGTACGTCTCAGGACGCGTCAGGACATGGCCATGGCACGAGTCAGGACGTCGGAGGACTTGGTAGGGCGTGGCCATGGCACGTGTCAGGACGCATCACGACATGGCCGTGGCACATGTCAGGACACGTCAGGATATGGCAGGGCGTGGCCATGGCCCGAGTCGGGACGTCGCAGGACTTGGCAGGGCGTGGCCATGGCACGAGTCAGGACGTCGCAGGGCGTGTCAAGACATGGCCATGGCACGTGTCAGGACGCATCAGGACATGGCAGGGCATGGCCATGGCACGAGTCGGGATATCGCAGGAATAGGCAGGGCGTGGCCATGGCACGAGTTGGGACCTCGCAGGACATGGCCATGGAACGTGTCAGGGCGCGTCAGGACATGGCAGGGCGTGGCCATGGCACGAGTCGGGACGTTGCAGGGCGTTTCAAGACATGGCCATGGCACGTGTCAGGACGCTTCAGGACATGGCAGGGCGTGACCATGGCAAGAGTCAGGGCGTCGCAGGACATGGCAGGATATGGCCATGGTACGTGTCCGGACGGGTTAGGATGGACATGGCACGCGTCAGGACGTAGCAGGGCGTGGCTATGGCACGACTTTGGACGTTGCATGACATGGCCATGGCACGCGTGAGGACGTGGCAGGGCGTGATCATGGCACGACTCAGGACGTTGCAGGACATGGCAGGATATGGCCATGGTACGTGTCAGGACGCGTCAGGACGTGGCCATGGTACGTGTCAGGACTCATCAGGACATAGCAGGGCATGGCCATGGCACGAGTTGGGACGTCGCAGGACATGGAAGAGTGTGGCCATGGCACGAGTCGGGACGTCGCAGGACGTGTCAGGACAAGGCCATGGCACGTGTCAGGACGCATCAGGACATGGCAGGGCATGGCCATTGCACAAGTCGGGACGTCGCAGGACAAGGCCATGGCATGCGTCAGGACATGGCAGGGCGTGGTCATTGCTCAAGTTAGGACGTCGCAGGACATAGCAGGATATGGCAATGGTACGTGTCAGGACGCGTCAGGTTGCGTCTGGACATGGACATGGCACGCGTCAAGACGTGCAGGGTGTGGCCATGGCACGAGTCAGGACGTCGCTGGACATGGCCATGGCACGCATCAGGACATGGCAGGGCGTGATCATGGCACAAGTTAGGACGTCGCACGACATAGCAGGATATGGCTATGGTACGCGTCAGGACGCGTCTGGACATGGCCATGGCACGCGTGAAGACGTGGCAGGGTGTGGCCATGGCACGAGTCAGGACGTCGCAGGACATGGCCATGGCACGCGTTAGGACATGGCAGGGCGTGGTCATGGCACAAGTTTTGATGTCGCAGGACATAGCAGGATATGGCCATGGCACGAGTCAGGACGTCGCAGGACTTGGTAGGGCGTGGCCATGGCACGTGTCACGACGCATCACGACATGGCCGTGGCACGTGTGAGGACGCGTCAGGATATGGCAGGGCGTGGCCATGGCACGAGTCGGGACGTCGCAAGACATGGCAGGGCGTGGCCATGGCACGTGTCCGGATGCATCACGACATGGCCATGGCACGTGTCAGGACATGAAAGGGCGTGGCCATGGCATGAGTTGGGACGTCGCTGGACATGGCAGGGCGTGGCCATGGCACGAGTCGGGACGTCGCAGGACGTTTCAGGACATGGCCATGGCACGTGTCAGGACGCGTCAGGACATGGAAGGGCGTGGCCATGGCACGAGTCGGGACGTTACAGGACATGGCAGGGCGTGGCCTTGGCACGAGTCGGAATGTCGCAGGACATGGTAGGATATGGCCATGGTACGTGTCAGGACGCGTCAGGACACGGCCATGGCACGCGGCAGGACATGGCAGGGCGTGGCCATGGCACGAGTCGGGACGTCGCAGGACGTGTCAGGATATGGCCATGGCACGTGTCAGGACGCGTCAAGACATGGCAGCATGGCTTGGCCATGGCACGAGTTGGGACGTCGCAGGACATGGTTGGGCGTGGCCATGGCACGAGTCGGGACCTCGCAGGACGTGTCAGGACATGGCCATGGCACGTGTCAGGATGCTTCAGGACTTCACAGGGCATGGCCATGGCACGAGTCAAGACGTCGCACGACGTGGAAATTGCACGAGTCGGGACCTCGCTAGACGTGTGAGGACATGGCCATGGTACGTGTCAGGACGCGTCTGGACATGGCCATGGCACGCGTCAAGACGTGGCAGGTTGTGGCAATGGCACGAGTCAGGACGTCGCAGGACATGGCCATGGCACGCGATAGGACGTGGCAGGGCGTGGTCATGGCACAAGTTAGGACGTCGCAGGACATAGCAGGATATGGCCATGGTACGTGTCAGGATGCGTCAGGACGTGGCCATGGCACGAGTCAGGACGTCGTAGGACATGGCAGGATATGGCCATGGTACGTGTCAGGATGCGTCTGGACATGGCCATGGCACGCGTCAAGACGTGGTAAGGTGTGGCCATGGCACGAGTCAGGACGTCGCAGGACATGGCAGGATATAGCCATAGTACGTGTCAGGACGCGTCAAGACGTGGTCATGATACATGATAGGATGCGTCAGGACGTGGCCATGGCACGTGTCAGGACGCATGAGGATGGGCCATGGCACGTGTCAGGACACATCACGACATGGCAGGGCGTGTCCATGGCATGAGTCGGGACGTCGCAAGACATGGCAGGGCGTGGCCATGGCATGAGTCGGGACGTCGCAGGACGTGTCAGTATATGGCCATGGCACGTGTCAGGACGCGTCAGGACATAGCAGCAGGGCTTGGCCATGGTGCGAGTTGGGACGTCGCAGGACATGGCAGGGCGTGGCCATGGCACGAGTGAGGACCTCGCAGGACGTGGCCATGGCACGTGTCAGGATGCGTCAGGACATGGCAGGGCGTGGCCATGGCACGAGTCAAGATGTCGCAGGACATGGAAGGATTTTTCCATGGTACGTGTCAGGACGTGTCAGGACATGGCCATGGCACGAGTCAGGACGTCGCAGGACATGATAGGGCGTGGCCGTGGCACGTGTCAGGACGCATCACGACATGGCCATGGCACGTATCAGAACACGACAGGACATGGCAGTGCGTGGCCATGGCAGGAGTCGGGACGCCGCATGACATGGCAGGGTGTGGCCATGGCACGAGTCGGGATGTCGTAGGATATTTCAGGACATGGCCATGGCACGTGCCAGGACGCGTCAGGCCTTGGCAGGGCATGGCCATGGCACGAGTTGGGACGTTACAGGACATGGCAGGGCTTGGCCATGGCACGAGTCGGGACGTCGTAGGACATGGTAGGATATGGCCATAGTACGTGTCAGGACGCGTCACGACATGGCTATGGCACGCGTGAGGACGTGGAAGGGCGTGGTCATGGCATGAGTCAGGACGTCGCAGGACATGGCAGGATATGGCCATGGTACGTGTCAGGATGCATCAGGAAATGGCCATGGCATGTGTCAGGACTCATCATAACATGGTAGGGCGTGGCCATGGCCCGAGTCGGGACGTCGCAGGACATGGCAGGGCGTGGCCATGGCACGAGTCGGGACGTCGCAGGGCGTGTCATGACATGGCCATGGCACGTGTCAGGACGCGTCAGGACATGGCAGGGCATGGCCATGGCACGAGTGGGGACGTCACAGGAATAGGCAGGGCATGGCCATGGCACGAGTGAGGACCTCGCAGGACATGGCCATGGAACGTGTTAGGACGCGTCAGGACATGGCCGTGGCACGTGTCAGGACACTTCAGGACATGGCAGGGCGTGACCATGGCACGAGTCAGGGCGTCGCAGGACATGGCAGGATATGGCCATGGTACGTGTCCAGACGCGTTAGGACATGGACATGGCACGCGTCAGGACGTAGCAGGGCGTGGCTATGGCACGAGTTTTGACGTTGCATGACATGGACATGGCACGCGTGAGGATGTGGCAGGGCGTGATCATGGCACGACTCAGGACGTCGCAGGACATGGCAGGATATGGCCATGGTGCGTGTCAGGACGCGTCAGGACGTGGCCATGGTACGTGTCAGGACTCATCAGGACATGGCAGGGCATGGCCATGGCACGAGTTGGGACGTCGCAGGACATGGCAGGGCGTGGCCATGGCACGAGTCGGGACGTCGCAGGACGTGTCAGGACAAGGCCATGGCACGTGTCAGGACAAGGCCATGGCACGTGTCAGGACGCATCAGGACATGGCAGGGCATGGCCATGGCACGAGTCGGGACGTCGCAGGAAATGGCAGGGCGTGGCCATGGCACGGGTCGGGACCTTACAGGACATGGCCATGGAACGTGTCAGGACGCGTCAGGACATGGCAGAGTGTGGCCATGGCACGAGTCGGGACGTCGCGGGACGTTTCAGGACATGGCCATGGCACGTGTCAGGACGCATTAGGACATGATAGGGTATGGCCATGGCACGAGTCGGGACGTCACAGGACATGGCAGGGCGTGGCCTTGGCACGAGTCGGGACGTCGCAGGACGTGTCAGGACATGGCCATGGCACGTTCAGGACGCGTCAGGACATGGCAGGGTGGGCCATGGCACGAGTTGGGACGTCGCAGGACGTGTCAGGACATGGCCATGGCACATGTCAGTACGCGTCAGGACATGGCAGGGCGTGGCCATTGCACGAGTCGGGACGTCACAGGACATGGCAGGGCGTGGACATTGCACGTGTCAAGACCTCGCAGGACGTGTCAGTACATGGCCTTGGCACATGTCAAGACGCGTCAGGACATGGCCATGGCACATGTCAGGACACGTCAGGACATGGCAGGGTGTGGCTAAGGCACGAGTTGGGACGTTGCAGGACATGGCAGGATAAGGCCATGGTACGTGTCAGGACGCATCTGGACATGGCCATGGAACGCGTCAAGACGTGGCAGGGTGTGGCCATGGCACGAGTCAGGACGTCGCAGGACATGGCCACGGCACGCGTCAGGACGTGGAAGGGCGTGGTCATGGCACAAGTTAGGACGTCGCAGGACATGGCAGGATATGGCCATGGTACTGTTGGAAACACGTTTCAAATGCAATATACTAAACGTGTGTTCTTTTGTAGGTTTTGATGAATGTCAAACAAAGCAAAAAGCGATATATAGCAGTACTCAAGGACAAGCACAAAATGGATGCATTACAAGAAGCTCAAGACAAAGTTTAGAAATATTATAATTGAGTCAATATTAATTGTGATCTTGATTCCTCAACTTGGCTCATAACATGACTTCTCTACTAAAATTATTTTTCCAAAATCATGCATATTTAAATTAAGTGTCAAATGATTTTAAACTATGCATATTTACATTTGTTAAAATGTTTTCCAAACATGCCTAAAAAATCTGGGCTAAGATAATCGATTATGTACTTATGATAATCGAGTATCTCTAAGCCAAGACTGCATGACAATCGATTGTGAACTAATGATAATCGATTGTGAGTAAGTCAGTTAAACATCAGGTTTATGCAAACTGCATAACAATCGATTGTGTACTTATGATAATCGATTGTTAACTGAGGCAAAGTTTTCAAAACTCATAAAAATCGATTATGAACTAATGGTAATCGATTAGAATGAGAAAAATGTCTCCCAGTGATTTTAAATAAAATGTTAATCGATTGTGGCTTTTGATAATCGATTATATATGAGACAGAGAGTTTTGAAATTAATTAATAATCGATTATTCCATTTGATAATCGATTATATATGAGACAGAGTTTTGAAATTAATTAATAATCGATTATTCCATTTGATAATCGATTGTTGAAGCTGACCGTTGTCATATATTTTCAATTACCTTCAGGTAATCGATTGTTGATATTTAACAATCGATGTTTTGCGTAAAATCTGGAAAAGATTTTCTGAACGTTGTTAAAATAATCGATTGTTGATTTCCGGACAATCGATGTTTTATGCCAAAAATTGGAAAGGATTTCTTAACGTTATAAATAATCGATTAGTGATTTGAAGTAATCGATTGTTGACGTAAAATCTGGGATTGAATTTTTGAACTGATATGCAAACAATCGATTGTTTAGTCTTGACAATCGATTGTCACTGAGTAATTTCAGCAATCCTTAATTGGCAATTAGGCAACGGTAAGACTGAGTTTCTCACCTATAAATACAGCTTCAACTCAGTGTTTTCACAACAACAACATATACAATTTGAGTACTTTCATTGCTAAAAGCTTTCTTACATTGATCATCATTTTCCATTCATCCATAAAGCTTTTTGAAGAGCCATTCTATTGAGCTAAGTTGTTGTGATCTTGAGCGTACTATTTCTACTCATATCTACTCATTAAGGAGTACTTTGTAAAGTGAGTGTGTTTTGTGTTTGTAAGAGAATTGCGATTCTCGTTTGTTGAGGAACTTGTGATTCCTCGGTTGAAGTCTTTGGGATTGTTATCCCCGAGCAATTGAAGTCTTTGGGATTGTTATCCCCGAGCAGTTGAAGTCTTTGGGATTGTTATCCCCGAGCAGTTGAAGTCTTTGGGATTGTTATCCCCGAGCAATTGAAGTCTTTGGGATTGGTATCCCCGAGCAATTGAAGTCTTTGGGATTGGTATCCCCGAGCAATTGAAGTCTTTGGGATTGTGATCCCCGAGCACCTAGGTGAGGCTTGTGTCCTCAACTGTAACGGTTTGTTAAGCACCCGTAAGCTTGACAAGTTTAGTGGAAATCTCGAGAGAGTCTCTCGGGGACTGGACTAACCACGTTTGTGGCCAACCAGGATACATCATTGTGTAAGTTCTTTTTACTGCACTTGTTTTAATTTCTGCAAAGTTTTTAAATTCCGCACTAAAACGCTTAATAATTTTAAAACGCTATTCACCCCCCCTCTAGCGTAAAGCGTATTGTCCAACAATTGGTATCAGAGCCATACTCTCTGAAAAGCTTAACCGTTTGAGAGAACCATCCATGGCTTCTACTCTAAATTTCTTTGCAGGAATAGGTGAAGGAGAATGCAGCATGTCGCCTCCAATATTAGACGAAAACGACTACTCAGTCTGGAAATATCGGATGCAAGTTTTTACAATGGCAAACGATTTATATCTATGGCAAGCTATTAAACACAGTGATCAACTGACGACAAAAGTCGGGAAAGATAAGGTAAGTGAATACAACACTAAAGCTATGAATATATTACATAACGCCTTGAACCAGGAACTTTGGCGAAAAATCTCCCACTATAAAACTGCTAAGGAAATGTGGGACAAACTTGAGGAATTGCACGAAAACACGCCTCAAAAAGCGGTCAGCACAAACGATGAATCAACTGGTCAGTGCCTCATGGCAGACGAAAAAGACGAGGTAAGCACATCTAATGATATGCAAATTGCTTATAACAAACTGCATGATGAGTTGGTAAATGCTTCTAAGACTATTAAAGATTTACAAAGAACTCTTTCTTTACAAGAAGAGGATTTTCAAAAACAACTCTTTTTAAAAGACAAGAACTTTGAAGAATGTCTTTCTTTAGCTCAAAAAGGTGTTTAAAATCTGTCTCGTGATAACGAGAATCTTGCAAATGAAAATCAATTTTTGTTAAATGATAGTATAGAACTTAGACAAGTCATCAAGACTATGCATGAAGCCTCTTGTGTTGATAAATGCTCTACCTGTACAGCTTGTGAGTCCTTAAAACTAGAAAACACAGAACTTAGGAAAACATTAGAAACACGTAGTAAAGAAGTTCCTAAAGTTGTTGAAAAAGAAACGCCTAAGAAATATCAACGGCATAAAAACAAAAACTTCACTACTCCACCTAGAAATAACTCTAAGGTATTAAACAAGCCTAGAACAAATTCTTTTAGACCACCTAGACATTATGCTAGAATGTATGAAAATAAGGGTAGAACTAATGTCTTTAGACAACCTAGATCCGAATCTAGGATTCTTGCAAACAAGCCTACAAATAGTAATTTTCGGCAACCAAGAAATAACTCTAGGAACGAGCTTAGACCACCTAGACATGACACTAAGTCCTTCAACAAGTCTAGCACTAATGACTTTAGACCATCTAGATATTATACTAGAAATGGGAACAATATGTCTAGTGTTAATCTTTTTCATTCGCCTAGAACTTTGTTGGCTCAACCTAGGCATCAACACAACCCGAACGTAGTATGTCATTACTGCAATCGTATAGGCCATATTGCACCTATGTGTTTTACAAAGCATAGAGATTCTTCATATTATTATGGTCGTTATTTGCCTAACCCCCAAGGACCCAAAATGGTATGGGTACCTAAAAAATATTAATTTGCTTTGTAGGTGTGCTTGAAGGGATCAAGTGTACTATGGTACCTTGACAGTGGATGCTCCAGACACATGACAGGAGACGAATCCAAATTCCTTCAACTAGAGCACAAAGAAGGAGGAAGCGTTGTATTCGGTGACGACAATAAAGGACAAATTATTGGCACCGGATCGGTCGGTAAGAATGAAAAATCCTCTATAAAGCATATATTACTTGTCAAAGGTTTAAAGCATAATCTCTTGAGCATAAGTCAATTATGTGACAAGGGAAATCTTGCGTTGTTTGATTCGGATGAGTGTTTAGTGTTTAGACGTAGTGACTTCAAGATTATCCTACGTGGTTTTAGAGTTGACAATATTTACATGGTTGATCTTGAAAACTCCTCATCCGAGTATGTTGATTGTTTGTTGAGCAAAGATGATAATGTGTGGTTGTGGCATCGTAGAGTAGCTCATATGAACATGCATCTTTTAAATAAATTGATTTCTCAAAATTTAGTGTTTGGTCTTCCCAACTTAAAATTTGAAAGTGATAGTATTTGTGATTCATGTCAAAAGGGGAAGCAAACAAGAGCTTCTTTTAAATCCAAAAATGTTGTTTCAACCTCTAGACCTTTACAACTATTGCATATGGATTTATTCGGACCATCCCGTATCGAAAGTCTAGGAAGAAATAGATATGCTTTTGTAATTGTTGATGATTTCTCTAGATTTACATGGACATTATTTCTTGCACATAAAAGTGATGCATTTATTAGCTTCAAGTTTTTTCTTAAAAGAGTTCAAAATGAAAAGGAATCAACTGTCACTTCCATTAGAAGTGATCATGGGGGAGAGTTTGATCACAATCTCTTTGCGGATTTTTGTGATGAACTCGGAATCGAGCATACCTTTTCCGCTCCACGTACACCACAACAAAACGGGGTGGTGGAAAGGAAAAATAGGAGTCTCGAAGAGATGGCTAGAACCATGCTCGACGAAGCTAAGATTCCCAAACACTTTTGGGCAGACGCCGTGAGTACCGCATGCTATGTTTTGAATAGAGTAGCAATTCGGCCGATACTCTTAAAAACCCCATATGAACTCTACAAAGGTAGAAAACCTAACATTTCACATTTACGTGTTTTTGGTTGTAAATGTTTTGTGCACAACAATGGAAAGGACCAACTAGGAAAATTTGATGCAAAGTCGGATGAAGGTATCTTCATTGGCTATTCTTCTCGTAGTAAAGCTTATAGGGTCTTTAATAAAAGAACCCAAGTTGTAGAGGAATCTCCTCATATTGTATTTTCCGAAGATAATACTCGCTTGGCGAGAAAGGATTGTGGTCTTGATCTTTCAGGTATTCTGGAAAGCCTAAAGGACAAAATTCAAGAAGAACCACCAAGGAAAGAAATTGACAAAATGGTGGAACAACAAATTGAAGAAGCTCCTCAACCGGAAAATGAACCAAAAGAGCAAATAGAATGGAGGACAGTCAAAGACCATCCTCTCGATCAGGTAATAGGCGACGTTGGAGGGAAGGTAAGTACCCGGAGCTCCCTTAGAAATACCTTAGATCTTACTGCTTTTGTTTCTCAAATTGAACCCAAAACCATCTCTGAAGCAATTGGGGATGAATTTTGGACCTTGGCAATGCAAGAGGAGCTCAACCAATTCAAACGTAACAACGTTTGGGATTTGGTGCCAAGACCCGAAGGTCATACCATAATTGGTACGAAATGGGTTTTTCGAAATAAATTAGATGAAAATGGCATAATCACTAGAAACAAAGCTAGACTTGTGGCTCAAGGCTATAATCAAGAAGAATGGATTGATTATGATGAGACATATGCTCCGGTAGCTAGATTAGAGGCCATCCGTTTGTTGCTTGCTTTTGCATCTTCTATGAATTTCATTTTATATCAAATGGATGTGAAAAGTGCCTTTTTAAATGGTTTTATTCAAGAAGAAGTTTATGTAAAGCAACCCCCCGGTTTTGAAGAGTTTCATTTTCCTAATCATGTTTTCAAACTCAAAAAGGCCCTTTATGGTTTAAAACAAGCTCCTCGAGCTTGGTATGAAAGGTTGAGTAAATTTCTTTTAGAAAATAATTTTATTCGTGGAAAAGTTGACACAACTTTATTTGTCAAGCATGAAAATAATGATATCTTGCTAGTTCAAATATATGTAGATGATATCATTTTTGGTGCTACTAACAATGCTCTATGCAAGGAATTTTCAAACTTAATGACTAGCGAATTTGAGATGTCCATGATGGGTGAGTTACAATTCTTTTTGGGATTACAAGTAAAACAGATGAAGGAAGGTACATTCATTTGTCAAAGCAAGTATTGCAAAGAACTGCTTAAACGCTTTGATATGAACAATGCAAAGGAAATGGCAGCTCCCATGAGCACATCCGATCATCTCGACAAAGATGAAAAAGGTAAGGAAGTCAACATCAAAAAGTACCGAGGTATGATTGGCTCTCTTCTTTATCTTACTGCTAGTCGTCCGGACATCATGTTTAGCGTGTGCGTCTGTGCCCGTTATCAATCATGTCCGAAAGAGTCTCACCTTACTGCGGTAAAGCGGATTCTAAGGTATCTTGTCGGTACTACCAATGTGGGTCTATGGTACCCCAAAGGTTCTTCATGCCAACTTATTGGCTATTCCGACTCCGATTTTGCTGGATGCAAATTGGACCGCAAGAGCACTAGCGGCACTTGCCACTTGCTCGGTAGCGCTTTAGTTTCTTGGTTTAGTAAGAAGCAAGTTAGTGTTGCGTTGTCCACAACCGAGGCTGAATATGTAGCCGCGGGGAGTTGTTGCGCTCAAATCCTATGGATGAAACAACAACTCTTGGACTATGGCCTACGTCTTGACCACATTCCTCTTAGATGTGACAACACTAGTGCCATATGCTTGACGAAGAACCCCATTCTTCACTCGCGAACAAAACACATTGAAATTAGACATCATTTTATTAGAGATCACGTTCTAAAAGGCGATGTCGAAATTGAATTTGTTGAAACAAAAAGCCAATTGGCAGACATCTTTACAAAGCCCTTAGATAAAGAGTCCTTCTTCCGAATTCGTAGTGAACTCGGGATCCTTGACTCCACGTTGATCTAAGTCATGCATTGCATTTTATTTCTTACATAATTTCTAACTTGAGCGTCGGAGGCGTCTAACACTTTTTTGCAGGTATCACCCTAAAGAAAAGGGGATCATAAAAGCATGACGCAAAATACTCAAGTATTCTACAGGAAAATCGCCGTCAAACAATCGATTACTGTATCAATAATCGATTACTTTTGTTATCTTTATTTTCCAATAAATAAACTTGTGTTTATTTCATATTTTTTTATTCTTCCCTTGTATATATTTTTTTGCTAATGGCAAAAGGGGGAAGAAACGGGATATCAAGAAGTATGCTATATCACTCTCAACTTCATTCATGCTTAAAGTGAGGGGGAACATGAATTGAGGGGGAACATCAAATTGCATACTTTACACTTGTCTTGGATTATCAAAATAATTATTGCATATATCCCGCTTATGTTTGCCATTATCAAAAAGGGGGAAATTGTTGGAAACACGTTTCAAATGCAATATACTAAACGTGTGTTCTTTTGTAGGTTTTGATGAATGTCAAACAAAGCAAAAAGCGATATATAGCAGTACTCAAGGACAAGCACAAAATGGATGCATTACAAGAAGCTCAAGACAAAGTTTAGAAATGTTATAATTGAGTCAATATTAATTGTGATCTTGATTCCTCAACTTGGCTCATAACATGGCTTCTCTACTAAAATTATTTTTCCAAAATCATGCATATTTAAATTAAGTGTCAAATGATTTTAAACTATGCATATTTACATTTGTTAAAATGTTTTCCAAACATGCCTCAAAAATCTGGGCTAAGATAATCGATTATGTACTTATGATAATCGAGTATCTCTAAGCCAAGACTGCATGACAATCGATTGTGAACTAATGATAATCGATTGTGAGTAAGTCAGTTAAACATCAGGTTTATGCAAACTGCATAACAATCGATTGTGTACTTATGATAATCGATTGTTAACTGAGGCAAAGTTTTCAAAACTCATAAAAATCGATTATGAACTAATGGTAATCGATTAGAATGAGAAAAATGTCTCCCAGTGATTTTAAATAAAATGTTAATCGATTGTGGCTTTTGATAATCGATTATATATGAGACAGAGAGTTTTGAAATTAATTAATAATCGATTATTCCATTTGATAATCGATTATATATGAGACAGAGAGTTTTGAAATTAATTAATAATCGATTATTCCATTTGATAATCGATTGTTGAAGCTGACCGTTGTCATATATTTTCAATTACCTTCAGGTAATCGATTGTTGATATTTAACAATCGATGTTTTGCGTAAAATCTGGAAAAGATTTTCTGAACGTTGTTAAAATAATCGATTGTTGATTTCCGGACAATCGATGTTTTATGCCAAAAATTGGAAAGGATTTCTTAACGTTATAAATAATCGATTAGTGATTTGAAGTAATCGATTGTTGACGTAAAATCTGGGATTGAATTTTTGATCTGATATGCAAACAATCGATTGTTTAGTCTTGACAATCGATTGTCACTGAGTAATTTCAGCAATCCTTAATTGGCAATTAGGCAACGGTAAGACTGAGTTTCTCACCTATAAATACAGCTTCAACTCAGTGTTTTCACAACAACAACATATACAATTTGAGTATTTTCATTGCTAAAAGCTTTCTTACATTGATCATCATTTTCCATTCATCCATAAAGCTTTTTGAAGAGCCATTCTATTGAGCTAAGTTGTTGTGATCTTGAGCATACTATTTCTACTCATATCTACTCATTAAGGAGTACTTTGTAAAGTGAGTGTGTTTTGTGTTTGTAAGAGAATTGCGATTCTCGTTTGTTGAGGAACTTGTGATTCCTCGGTTGAAGTCTTTGGGATTGTTATCCCCGAGCAATTGAAGTCTTTGGGATTGTTATCCCCGAGCAGTTGAAGTCTTTGGGATTGTTATCCCCGAGCAGTTGAAGTCTTTGGGATTGTTATCCCCGAGCAATTGAAGTCTTTGGGATTGGTATCCCCGAGCAATTGAAGTCTTTGGGATTGGTATCCCCGAGCAATTGAAGTCTTTGGGATTGTGATCCCCGAGCACCTAGGTGAGGCTTGTGTCCTCAACTGTAACGGTTTGTTAAGCACCCGTAAGCTTGACAAGTTTAGTGGAAATCTCGAGAGAGTCTCTCGGGGACTGGACTAACCACGTTTGTGGCCAACCAGGATACATCATTGTGTAAGTTCTTTTTACTGCACTTGTTTTAATTTCTGCAAAGTTTTTAAATTCCGCACTAAAACGCTTAATAATTTTAAAACGCTATTCACCCCCCCCTCTAGCGTAAAGCGTATTGTCCAACAGGTACGTGTCAGGACGCGTCAGGATGTGGTCATTGTACGTGTTAGGATGCGTCAGGACGTGGCCATGGCACGTGTCAGGACGCATCAGGATGGGCCATGGCACGTGTCAGGACACATCTGGACATGGCAGGGCGTGGCCATGGCACGAGTCGGGACGTCGCAGGACGTGTCAGGATATGGCCATGGCATGTGTCAGGACGCGTCATGACATGGCAGCACGGCTTGGCCATGGCACGAGTTGGGACGTCGCAGGACATGGCAGGGCGTGGCCATGGCACGAGTCGGGACCTCGCAGGACGTGTCAGGACATGGCGATGGCACATGTCAGGATGCGTCAGGACGTCGCTGGACATTTCAGGATATGGCCATGGTACGTGTCAGGACGCGTTAGGACGTTGCCATACTACGTGTTTGGATGCGTCATGACATGGCCATGGCACGTGTCAAGACACATCAGCACATGGCCTAGGCACGTGTCAGGACGCATCAGGACATGGTTGGGCGTGGCCATGGCACGAGTCGGGACGTTGTAGGACCTGGCAGGGCGTGGCCATGGAACGAGTCGGGACCTCGCAGGATGTCTCAGGACATGGCCATGGCACATGTTAGTACGCGTCAGGACATGGCAGGGCGTGGCCATTGCACGAGTCGGGACGTCGCAGGACATAGCAGGGCGTGGACATTGCACGAGTCGAGACGTTGCAGGACGTGTCAGGACATGGCCATGGCACATGTCAGGACGCGTCAGGACATGGCCATGGCACATGTCAGGATACGTCAGGACATGGCAGGGTGTGGCCATGGCACGAGTCAAAACATGGCAGGGTGTGGCCATGGCACGAGTCAGGACGTCGCAGGACATAGCCATGGCACACGTCAGGACGGGGAAGGGCGTGGTCATGGCACAAGTTAGGACGTCGCAGGACATGGCAGGATATGGACATGGTACGTCTCAGGACGCGTCAGGACATGGCAGGGTGGGCCATGGCACGAGTCGGGACGTCGCAGGACGTGTCAGGACATGGCCATGGCACATGTCAGTACGCGTCAGGACATGGCAGGGCGTGGCCATTGCACGAGTCGGGACGTCACAGGACATGGCAGGGCGTGGACATTGCACGTGTCAAGACCTCGCAGGACGTGTCAGTACATGGCCTTGGCACATGTCAAGACGCGTCAGGACATGGCCATGGCACATGTCAGGACACGTCAGGACATGGCAGGGTGTGGCTAAGGCACGAGTTGGGACGTTGCAGGACATGGCAGGATAAGGCCATGGTACGTGTCAGGACGCATCTGGACATGGCCATGGAACGCGTCAAGACGTGGAAGGGTGTGGCCATGGCACGAGTCAGGACATCGCAGGACATGGCCACGGCACGTGTCAGGACGTGGAAGGGCGTGGTCATGGCACAAGTTAGGACGTCGCAGGACATGGCAGGATATGGCCATGGTACGTGTCAGGACGCGTCAGGATGTGGTCATTGTACGTGTTAGGATGCGTCAGGACGTGGCCATGGCACGTGTCAGGACGCATCAGGATGGGCCATGGCACGTGTCAGGACACATCAGGACATGGCAGGGCGTGGCCATGGCACGAGTCGGGACGTCGCCGGACGTGTCAGGATATGGCCAAGGCACATGTCAGGACGCGTCAGGACATGGCCATGGCACGTGTCAGGATGCGACAGGACATGGCAGGGCGTGGCCATGGCACTAGTCAAGACGTCGCAGGACGTGGACATTGCACGAGTCGGGACCTCGCAGGACATGTCTGGACATGGCCATGGTACATGTCAGGACGCGTCTGGACATGGCCATGGCACGCGTCAAGACGTGGCCGGGTTTGGCCATGGCACGAGTCAGGACGTCGCAGGACATGGCCATGGCACGCGTCAGGACGTGGCAGGGCGTGGTCATGGCACAAGTTAGGACGTCGCAGGACATAGAAGGATATGGCCATGGCACGAGTCAGGACGTGGTCATGGTACGTCTTAGGATGCGTCAGGACGTGGCCATGGCACGTGTCAGGACGCATCAGGATGGGCCATGGCACGTGTCAGGACACATCAGGACATGGCAGGGCGTGGCCATGGCACGAGTCAGGACGTCGTAGGACATGGCAGGATATGGCCATGGTACGTGTCAGGATGCATCTGGACATGCCCCTGGCACGCGTCAAGACGTGGCAGGGTGTGGCCATGGCATGAGTCAGGACGTCGCAGGACATGGGCATGGCACGCGTCAGGACATGGCAGGGCGTGGTCATGGCACAAGTTAGGACGTCGCAGGACATAGCAGAATATGGCCATGGTACGTGTCAGGACGCGTCTGGACATGGACATGGGACGCGTCAAGACGTGGCAGGGTGTGGCCATGGTACGAGTCAAGACGTCGCAGGACATGGCCATGGCACGCATCAGGACATGGCAGGGCGTGGTCATGGCACAAGTTAGGACGTCGCAGGACATAGCAGGATATGGCCATGGTACGTGTCAGGAGGCGTCTGGACATGGCCATGGCATGCGTCAAGACATGGCAGGGTGTGGCCATAGCACGAGTCAGGACGTCGCAGGACATGGCCATGGCACGCGTCAGGACATGGCAGGGCGTGGTCATGGCACAAGTTTAGACGTCGCAGGACATAGCAGGATATGGCCATGGTACGTGTCAGGATGCGTTTGGACATGGAGGGCATGGCCATGGAACGAGTCAAGATGTCGCATCACATGGAAGGATTTGGCCATGGTACGTGTCAGGACGCGTCAGGACATGGCCATGGCACGAGTCAGGACGTCGGAGGACTTGGTAGGGCGTGGCCATGGCACGTGTCATGACGCATCACGACATGGCCGTGGCACATGTCAGGACGCGTCAGGATATGGCAGGGCGTGGCCATGGCATGAGTCGGGACGTCGCTTGACATGGCAGGGCGTGGCCATGGCACGAGTCAGTACGTCGCAGGACGTTTCAGGACATGGCCATGGCACATGTCAGGACGCGTCAAGACATGGCAGGGCGTGGCCATGGCACGAGTCGTGACGTTACAGGACATGGCAGGGCGTGGCCATGGCACGAGTCGGGACGACGCAGGACATGGTAGGTGTCACGGGGTCGATTTTGGCCAACTCCAAAACCACGCCCATGCGGCAGTCAAGCCCCACCTGACTAAGCCTTCCCCAAAATTTGCCAATCGTTCACAAGTTTAGCTTAGACGAAATTTAGGCAGCCAAAACAGAATTTAAAAGAGACAAGCATATACGGGACAAATTTCCCAACCTATGCATTAAATATGGAAAATATACAAAGGACCCTCCCTTGACAAAGAACACAATCCGTTCTTATGCCAACACTAAGATTCGCCCATGCCAAACCTTAGCCCCTTTTGGAAACTAGAAACCCTCACATTCCTCTCGTGTTCCCCACAAAGAAATTCCCTTGAACTTTCCTTGCCTCCTATCGGCCTAAGCCGAGTTCCTATTTATAGAACATAGGAACCCTTCACTTGGCAGCACATGCACATTGTCGTCTAACAGCCTTCTCCCACTAAGCTAATCACGTTCCTAACTTGTAGCTGACATCCCCAGCCACTTAGGATCCACTACTCACGAAATGGGGCATTATGCAAGCATTACAAGATAATGGGGGTAATGGGAGATCATGCTACAAACACGGTAACTGCCGCCAACCGCTCATGTGCACTGCATGTGCCAACTTCATGGCCAGCTGGATTCCGCCCAAGGCTGCCTTGCGCCGCACCTTGGTTCAATCTGACATTGCCCATGCCAATGTCCCTGCCCGCAATCAGCTGCCATGCCTTTTCCGCACAAGCTCGCCGCCGCTGCCGCCGCACACTGTCTTGGCCTGGTTTTCCGCCTTGTCCGAGTCAGCCCATATTTCCCTCGTGCCATAACTTGCATTTCCTTTCCTATAGCCTTGCCTTGGATATTGAAAGCCTTTGCCGACAACTCGCATTTCCGTCTTACCTTAGCTTAGCCCGCATTTAGCTGTCACGACCCATAAGTGCCATGCCCACTGTTTCACGCGCATGCCCATGCCATGCCGCCCGACCTTTGCCGAATGCTGCCTTGTCAAGCCCTTCCAAGCAAACCTTGCCCGCGCCAAGGTCTTGGCCTTGCTTGCCCATTCCAGCCCGTCGACCCACTGATATTGGCACGCATGCCGTACCATGCTGCCGCCCGTCCATTGCCGACACTGCCTTGTCAATCCCTTCCAAGAAAACCTTGCCCATGCCAAGGTCTTGGCCTTGCTTGCACATTTGTTTTGCGCGCATGCTGTACCATGCTGCCGCCCGTCCTTTGCCGATGCTGCCTTGTCAAGCCCTTCCAAGCGAACCTTGCCCATGCCAAGGTCTTGGCCTTTACTTGCACATTCCAGCCTATCGACCCACCATCCATTAGCGCGCATGCCGTACCATGCTACCGCCCGTCCTTTGCCGATGTTCAAAGTTAGGGTCCTAACATACCACCCACACCCTTTGAAATCGATGTCCTCGTCGAGCCGTCTCAATTGACGTACCCCGAGGGGCCATTGACATACACCCTTTCTGGGTCATTTGTCTCCGCCATCTCTCCCTATCCCTGTGCCGCTAGTACCGCATTTACCTTAGCCTGCACTGGACAGTTCCTGTTCAAGTGCGGACCACCACAAGTGAAACAGCCATCGAACTTGCTGTTTCATTCCTTGCCCTTCTGAATTTCTCGTCTCACAATGTCGGCAAGTTCCCCACTTCCAGACGCTTGGCCCTTCCTGTTTCCCTTCCATTCCCTTACTTTTCCCTTCTTTCCATCAGACTTTGAATGCGAAGATGCAATAGGTTCCTCACCTATTTTCAGGTCTGCCAACGCATCTACAGCTGCAATGGCAGGCCGATGCTGCCTTGTCAAGCCCTTCCAAGCGAACCTTGCCCATGCCAAGGTCTTGGCCTTTACTTGCACATTCCAGCCTATCGACCCACCATCCATTGGCGCGCATGCCGTACCATGCTGCCGCCCGTCCTTTGCGGATGTTAAAAGTTAGGGTCCTAACAGTAGGATATGGCCATGGTACGTGTCAGGACGCATCAGGACATGGCCATGGCACGCGTCAGGACGTGGCAGGGCGTGGCTATGGCACGAGTTAGGATGTTGCAGGACATGGCCATGGCACGCGTGAGGACGTGGCAGGGCGTGGTCATGGCACGAGTCAGGACGTCACAGGACATGGCAGGATATGGCCATGGTACGTGTCAAAACGCATCAGGACATGGCCATGGTACGTGTCAGGATGCGTTAGGACAACACCATGGCACGTGTCAGGATGCATCAGGACATGGCCATGGTACGTGTCAGGATGCGTTAGGACAACACCATGGCACGTGTCAGGATGCATCAGGACATGGCCATGGCGTGTGTCAGGACTCATCAGGACATGGCAGGGTGTGGCCATGGCCCGAGTCGGGACGTCGCAGGACATGGCAGGGCGTGGCCATGACACGAGTCGGGACGTCGCAGGACGTGTTAGGACATGGCCATGGCACGTGTCAGGACGCGTCAGGACATGGCAGGGCATGGCCATGGCACGAGTCGGGACGTCGCAGGACATGGCAGGGCGTTGCCATGGCACAAGTCGGGACCTCGCAGGACATGGCCATGGAACGTGTCAGGACATGGCAGGGGGTGACCATGGCACGAGTCGGGACGTCGCAGGACGTTTCAGGACATGGCCATGGCACGTGTCAGGAAGCATTAGGACATGGCAGGATGTGGCCATGGCACGAGTCGGGACGTCACAGGACATGGCAGGGCGTGGCCATGGCACGAGTCGGGACGTCGCAGGACGTGTCAGGACATGGCCATGGCATGTGTTAGGATGCGTCAGGACATGGCAGGGCGTGTCCATGGCACGAGTCAGGGCGTCGCAGGACATGGCAGGATATGGCCATGGTACGTGTCCGAACGTGTTAGGACATGGCCATGGCACGCGTCAGGACGTGGCAGGGCGTGGCTATGGCAGAAGTCAGGACGTCGCAGGACATGGCCATGGCACGTGTGAGGACGTGGCAAGGCGTGGTCATGGCACGAGTCAGGACGTCGTTGGACATGGCAGGATATGGCCATGGTACGTGTCAGGATGCGTCAGGACGTGGCCATGGTACGTGTCAGGACTCATCAAGACATGGCAGGGCATGGCCATGCCACGAGTCGGGACGTTGCAGGACATGGTAGGGCGTGGACATGGCACGACTCGGGACGTCGCGGGACGTGTTAGGAGATGGCCATGGCACGTGTCAGGACACGTCAGGATATGGCAGGGCGTAGCCATGGCACGAGTCGGGACGTCGCAGGACATTTCAGGACATGGCCATGGAACGTGTCAGGACGCATCATGACATGGCACGAGTCGGGACATCACAAGACATGGTAGGGTGTGGCCATGGCACGAGTCGGGACGTTGTAGGACGTGTCAAGACATGGCCATGGCACGTGTCAAGACGCATCAGAACATGGCAGGGCGTGACCATGGAACAAGTCAGGACATCGCACGACATGGCAGGATATGGCCATGGTACGTGTCAGGACGCGTTAGGACATGGACATGGCACGCGTCAGGACGTGGTGGGGCGTGGCTATGGCACGAGTTAGGACGTCGCAGGACATGGCCATGGCACGCGTGAGGACGTGGCAGGGCGTGGTCATGGCATGAGTCAGGACGTCGCTGGACATGGCAGGTGTCACGGGGTCGTTATTGGCCAACTCCAAAACAACCCGTGCGGCAACGAAGCACCGACTTGACTCAGCCTTCACAATACTCGGCCAAAGTTTCAGAAACTTTGGACTTCAATAATTTTGCACAGCGTTTCAACGTGGTAAGTTTAAATTTGAACTTAGGCAACAAAAACACAACAAAAACTCGAGAATACAAAGAAACTCAACTCTGAAGTACACTCCGTGTACAAATATGAAGATCACTCTTGACCCTCACAAGACTTAGGACTCTTCCTAAGTTAGTAAGCATGCACTCTCACATGTTTGGCAGGATATGGCCATTGTATGTGTCAAGACGCGTCAGGACGTGGTCATGGTACGTGTTAGGATGCGTCAGGACATGTCCATGGCACGTGTCAGGACGCATCAGGACATGGCCATGGCACGTGTCAGGACACATCAGGACATGGCAGGGCGTGGCCATGGCACGAGTCGGGACGTCGCAGGACATGGCATGGCGTGGCTATGGCACGAGTCGGGACGTCGCAGGACGTGTCAGGACGCGTCAGGACATTGTAGGGCGTGGCCATGGCACGAGTGGGGACGTCGCAGGACATGGCAGGGCTGTTCCATGGCACGAGTCGGGACCTTGAAGGACGTGTCAGGACATGGCCATGGCACATGTCAGGATACGTCAGGACATGGCAGGGCGTGGCCATGGCACGAGTCAAGACGTCGCAGGACATGGCAGGACATGGCCCTGGCACGCGTCAGGACGTGGAAGGGCGTGATCATGACATGAGTTAGGACATCGCAGGACATGGCAGGATATGGCCATGGTTCGTGTCAGGACGTGTCAGGATGTGGCCGTGGTACGTGTCATGACGCGTCAGGACATTGCAGGGCGTTGCCATGGCACGAGTCGGGACGTCGCAGGACATGGCAGGGCGGTTCCATGGCACGAGTCGGGACCTCATAGGACGTGTCAGGACATGGCCATGGCACGTGTCAGGATGCGTCAGGACATGGCAGGGCGTGGCCATGGCACGAGTCAAGACGTCGCAGGACATGGCAGGATTTGGCCATGGTTCGTGTCAGGACGCGTCTGGACATGGCCATGGCACGCGTCAAGTTGTGGCAGGGTGTGGCCATGGCATGAGTAAGGACGTCGCAGGACATGGCCAAGGCACGCGTTAGGACGTGGCAGGGCGTGGTCATGGCACAAGTTAGGACGTCGCAGGACATGGCAGGATATGGCCATGGTACGTGTCAGGACGCGTCAGGACGGGTCATGGTACGTGTTAGGATGCGTCAGGACATTGCCATGGCACGTGTCAGGACGCATCAGGATGGGCCATCGCACGTGTCAGGATACAGCAGGAGATGGCACGGCGTGGCCATTGTATGAGTCGGGACGTTGCAGGACATGGCAGGGCGTGGCCATGGCACGAGTCGGGACGTCGCAGGACGTGTCAAGATATGGCTATGGCACGTGTTAGGACGCGTCAGGACATGGCAGCAGGGCGTGGCCACGGCACGAGTTGGGACATTGCAGGACATGGCTGGGCGTGGCCATGGCACGAGTCGGGACCTCGCAGGACGTGTAATGACATGGCCATGGCACGTGTCAGGATGCGTCAGGACATGGAAGGGCGTGGCCATGGCACGAGTCAAGACGTTGCAGCACATGAAAGGATTTGGCCATGGCACGCGTGAGGACGTCGCAGGACATGGCAGGATATGGCTATGGCACGTGTCAGGTTATGGCAGCAGGTCCTGGCCATGGCACGAGTTGGGACGTTGCAGGACATGGCAGGGCGTTACCATGGCACGAGTCGGGACCTCGCAGGACGTGTAAGGACATAGCCATGGCACGTGTTAGGATGCGTCAGGACATGGCAGGGCGTGGCCATGGCACGAATCGCGACGTCGCATGACGTGTAACGACATGGCCATGGCACGTGTCAGGACGCGTCAGGACATGGCAGGGCGTGGCCATGGCACGAGTCGGGACGTCACAGGACATGGCAGGGCGTTGTCATGGCACGAGTCGGGACCTCGCAGGACGTGTCAGGACATGGCCATGGCACGCATCAGGATGCATCAAGACATGGCAGGGTGTGGCCATGGCACGAGTCAAGACGTCGCAGGACATGGCAGGATTTGGCCATGGTACGTGTCAGGACGCGTTAGGACATGGCCATGGCACGCGTCAGGACGTGGCAGGGCGTGGTCATGGCACAAGTTAGGACGACGCAGGACATGGCAGGATATGGCCATGGTACGTGTCAGGACGCGTCAGGACGTTGTCATGGTACGTGTTAGGATGCGTCAGGACATAGCCATGGCACGTGTCAGGACGCATCCGAATGGGCCATGGAACGTGTCGGGACACATCAGGACATGGCATGGCGTGGCAATGGCACGAGTCGGGACATCGCAGGACATGGCAGGGCGTGGCCATGGCACGAGTCGAGACGTCGCAGGACATATCAGGATATGGCCATGGCACGTGTCAGGACATGGCAGCAGGGCGTGGCCATGGCACAAGTTAGGACGTCGCAGGACATGGCAGGATATGGCCATGGTATGTGTCAGGACGCGTCAGGACGTGGTCATGGTACGTGTTTGGATGCGTCAGCACATGGCCATGGCATGTGTCAAGACGCATCAGGACACGGCCATGGCACGTGTCAGGGCACATCAAGACATGGGAGGGCGTGTCCATGGCACGAGTCGGGACGTCGCAGGACATGGCACGGCGTGGCTATGGCACGAGTCGGGATGTGTCAGGACATGGCCATGGCACGTGTCAGGACGCGTCAGGACATGGCAGGGCGTGGCCATGGCACGAGTCGGGAGGTCGCAGGACATGGCAGGTCGGTTCCATGGCAAGAGTCGGGACCTCGCAGGACGCATCAGGACATGGCCATGGCACGTGTCAGGATGCGTCAGGACATAGCAAGGCGTGGCCATGGCACGAGTCAAGACGTCGCAGGACATGGCAGGAATTGGCCATGGCACTTGTCAGGACGCGTCACGACATGGCCATGGCACGCGTCTGGACGTGGCAGGGCGTGGTACGTGTCAGGACGTGGTCATGGTACGTGTTAGGATGCGTCAGGACATTGCCATGGCACGTGTCAGGACGCATCAGGATGGGCCACGGCACATGTCAGGACACATCAGGACATGGCAGGGCGTGGCCATGGCACGAGTCGGGACGTCGCAGGACATGGCAGGGCGTGGCCATAGCACGAGTCGGGACGTCGCAAGACATGTCAGGATATGGCTATGGCACATGCCAGGACGCGTCAGGACATGGCAGCAGGGCGTGGCCATGGCACGAGTTGGGACGTCGCAAGATATGGCAGGGCGTGGCCATGGCAAGAGTCGGGACCTCGAAGGACGTGTAAGGACATGGCCATGGCACGTGTCTGGATGCGTCAGGACATGGAAGGGTGTGGCCATTGTACGAGTCAAGACGTCGCAGGAAATGTCAGGATTTGGCCATGGCACGCGTGAGGACATCGCAGGACATGGCCATGGGACGTGTCAGAACGCGTCAGGACGTGGCCATGGTACGTGTCAGGATGCGTCAGGACATGGCCATGGCACGTGTTAGGATGCATCAGGACATGGCCATGGCATGTGTCAAGACTCATCAGGACATGGCAAGGCGTGGCCATGGCACGAGTCAGGACGTCGTAGGACATGGCCGGGCGTGGCCATGGCACGAGTCGGGACGTCGCAGGACATGGCAGGGCTTGGCCATGGCACGAGTCGGGACCTCGTAGGACATGGACATGGCACTTGTCAGGTCGCGTTAGGTCATGGCAAGGCGTGGCCATGGCACGAGTCGGGATGTCGCAGGACATGGCAGGGCGTGGCCATGGCACGAGTCGGGACGTCGCAGGACATTTCAGGACATGTCCATGGCACGTGTCAGGACGCATCAGGACATGGCAGGGCGTGGCCATTGCACGAGTCAGCACGTCACAGGACAAGGCAGGGCGTGGCCATGGAACGAGTCGGGACGTCGCAGAACGTGTCAGGACATGGCCATGGCACGTGTCAGGACGCGTCAGGATATGGCAGGGCGTTACCATGGCACAAGTCAGGACGTCGCAGGACATGGCAGGATATGGCCATGGTACGTGTCAGGACGCGTTAGGACATGGCCCTGGCATGCGTCAGGATGTGGTAGGGCGTGGCTATGGCACGAGTCAGGACGTCTCAGGACATGGCCATGGCACGCGTGAGGACGTGGCAGGGCGTGGTCATGGCACGAGTCAGGACATCGCAGGACATGGCCATGGTACGTGTCAGGATGCGTAAGGACATGGCCATGGCACGTATCAGGACGCATCAGGACATGGCCATGGAAAGTGTTAGGATGCATTAGGACATGACAGGGCATTGCCATAGAACGAGTCGGGACGTCGCAGGACATGGCAGGGCGTGGCCATGGCACGAGTCGGGACGTCGCAGGATGTGTCAAGACATGGTCATGGCACGTGTCAGGACGCGACAAGACATGGCAGGGCGTGGCCTTGGCACGAGTCGTAACTTCGCAGGACATGGCAAGGCGTGGCCACGGCACGAGTCAGGACCTCGCAGGACGTGTCAGGACATGGCCATGGCACATGTTAGGACACGTCAGGACATGGCAGGGCGTGGCCATGGCACGAGTCAGGACGTCGCAGGACATGGCAGGATATGGCCAAGGTATGTGTTAGGACGCGTCTGGACATTGCCATGGCACGCGTCAAAAAGTGGCAGGGTGTGGCCATGGCACGAGTCAGGATGTCGCAGGACATGGCCATGGCACGCGTCAGGACGTGGCAGGGCGTGGTCATGGCGCGAGTTAGGACGTCGCAGGACATGGCAGGATATGGCCATGGTACGTGTCAGGACGCGTCAGGACGTGGCCATGGTACGTGTCAGAATGCGTCAGGACATGGCCATGGCACGTGTCTGGACGCATCAGGACATGGCCATGGCACGTGTCAGGACGCATCAGGACATAACAGGACGTGGACAGGGCACGAGTCGGGACATCGCAGGGCGTGGCCATGGCACGAGTTGGGATGTCGCAGGACGTGTCAGGACATGGTCATGGCACGTGTCAGGACGCATTAGGACATGGCCATGGCACGCATCAAGACGTGGTAGGGCGTGGCTATGGCACGAGTCAGGACGTCGCAGGACATTGCCATGGCACGCTTGAGGACATGGCAGGGCGTGGTCATGGCACTAGTCAGGACTTCGCAGGACATGGCCATGGTGCGTGTCAGGATGTGTCAGGACATGGCCATGACACGTGTCAGGACGCATCAGGACATGGCCATGGCACGTGTCAGGATGCATCAGGACATGACAGGGCGTGGCCATGGAACGAGTCAGGGCGTCGCAGGACATGGCAGGGCGGTTCCATGGCACCAGTCGGGACCTCGCAGGACGTATCAGGACATGGCCATGGCACGTGTCAGAACGCGTCAGGACATTGCAGGGCGTGGCCATGGCACGAGTCGGGACGTTGCAAGACATGGCAGGGTGATTCCATGGCACGATTCGGGACCTCGCAGGACGTGTCAGGACATGGCCATGGCGCGTGTCAGGATGGGTCAGGACATGGCAGGGCGTGGCCATGGCACGAGCCTAGACGTCGCAGGACATGGCAGGATATGGCCATGGTACTTGTCAGCACGCGTCAGGACATGGCCATGGCACGAGTCAGGACGTGGCAGGGCGTGGTCATGGCATGAGTTAGGACATCGCAGGACATGGCAGGATATGGCCATGGTTCGTGTCAGGACGCGTCAGGACGTGGCCGTGGTACGTGTCATGACGCGTCTGGACATGGCCATGGTACGTGTCAGGACGCGTCTTGACATGGCCATGGCACGCGTCAAGATGTGGCAGGGTGTTGCCATGTCACGGGCTAATTTTCGCAAAATTAACACCGCGCGGCAGTAGCTCGCAGCTACTTCAGCCTTCCCCTTTTCCGCACAACACAGCCTTACTTAGAAACTTTCAGGCTTGAACCAAACGTAAGAACACACACAATTTACGGGTAAAAACCCAACCTTTATTAATCTCGCAGAATAACACAAGGACTCTCGTTTTTACTTGGCTCACAAAAGTGTTTGCTCTCAGCACACTCACTTTTCTACCTAGCTTCACTGTTTTCTGGCTATGCTTCACTATTTTGTGCCTGCCTTAGCCTTACACGAAATGCATATAAATAAAGGGAGCTGCCAATGGCAGTTACAAAGGGACAGCTACAAAGGGGGATCATGTCTTCAGCCCACTCGCCCATGATCTTTGATCATGTCTTCAGCCACTTGCCCATGATCTCGGCCATGCCTTCAGCCATTTGCCCATGATCTTGGCCATGACTTCAGCCACTTGCCCATGATCTCGGCCATGCCTTGCCACTCGCCCATGATCTCGAACATGTCCATGATTCTCGGATGTGGCTGCTTTGCACACAGCTTCATCATGTGCCGCGCCCCAGCTTCGTCATGTGCCGAGCACACAGCTTCGTCACATGCCGCGCATGCTTGCATCCGGCCTGTCCGCACCTTGCCCCTTAGCCAACCTTTGTCTCGGACCTTGCCTTGCCCATAATTCCATAGCCACGCCTTGCTACGAATTAAGTCATCCCACCAGTCCGCACATGCCTTTGCCCCGCTTTAGCCTTGGACCTTGCCTCGCCCTTAACTTCATAGCCACGCCCTGCCATGAGTTAAGTCGTCTCACTGATCCGCGCATACTTTGCCCGACTTTGCCTTGGACCTTGCCTCGCCCTTAGCTTCATAGCCACGCCCTGCCATAAGCTAAGTCGTCCCACCGATCCGCGCGCATGCCTTTGTCAAGTGCCATGCGTCTATTGCCTTAGCCGATGCCCACAAAACTCAAGGCTGCCTTGCCGACACACCAGCCGCCTTGTCTTTGCTGCCTTGCCTAAGCCCATCACCACTTAGACACTCGCCCAGCGCCATACATTGCTTCAAGAAGACATGTCAAGGGGCAATGTACAAGCCCTTGACACGCATTCTGCCCGACATTCCTCATGTCTCATTTTGGGGGTCTAACAAACCACCCCCACTTGTTAAGCTCGACGTCCTCGTCGAGACTGAACTCAAGTGGTCCACCATTTGATCTTTGGCAACAGAGGTTCCACACAGCATCACCTTGTCGCCCTCAATGCAGTACTGTCGCACAGCACTTTCCTTTGCAAGATTCACTGTCTTCACATACAATGAATCATTCACATCAGCTGACTTGAAAATCAACCCAAGTCTCACATCGGAATAAACGGCAACACAGATTTCATCTTGTCCCGCTTCATTCCCTTCAACCAGCAACTCAAACTCCGCAATGAATTTCTGATAAAAATTTGCCGACCAGAGAAAAGATCGCATCTCTTCCCCAAACTTAGGCACCTGCCTCTCCGCATAGACAAGCACTTTGGCCGACTTCACCCGCACCCGATACTGTCTCACCAGGTGTTCAAGAAATATGGTCTCCTGTCCGGCAGCTTCACACTTCTCCATCACGTACTGCTTGCATTCATTTACCCAAGACAGCATTTCCAAGTGTGACCCATGTTTATCCAAATTCGGAATAACAATATCATCCAACCAGACTTTAGGCTTCACTTCCACCATAGCCGCAAGGAAAATCTCATCTTCCTGCTTCACGTCCATGTTAATCACCGTGGCAGAATTTATAGAAACCTTCTGTTGATTGTCTTCCCTTCTATTAGGATAAACAGCCTTTATAAAATCAGGAGCCGCATCATTCATAATCATTACTCCGTCCAAATGAGGCATTGGAACGAAGCAATGTTTCTTCATAAAGTCGATTCCGAGGATCACCTCAAAATCTTCTATTGGCATCACCAACAAACTCACTTTTCCTTTCCAGTTCCCAACTGATAAAGGAACGTCATAAGCCACACCCACAGTAGCTTGTGACTTGCAATTTAACGCCTTCACATAGGAGGAACTTTTTGACACTTTCAGTCCATACCTTCGCACTAAACTGGCACACACAAGAGTGTGAGTGGCCCCAGTATCTATCATGGCCATCACGCTTTTGCCCCCAATCTTCATTTCAATGTGCATTAACGTGGACTGAGAGTTCATTTCGTTGTTAGCAACATTCATCAATGAAACATCGTTTAACACTTGCATAGGATTTACATAGGCGATAACTTCTTCGCCTTCTTCATCCCGTTCCTTTTCGGTAGCCAGCAACGCATTTACCCGCTTCCGATTCTGGCAGTCTTTGGCAAGATGGGCTCCTCCGCACGTCCAGCACTCCACAGCTTTCCTGTTTGTGCCGCCTCTGTTTGGAACTACCCCGTCAATAGCTTTGCCTTTTTCGATGACTTCTTCTCGGACTTCTTTCCTCCATTCCCCCTTCTTCTCTGCCCATTTCTTAGGTTTCGAAGAAGAAGGAACTTCAGAAAGAGAACGGGTGCTGCGGTAATCCACCAAAGAATCCGCTGCAGCCATCGCACTTGGGAAGTCCTTCACAGCCTGCCTCCTAAGCTCATTCTGCGCCCATGCTTGCATTCCCGAAATAAAATTATGCAATTTATCATCCTCCGACATGTTTTGAACGTCCAACATTAAGGAAGAGAATTCCTTAATATAATCCCGCATAGATCCCGTTTGTCTCAAGCGTTTCAGATGGTCTCTAGCAAGCCAAGATGCATTGCTAGGCAAGAATTGGTCCTTCATTTCTTTCCTGAGTTTCTCCCAGGTATCAACTTTTGGTCTGCCCGCAGTTTCATCATCCAACATACGAGTTCTCCACCACAATTTAGCATCTCCCGTGAGGTACATGCTTGTAATTGTGACCTTCTCCGCATCTGGAACTTTGGCAGCAACAAAATATTGTTCCATGTCCCACAGAAAATTCTCCAATTCTTTTGCACTCCGCGCTCCACCAAACGCCGTTGGACCAGGAATCTTCACTTTCGAACGTTCTTCACTGCTTTGGCTTGGAGCAGCCAACGCCAGTTTAAGAACAGCGATTTCAGCCTTCAAGTTGTCGACCTCCTTCTTCAGGTCTTCAACCATGCTATCCATCGATTCACAGCTTTGTTGGATCCCATCGCGAAACTGATCTACCCCATCTTTCAGGAGATAGATCTCTGTGATGAGATCTGCCATTTCTAATGGATCATCGGTCACGCCGATTAGCGCCTCCAACCGTGCAACTCTGTCACGCAAGTCCGATGTAGACCCACCCGCCATGTGCAAGAGTTACAACCTGCTCCGCTCTGATACCAGTTGTCACGGGGCTAATTTTCGCAAAATTAACACCGCGCGGCAGTAGCTCGCAGCTACTTTAGCCTTCCCCTTTTCCGCACAACACAGCCTTACTTAGAAACTTTCAGGCTTGAACCAAACGTAAGAACACACACAATTTACGGGTAAAAACCCAACCTTTATTAATCTCGCAGAATAATACAAGGACTCTCGTTTTTACTTGGCTCACAAAAGTGTTTGCTCTCAGCACACTCACTTTTCTACCTAGCTTCACTATTTTTTGGCTATGCTTCACTATTTTGTGCCTGCCTTAGCCTTACACGAAATGCATATAAATAAAGGGAGCTGCCAATGGCAGTTACAAAGGGACAGCTACAAAGGGGGATCATGTCTTCAGCCCACTCGCCCATGATCTTTGATCATGTCTTCAGCCACTTGCCCATGATCTCGGCCATGCCTTCAGCCATTTGCCCATGATCTTGGCCATGACTTCAGCCACTTGCCCATGATCTCGGCCATGCCTTGCCACTCGCCCATGATCTCGAACATGTCCATGATTCTCGGATGTGGCTGCTTTGCACACAGCTTCATCATGTGCCGCGCCCCAGCTTCGTCATGTGCCGAGCACACAGCTTCGTCACATGCCGTGCATGCTTGCATCCGGCCTGTCCGCACCTTGCCCCTTAGCCAACCTTTGTCTCGGACCTTGCCTTGCCCATAATTCCATAGCCACGCCTTGCTACCAATTAAGTCATCCCACCAGTCAGCACATGCCTTTGCCCCGCTTTAGCCTTGGACCTTGCCTCGCCCTTAACTTCATAGCCACGCCCTGCCATGAGTTAAGTCGTCTCACTGATCCACGCATACTTTGCCCGACTTTGCCTTGGACCTTGCCTCGCCCTTAGCTTCATAGCCACGCCCTGCCATAAGCTAAGTCGTCCCACCGATCCGCGCGCATGCCTTTGTCAAGTGCCATGCGTCTATTGCCTTAGCCGATGCCCACAAAACTCAAGGCTGCCTTGCCGACACACCAGCCGCCTTGTCTTCGCTGTCTTGCCTAAGCCCATCACCACTTAGACACTCACCCAGCGCCATACATTGCTTCAAGAAGACATGTCAAGGGGCAATGTACAAGCCCTTGACACGCATTCTGCCCGACATTCCTCATGTCTCATTTTGGGGGTCTAACAGCAGGATATGGCCATGGTTCGTGTTAGGACGCGTCAGGACGTGGCCGTGGTACGTGTCAAGACGCGTCTGGACATGGCCATGGTACGTGTCAGGACGCGTCTTGACATGGCCATGGCACGCGTCAAGATGTGGCAGGGTGTGGCCATGGCACGAGTAAGGACGTTGTAGGACATGTCTATGGCACGCGTCAAGACGTGGCAGGGCGTGGTCATGGCACAAGTTTGGACGTCGCAGGACATGGCAGGATATGGCCATGGTACGTGTCAGGACGCGTCTGGACGTGGCAATGGCACGCGTCAAGACGTGGCAGGGGGTGGCCATGGCACGAGTTAGGACGTCGCAGGACATGGCCATGGCACGCATCAAGACGTGGCAGGGCGTGATCATGGCACGAGTTAGGACGTCGCAGGACATGGCAGGATATGGCCATGGTACGTGTCAGGACGCGTCAGGACGTGGCCATGGTACGTGTCAGGATGCGTCAGGACATAGCCATGGCACGTGTTAGGATGCATCAGGACATGGCCATGGCACGTGTCAGGACGCATCAGGACATGGCAGGGCATGGCCAGGGCACGAGTCGGGACGTCGCAGGACATGGCAGGGCGTGGCCATGGCACGAGTTGGGATGTCGCAGGACGTGTCAGGACATGTCCATGGCACGTGTCAGGACGCGTTAGGACATGGACATGGCACGCGTCAGGACGTGGCACGGCGTGGCTATGGCACGAGTTAGGACGTCGCTGGACATGGTCATGGCACGAGTCAGGACGTCGCTGGACATGGCAGGATATGGCCATGGTACGTGTCAGGACGCGTCAGGACGTGGCCGTGGTACGTGTCAGGATGCGTCAGGACATGGCCTTGGCACGTGTCAGGACGCATCAAGAAATGGCCATGGCACGTGTCACGACACATCAGGACATGGTAGAGTGTGGCCAGGGTACGAGTCGGGACGTTGCAGGACATGGGAGGGCGTGGCCATGGCACGAGTCGGGATGTCGCAGGACGTTTCAGGACATGGCCATGGCATGTGTCAAGACTCATCAGGACATGGCCATGGCATGTGTCAGGACTCATCAGGACATGGCCATGGCACGTGTCAGGACGCATCAGGACATGGCCATGGCACGAGTCAGGACGTCGCAGGACATGGCAGGGCGTGCCATGGCATGAGTCGGGACGTTGCAGGACATGGCAGGGCATGGCCATGGCATGAGTCGGGACGTCGCAGGACATGGCAGGGCATGGCCATGGAACGAGACGGGACCACTCAGGACATGGCCATGGCACGTGTCAGGACGCGTCAGGACATGGCCATGGCACGTGTCAGGATACATCAGGACATGGCAGGGTGTGGCCATGGCACGAGTCGGAACGTCGCACGACATGGCAGGGCGTAGCCATGGCACGAGTCGGGACGTCGCAGGACGTTTCAGGGCATGGCCATGGCACGTGTCAGGACGCGTCAGGACATGGAAGGGCGTGGCCATGGCACGAGTCGGGACGTTGCAGGACATGGCAGTGCGTGGCCATGGCACGAGTCGGGACCTCGCAGGACGTGTAATGACATGGCCATGGCACGTGTCAGGATGCGTCAGGACTTAGAAGGGCGTGGCCATGGCACGAGTCAAGACGTCGCAAGACATGAAAGGATTTGGCAATGGCACGCGTGAGGACGTCGCAGGACATGGCAGTATATGGCTATGGCACGTGTCAGGACGCGTCAGGACATGGCAGCAGCGCGTGGCCCTGGCACGAGTTTGGACGTCGCAAGACATGGCAGGGCGTTGCCATGGCACGAGTCGGACCTCGCCGGACGTGTAAGGAAATGGCCATGGCACGCGTCAGGATGCGTCAGGACATGCAGGGCGTGGCCATGGCATGAGTCGCGACGTCGAAGGACGTGTCAGGACATGGCCATGGCACGTGTCAGGACGCGTCAGGACATGGCAGGGCGTGGCCATGGCACGAGTCGAGACGTCGCAGGACATGGCAGGGCGTTGCCATGGCACGAGTCGGGACCTCGCAGGACGTGTCAGGACATGGCCATGGCACGTGTCAGGATGCATCAGGACATGGCAGGGCTTGGCCATGGCACGAGTCAAGACGTCGCAGGACATGGCAGGATTTGGCCATGGAACGTGTCAGGAAGCGTTAGGACATGGCCATGGCATGCGTCAGGACGTGGCAGGGCGTAGCCGTTGCACGTGTCAGGACGCGTTAGGACATGGACATGGCACGCGTCAGGATGTGGCAGGGCGTGGCTATGGCACGAGTTAGGACGTCGCAGTTCATGGCCATGGCAAACGTGAGGACGTGGCAGGGCGTGGTCATGGTTCGAGTCAGGACGTCGCTGGACATGGCAAGATATGGCCATGGTACGTGTCAGGATGCGTCAGGACATGGCCATGGCACGTGTCAGGACGCAGCAGGACATGGCCATGGCACGTGTCAGGACGCATCAGGACATGACAGGGCATGGCCAGGGCACGAGTCGGGACGTCACATGACATAGCAGGGCGTGGCCAAGGCACGAGTTGGGATGTCGCAGGACGTGTCAGGACATGGCCATGGAACGTGTCAGGACGCGTTAGGACATGGGCATGGCACGCGTCAGGACGTGACAGGGCGTGGCTATGGCACGAGTTAGGACGTCGTAGGACATGGTCATGGCACGAGTCAGGACGTCACTGGACATTGCAGGATATGGCCATGGTACGTGTCAGGACGTGGCCGTGGTACGTGTCAGGATGCGTCAGGACGTGGCCTTGGCACGTGTCAGGACGCATCAAGAAATGGCCATGGCACGTGTTACGACGCATCAAGAAATGGCAATGGCACGTGTTACGACACATAAGGACATGGCAGGGCGTGGCCAGGGTACGTGTCGGGACGTCGCAGGACATGGCAGGGCATGGCCACGGCACGAACCGGGATGCCGCAGGACGTGTCAGGACATGGCCATGGTATGTGTCAGGGCTCATCAGGACATGGCCATGTCATGTGTCAGGACTCATCAGGACATGGCCTTGGCACGTGTTAGGACGCATCAGGACATGGCCATGGCACGAGTCGGAACATCGCAGGACATGGCAAGGCGTGCCATGGCACGAGTCGGGACGTCGCAGGACATGGAAGGGCATGGCCATGGCACGAGTCGGGACGTCGCAGGACATGGCAGGGCATGGCCATGGCACGAGACGGGACCTCGCAGGACATGGCCATGGCACGTGTCAGGAAGCGTTAGGACATGGCCATGGCACGTGTCAGGATACATCAGGACATGGCAGGGCGTGGCCATGGCACGAGTCGGGACGTCGCAGGATGTGTCAGGGCATGGCCATGGCACGAGTCAGGACGCGTCAGGACATGGCAGGGCGTGGCCATGGCACGAGTCAGGACGTCGCAGGACATGGAAGTATATTGCAATGGTACGTGTCAGGATGCGTCTGGACATGGCCATGGCACGCGTCAAGACGTGGCAGGATATGGCCATTATATGCGTCAGGACGTGGCAGGGCGTGGTCATGGCACGAGTTAGGACGTCGCAGTACATGGTAGGATATGGCCATGGTACGTGTCAGTACGCGTCAGGATACAGCAGGACATGGTAGGGCACGGCCATGGCACGAGTCGGGACGTCGCAGGACATGGTAGGGCGTGTCCATGGTACGAGTCGGGACGTCGCAGGACGTGTCAGGATTTGGCTATGGCACGTGTCAGGACGCGTCAGGCCATGGCAGCAGGGCGTGGCCATGGCATGCGTTGGAGTGTCGCAGGACATGGAAGGGCGTGGCCATGGCACGAGTTGGGATCTCGCACGACGTGTAATGACATGGCCATGGCACGTGTCAGGATGCGTCAGGACATGGAAGGGCGTGGCCATGGCACGAGTCATGACGTCGCAGGACATGAAAGGGTTTGGCCATGGCACGCGTGAGGACATCGCAGGACATGGCAGGATATGGCTATGGCACGTGCCAAGATGCGTCAGGAAATGGCAGCAGGGCGTGGCCATGGCACGAGTTGGGACGTCGCAGGACATGGCAGGGCATTGCCATGGCACGAGTCGGGACCTCGCAGGACGTGTAAGGACATGGCCATGGCACGTGTCAGGATGCGTCAGGACATGGCAGGGCGTGGCCATGGCACGAGTCGCAACGTCGCAGGACGTGTCAGGACATGGCCATGGCACGTGTTAGGACGCGTCAGGACATGGAAGGGCATGGCCATGGCACGAGTCGGGACGTCGCAGGACATCGCAGGGCATGGCCATGGCACGAGTCGGGATATCGATGGACGTGTCAGGACATGGCCATGGTATGTGTCAGGGCTCATCAGGTCATGGCCATGGCATGTGTCAGGACTCATCAGGACATGGCCTTGGCACGTGTCAGGACGCATCAGGACATGGCCATGGCACAAGTCGGAACGTCGTAGGACATGGCAGGGCGTGCCATGGCACAAGTCGGGACGTCGCAGGACATGGAAGGGCATGGCCATGGCACGAGTCGGGACGTCACAGGACATGGCAGGGCATGGCCATGGCACAAGACGGGACCTCGCAGGACATGGCCATGGCACGTGTCAGGACGCGTCAGGACATGGCCATGGCACGTGTCAGGATACATCAGGACATGGCAGGGCGTGGCCATGGCACGAGTCGGGACGTCGCAGGATGTGTCAGGGCATGGCCATGGCACGGTCAGGACGCGTGAGGACATGGCAGGGCGTGGCCATGGCACGAGTCAGGACGTCGCAGGACATGGCAGGATATTGCAATGGTACGTGTCATGATGCGTCTGGACATGGCCATGGCACGCGTCAAGACGTGGCAGGATATGGCCATTATACGCGTCAGGACGTGGCAGGGCGTGGTCATGGCACGAGTTAGGACGTCGCAGTACATGGCAGGATATGGCCATGGTACGTATCAGTACGCGTCAGGATACAGCAGGACATGGCAGGGCGTGGCCATGGCACGAGTCGGGACGTCGCAGGACATGGTAGGGCGTGGCTATGGCACGAGTCGGGACGTCGCAGGACGTGTCAAGATTTGGCTATGGTACGTGTCAGGACGCGTCAGGACATGGAAGCAAGGCGTGGCCATGGCACGCGTTGGGACGTCGCAGGACACGGCAGGGCGTGGCTATGGCACGATTCGGGATCTCGCACGACGTGTAATGACATGGCCATGGCACGTGTCAGGATGCGTCAGGACATGGAAGGGCGTGGCCATGGCACGAGTCATGACGTCGCAGGACATGAAAGGATTTGGCCATGGCACGCGTGAGGACATCGCAGGACATGGCAGGACATAGCTATGGCACTTGCGAAGACGCGTCAAGAAATGGCAGCAGGGCGTGGCCATGGCACGAGTTATACCGTCGCAGGACATGGCAGGGCGTTGCCATGGCACGAGTCGGGACCTCGCAGGACGTGTAAGGACATGGCCATGGCACGTGTCAGGATGCGTTAGGACATGGCAGGGCGTGGCCATGGTATGAGTCACGACGTCGCAGGACGTGTCAGGACATGGCCATGGCACGTGTTAGGACGCGTCAGGACATGGCAGGGCGTGTCCATGGCACGAGTTGGGACGTCGCCGAACATGGCAGGGCGTGGCCATGGCATGAGCCACGACGTCGCAGGACGTGTCAGGACATGGCCATGGCACGTGTCAAGATGCATCAGGACATGGCAGGGCGTGGCCATGGCACGAGTCAAGACGTCGCAGGATATGGCAGGATTTGGCCATGGTACGTGTCAAGACGTGGCCATGGTATGTGTCAGGGCTCATCAGGACATGGCCATGGCATGTGTCAGGACTCATCATGACATGGCCTTGGCACGTGTCAGGACGCATCAGGACATGGCCATGGCACGAGTCGGAACGTCGCAGGACATGGCAGGGCGTGCCATGGCACGAGTCGGGACGTCACAGGACATGGAAGGGCATGGCCATGGCACGAGTCGGGACGTCGCAGGACATGGCAGGGCATGGCCATGGCACGAGACGGGACCTCGCAGGACATAGCCATGGCACGTGTCAGGACGCGTCAGGACATGGCCATGGCACGTGTCAGGATACATCAGGACATGGCAGGGCGTGGCCATGGCACGAGTCGGGACGTCGCAGGATGTGTCAGGGCATGGCCATGGCACGAGTCAGGACGCGTGAGGTCATAGCAGGGCGTGGCCATGGCACGAGTCAGGACGTCGCAGGACATGGCAGGATATTGCAATGGTACGTGTCAGGATGCGTCTGGACATGGCCATGGCATTCGTCAAGACGTGGCAGGATATGGCCATTATACGCGTCAGGAAGTGGCAGGGTGTAGTCATGGCACGAGTTAGGACATCGCAGTACATGGCAGGATATGGCCATGGTACGTATCAGTACGCGTCAGGATACAGCAGGACATGGCAGGGCGTGGCCATGGCACGAGTCGGGACGTCGCAGGACATGGTAGGGCGTGGCCATGGCACGAGTCGGGACGTCGCAGGACGTGTCAGGATTTGGCTATGGCACGTGTCAGGACGCGTCAGGGCATGGCAGCAAGGCGTGGCCATGGCACGCGTTGGGACGTCGCAGGACATGGCAGAGCGTGGCTATGGCATGAGTCGGGATCTCGCACGACGTGTAATGACATGGCCATGGCACGTGTCAGGATGCGTCAGGACATGGAAGGGCGTGGCCATGGCACGAGTCATGACGTCGCAGGACATGAAAGGATTTGGCCATGGCAAGCGTGAGGACATCGCAGGACATGGCAGGATATAGCTATGGCACGTGCCAAGACGCGTCAGGAAATGGCAGCAGGGCGTGGCCATGGCACGAGTTATACCGTCGCAGGACATGGCAGGGCGTTGCCATGGCACGAGTCGGGACCTCGCAGGACGTGTAAGGACATGGCCATGGCACGTGTCAGGATGCGTTAGGACATGGCAGGGCGTGGCCATGGCATGAGCCACGACGTCGCAGGACGTGTCAGGACATGGCCATGGCACGTGTTAGGACGCGTCAGGACATGGCAGGGCATGTCCATGGCACGAGTCGGGACATCGCCGGACATGGCAGGGCGTTGCCATGGCACGAGTAGGGACCTCGCCGGACGTGTCAGGACATGGCCATGGCACGTGTCAAGATGCATCAGGACATGGCAGGGCGTGGCCATGGCACGAGTCAAGACGTCGCAGGATATGGCAGGATTTGGCCATGGTACGTGTCAGGACGTGGCCATGGTATGTGTCAGGACTCATCAGGACATTTCCATGGCATGTGTCAGGACTCATCAGGACATGGCCTTGGCACGTGTCAGGACGCATCAGGACATGGCCATGGCTTGAGTCGGGACCTCGCAGGACATGGCAGGGCGTGGCCATGGCACGAGTTGGGATGTCGCAGGACATGGTAGGGCGTGGCCATGGCACGAGTCGGGACCTCGCAGGACCTGTAATGACATGGCCATGGAACGTGTCAGGATGCGTCAGGACATGGAAGCAAGGCGTGGCCATGGCACGCGTTGGGACGTCGCAGGACATGGCAGGGCGTGGCTATGGCACGAGTCGGGATCTCGCACGACGTGTAATGACATGGCCATGGCACGTGTCAGGATGCGTCAGGACATGGAAGGGCGTGGCCATGGCATGAGTCATGACGTCGCAGGACATGAAAGGATTTGGCCATGGCAAGCGTGAGGACATCGCAGGACATGGCAGGATATAGCTAGGACAAGTGCCAAGACGCGTCAGGAAATGGCAGCAGGGCGTGGCCATGGCACGAGTTATACCGTCGCAGGACATGGCAGGGCGTTGCCATGGCACGAGTCGGGACCTCGCAGGACGTGTAAGGACATGGCTATGGCACGTGTCAAGATGCGTTAGGACATGGCAGGGCGTGGCCATGGCATGAGCCACGACGTCGCAGGACGTGTCAGGACATGGCCATGGCACGTGTTAGGACGCGTCAGGACATGGCAGGGCATGTCCATGGCACGAGTCGGAACGTCGCCGGACATGGAAGGGCGTTGCCATGGCACGAGTAGGGACCTCGCAGGACGTGTCAGGACATGGCCATGGCACGTGTCAAGATGCATCAGGACATGGCAGGGCGTGGCCATGGCACGAGTCAAGACGTCGCAGGATATGGCAGGATTTGGCCATGGTACGTGTCAGGACGTGGCCATGGTATGTGTCAGGACTCATCAGGACATTGCCATGGCATGTGTCAGGACTCATCAGGACATGGCCTTGGCACGTGTCAGGACGCATCAGGACATGACCATGGCACGAGTCGGAACGTCGCAGGACATGGCAGGGCATGCCATGGCACGAGTCGGGACGTCGCAGGACATGGAAGGGCATGGCCATGGCACGAGTCGGGACGTCGCAGCACATGGCAGGGCATGGCCATGGCACGAGACGGGACCTCGCAGGACATGGCCATGGCACGTGTCAGGACATGGCCATGGCACGTGTCAGGATGCATCAGGACATGGCAGGGCGTGGCCATGGCACGAGTCAAGACGTCGCAGGATATGGCAGGATTTGGCCATGGTACGTGTCAGGACGTGGCCATGGTATGTGTCAGGGCTCATCAGGACATGGCCATGGCATGTGTCAGGACTCATCAGGACATGGCCTTGGCACGTGTCAGGACGCATCAGGACATGGCCATGGCACGAGTCGGAACGTCGCAGGACATGGCAGGGCGTGCCATGGCACGAGTCGGGACGTCGCAGGACATGGAAGGGCATGGCCATGGCACGAGTCGGTACGTCGCAGGACATGGCAGGGCATGGCCATGGCACGAGACGGGACCTCGCAGGACATGGCCATGGCACGTGTCAGGACGCGTTAGGACATGGCCATGGCACGTGTCAGGATACATCAGGACATGGCAGGGCGTGGCCATGGCACGAGACGGGACGTCGCAGGATGTGTCAGGGCATGGCCATGGCACGAGTCAGGACGCGTGAGGACATGGTAGGGCGTGGCCATGGCACGAGTCAGGACGTCGCAGGACATGGCAGGATATTGCAATGGTACGTGTCAGGATGCGTCTGGACATGGCCATGGCACGCGTCAAGACGTGGCAGGATATGGCCATTATACGCGTCAGGATGTGGCAGGGCGTGGTCATGGCACGAGTTAGGACGTCGCAGTACATGGCAGGATATGGCCATGGTACGTATCAGTACGCGTCAGGATACAGCAGGACATGGCAGGGCGTGGCCATGGCACGAGTCGGGACGTCGCAGGACATGGTAGGGCGTGGCCATGACACGAGTCGGGACGTTGCAGGACGTGTCAGGATTTGGCTATGGCACGTGTCAGGACGCGTCAGGACATGGCAGCAAGGCGTGGCCATGGCACGCGTTGGGACGTCGCAGGACATGGCAGGGCGTGGCTATGGCACGAGTCGGGATCTCGCAGACGTGTAATGACATGTCCATGGCACGTGTCAGGATGCGTCGGGACATGGAAGGGCGTGGCCATGGCACGAGTCATGACGTCGCAGGACATGAAAGGATTTGGCCATGGCACGCGTGAGGACATTGCAGGACATGGCAGGATATAGCTATGGCACGTGCCAAGACGCGTCAGGAAATGGCAGCAGGGCGTGGCCATGGCAAGAGTTATGCCGTCGCAGGACATGGCAGGGCGTTGCCACGGCACGAGTCGAGACCTCGCAGGACGTGTAAGGACATGTCCATGGCACGTGTCAGGATGCGTTAGGACATGGCAGGGCGTGGCCATGGCATGAGTCACGACGTCGCTGGACGTGTCAGGACATGGCCATGGCACGTGTTAGGACGCGTCAGGACATGGCAGGGCGTGTCCATGGCACGAGTCGGGACGTCGCCGGACATGGCAGGGCGTTGCCATGGCACGAGTAGGGACCTCGCAGGACGTGTCAGGACATGGCTATGGCACGTGTCAGGATGCATCAGAACATGGCAGGGCGTGGCCATGGCACGAGTCAAGACGTCGCAGGATATGGCAGGATTTGGCCATGGTACGTGTCAGGACGTGGCCATGGTATGTGTCAGGACTCATCAGGACATTGCCATGGCATGTGTCAGGACTCATGAGGACATGGCCTTGGCACGTGTCAGGACGCATCAGGACATGGCCATGGCACAAGTCGGGACCTCGCAGGACATGGCAGGGCGTGGCCATGGCACGAGTTGGGATGTCGCAGGACATGGTAGGGCGTGGCCATGGCACGAGTCGGGACCTCGCAGGACCTGTAATGACATGGCCATGGAACGTGTCAGGATGCGTCAGGACATGGAAGGGCGTGGCCATGGCACGATTCAAGACGTCGCAGGACATGAAAGGATTTGGCCATGGCATGCGTGAGGACATCGCAGGACATGGCAGGATATGGCTATGGCACGTGTCAAGACGCGTCAGGAAATGGCAGCAGGGCGTGGCCATGGCACGAGTTGGGACGTCTCAGGACATGGAAGGGCGTTGCCATGGCAGGAGTCGGGACCTCGCAGGATGTGCAAGGACATGGGCATGGCACGTGTCAGGATGCGTTAGGACATGGCAGGGCGTGGCCATGGCACGAGTCGCGACGTCGCAGGATGGTCAGGACATGGCCATGGCACGTGTTAGGACGCGTCAGGACATGGCAGGGCGTGTCCATGGCACGAGTCGGGACGTCGCAGGACATGGCAGGGCATTGCCATGGCACGAGTCGGGACCTTGCAGGACGTATAACTTCGCTTATATATTCACAAAATGACTTTCAAACATTGTAAATGATATTTTTTTACAAAAAAAAAAATTAAAATACTTTTTATTTAAAAACAAAAAATACTTAATAAAATACGAAAAAATATAAAAATTATAATAAAAATAGAAAAAATGATGGAGAAAAATTCCAATACATCTTAGAATAGTATTAGATATAAAAGAGAAAATATTTATCGAAAAATTGACATAAAAATAAATTAAAATAACCAAAAATGCATAAAAAAACCGACTAAAAAATATAAAAAAAAGGAAAAATACATAATATGATTATAAAGGCGTAGATATGACCAACCGCCAATAAGAACGAGGCACCTCCATTGTCGCAACCACAACAAGGGATTCCGATTTGAAAAAACCACCGCCAACCACAAAGCATCGACCAACCGTCGCCGGTGGATACCGTTCGAACCACCCCAACTTTCCATCACCACCACCAATGACCACCAACATCATTGCGCTTAACATATTTCTAAGCAATGGCTAGCAATAGACGTGGTGCGACAAGGTACGTCTTGGAGCGACGTGGTGCAGCTTGGTGCAACGTCGTGCCATGGCCATGTCCTGACACGTCCTGACACGTACCATGGTCATATCCTGCCATGTCCTGCGACGTCCTGACTCACGCCATGGCCACGCCCTGCCATGTCCTGACATGTGCCATGGCCACGCCCTGCCATGTCCTGACATGTGCCATGGCCATGTCCTGACATGTGCCATGGCCATGTCCTGACATGTGCCATGGCCATGTCCTGACGCGTCTTGCGACGTCCTGACTCGTGCCATGGCCACGCCCTGCCATGTCTTGTGACATCCCGACTCTTGCTATGGCCAGGCCCTGCCATGTCCTGACGCGTCCTGACACGTGCCATGGCCATGTCTTGACGCGTCCTCACACGTACCATGGCCATATCCTGACGCGTCTTGAGACGTCCTGACTCGTGCTATGGCCACGCCCTGCCATGTCCTGTGACGTCACGACTCGTGCAATGGCCACGTTCTGCCATGTCCTGACGCGTCCTGCAATGTCCTGACTCGTGCCATGGCCACGCCCTGCCATGTCCTGTGACATCTCGACTCTTGCCATGGCCACGCCCTGCCATGTCCTGATGCGTCCTAACACGTGCCATGTCTATGTCCTGACGCATCCTAACAGGTACCATGGCCATGTCCTTACACGTCTTGTGACGTACCGACTCGTGCCATGGCCACGCCCTGCCATGTCCTGCGACGTCATGAGTAATGCCATGGCCACGCCCTGCCATATCCTGACGCATCCTAACACGTGCCACTGCCATGTCCTGACGCGTCTTGACACGTGCCATGGCCATGTGCTGATGCGTCGTTTGACGTCCCAACTCGTGCCATGACCTAAGACGTCTTGAGTCATTCCATTGCCACGCCTTGCCTTGTCTTGACACATGCCACTGCCATGTCTTGACGCGTCATGCGACGACTTGACTCGTGACATTGCCACGCCGTGCCATGTCCTCCGATGTCCTGACTCGTGCCAAAACCACGCCCTGCCATGGCCATGTCTTGATGCGTCCTGACGCGTCCTGACTCGTGCCATGGCCACGCCCTGCCATGTCCTAGGATGTCCTGACACATGCCGTGGCACGCCCTTCAATGTCATGCGACGTCCTGTCACGTCCTGCCCGTGTCCTGTCATGTCCTGCGACATACTGACACGTCCGTGCCCGTGCCATGGCCACACCCTGCCATATCCTGGGACGTCGTAACTCATGCCATGGCCACGCCTTGCGCTCATGGCATAGGACTTGGCCTCTCAAGCGACACCCCGAAAAAACTTGGCATAGGCCTCGACCTCTCAAGCGACACCCCGAAAAGCCTCTAGTAGTGTAATTTGGTTTGGTATTTCCCTCGACGTGACTAATTGTCAAGTCACATTGTCCACTTAGTGCAAAAATAGTATACGTCCAAGGTCTTGAGGACTTGTTCGATTTGTCCAAAAATTAGTATAATATAGCATCAAGGTAGGAGTGAAACTCTAATCGGAAAAGTTAGAAAATGATTGGATTTGAGGGGGAGGGACGAATCGGAGCGACAAAGAGCTGAATCTTAGTGGATCGTGGCAGCAAGGCCACTCTGCCACTTACAATACCTCGTCGTGTATTTAAGTCGTCTGCAAAGGATTCTACCCACCGCTTGATTGAAATTTTACTTCAATGCGGCCACAGCGGCTCTTCCTCCGTGATGACTTAGCCAACGACACGAGCCCTTGGGGGCCAAAGGCCCCTACTGCGGGTCGGCAAGCGGACAGCGGGCGCATGCGTCGCTTCTAGCCCGGATTCTGTCTTAGAGGCGTTCAGTCATAATCATGCGCACGGTAGCTTCGCGCCACTGGCATTTCAACCAAGCGCGATGACCAATTGTGCGAATCAACGGTTCCTCTCATACTAGGTTGAATTACTATTGCGACACTGTCATCAGTAGGGTAAAACTAACCTGTCTCACGACGGTCTAAACCCAGCTCATGTTCCCTATTGGTGGGTGAACAATCCAACACTTGGTGAATTCTTCTTCACAATGATATGAACAGCAGACATCGAGGGATCAAAAAGCAACATTGCTATGAACGCTTTGCTGCCACAAGCCAGTTATCCTTGTGGTAACTTTCCTGACACCTCTAGCTTCGAATTCTGAAGGTCTAAAGGATCGTTAGGACACGGTTTTACGGTTCGTATTCGTAGTGGAAATCATAATCAAACGAGCTTTTACCCTTATTTTCCACACGAGATTTCTGTTCTTGTTGAGCTCATCTTAGGACACCTGCGTTATCTTTTAACAAATGTGCCGCCCCAGCAAAACTCCCCATCTGACAATGTCTTCCACTCGGATCGGCCTGCAAGCAAGCCTTGGGTCCAAAAAGAGGGGCAATGCCTCGCTTTCGATTCACGGAATACGTAAAATAACGTTAAAAGTAGTGATATTTCACTTTTGCCTTTCGGCTCCCCCTTATTCTACACCTCTCAAGTCATTTCACAAAGTCAGACTAGAGTCAAGCTCAACAGGGTCATCTTTCCCCGCTGATTCTACCAAGCCCGTTCCTTTGGCTGTGGTTTCGCTGGATAGTAGACAAGGACAGTGGGAATCTCATTAATCCATTCATGTGCGTCACTAATTAGATGACAAGGAATTTGGCTTCCTTGAGAGAGTCAAAGTTACTCCCGCCGTTTACCCGCGCTTGGTTGAATTTATTCACTTTGACATTCAGAGCATGGGCAGAAAACACATTGCGTAAACATCCGCAAGGACCATTGCAATGCTTTGCTTTAATTAAAAAGTCGGATTCCCCTTTTCCGTACCTGTTCTGAGTTGGCTGTTTGACGCCTGGGGAAGGCCCCCGAAGGAAGCGTTCCCAGTCCGTCCCCCGGGCGGCACGCGGCGACTGGCTATCACCACGGGAGCAGCTCGAGCAGTCCACCAACAGCTGACAGGTTCAGGACATGGACCCCCATTCCCAGCCCTCAGAGTACTTTTCCCGAAGGTATGGATCCATTATTCCGAATTCCCTTGCCTACATTGTTCTATCTGTTGGAAACACGTTCTCAAGGCATTATACTAAACGCGTGTTCATATTTGTAGGTTTTGATGAATGACAAACTATGCGCAAATTGACATATGACGAGGTCCAAGCACAAGCGCGAAATTGATATATAACAAGATTCAAGCACAAGACAAAGATTGAGATTAAGTTTTATATGAGTCGGTATTTAATTGTGAACTTGATCCGACAACTTAAACTCAAGAGTTGGCTTCTCTCGTAAAAATACTTTTAACAAATCATGCATATTTAATTTAGAGCAAAATGATTTTAAATAATGCATATTTACTTTTGTCAAAATGATTTTTAAACACGCCTCTAAAATCTGGACTAAGATAATCGATTATGTACTTATAATAATCGATTATGTTTAAGTCAGCTGCTTGACAATCGATTGTGAACTAATGACAATCGATTGTGTTAAGGCAGTGAGCATCAGATTTTTCAAATCTGCATGACAATCGATTGTGAACCTTATGACAATCGATTGTGATGAGGCAGTGTCCATCAAAGTTTTTCAAAGCTCAAAATAATCGATTGTGAAGCTAATGACAAACGATTTTGAAGAGACAGTGTCCATCAGATTTTTGAAAGTCACAAAATAATCGATTGTGAACCTATGACAATCGATTGTGTTGAGGCAGTGTCTTCCAGACTTTTTCAAATTTATTAAATAATCGATTGTGAACTTATGATAATCGATTGTCAAGAGGCAGTGTCTAAATTGATTTTTCATGACTGATATATAATCGATTGTTAACTTAGTATAATCGATTGTATAACTGACCGTTGCCAAAATATTTTCAAATACCGTCAGGTAATCGATTATTGATTTCCTATAATCGATTGTTTTAATTAAAATCTGGAAAGGATTTTTTGAACGTTGCTGAGTAATCGATTGTAGATTGTTGACAATCGATTGTTTTACGTAAAATTTGGAATGGATTTTTTGAACGTTGCCAGTAATCGATTATTGATCTTATATAATCGATTGTTATGCGTAAAATCTGGGATTGAATTTTGGAAGAACTGGCAAACAATCGATTGTGGTAACTTGACAATCGATTGTCACTGAGTAATTTCAGCAACTCTTAATTGGCAATTAGGCAACGGTAATACAAGGTTTTTCAACTATAAATACAGCTTCAATTCATTCATTTAAGTACAACAACATACAAGAACTGATTATACAATTGCTAAAGGTTGCATACTTAATTGCTTATCATTTTATATTCATTACATAAGTTTTTGAGAGCCAAATTCTTGTCGAAAGTTGTTGTGATCTTGAGCGTATTCTTTTACTCATATCTACTCATTAAGGAGTGTCTTGTTTGAGTACTTAGTGTTTTGTACACTTGAAGAGAATTGTTATTCTCTTGTTGTAAGAAGGAACTTGTGTTTCCTTGGTTGAAGTCTTGGAGTGTTGTATCTCCGAGCAAAGGTGTTGAGGCTTGTGTCCTCAAGTTGTAAAGGTTTGTTAAGCACCCGTAAGCTTGACAAGTTAGTGGAAATCTCGAGAGAGTCTCTCGGGGACTGGACTAGCCACGGGTTGTGGTGAACCAGGATACATCGGTGCGTTCTTTCTTATTTATCGCACTTATTTATTTCCTGCAGTTTTTAAATTCCGCAAGTTTACGCTAATTTTTATTATAACGCTATTCATCCCCCTCTAGCGTTAAGCGTATTATCTAACAATTGGTATCAGAGCCCAACTCTCTGAAGACTTAACAGTTTGAGAGAAACATCCATGGCTTCTACTCGTGACTCTTTTGCAAGAATAAATGAAGGACAATGCTCCACCTGACCACCACTATTCAACGGTACAAACTATACGTACTGGAAGGAGAGGATGAAAATCTTCGTTCAATCAAATAGCTTTCATCTTTGGAAGGTGATAATGAAGGGAAATCAAATTCCAACCAAAAAGGTTGATAACGAATGGGTTCCCAAGTCCGAAGAAGAATATGACGCAGATGATATCCGAAAGGTGCAAAATAATGCTAAAGCAATTAATTTATTATATTGTGCTGTAAATGCTGATGATTACAGGAAAATATCTTGTTGCACAACGGTGAAAGAAATGTGGGGAAGCTGGAAATTACGTACGAAGGTACGGACCAGGTAAGGGAAGCTAAAATTGATTTCCTAACCCATGCATATGAATTGTTTCACATGAAGGAAGGTGAAAAGGTCGATGAGATGTTCGAACGATTTTCAATAATCATAAATGACTTACATGCTCTCAAGAAGACATTCACGGATAGGGAACTTGTCCGAAAAATTCTTCGAAGTCTCACTCGGGCATGGCGATCCAAGGCCGACGCGATTCAAGAGTCCATCGGCGTTTCAAATGTCACCATCGACGCATTAAGAGGTAATCTTAAGACTTATGAATCTACTATACTTAACCCTCTTGTTGATGATCAAAGGAGGCAAAGAATCGCTCTTAAGGCAAGCACAAGCCAACCTCAAAACGATGAGGACGGAGACAACGAGTTTGGACTCGTTATCAAAAGATTTCAAAAGTTCATGCTAAAAGAGTATGAACGAAAGGGCAAAAAGCAAGGAGAACAAATAAAGTGCTATGAATGCGGAGAAACCGGGCACATCAAATCAAATTGCCCAAATATCAAAAAGGAGAAGAAACCTTTCAAGAAGCAACGTGCATATATATCTTGGGGAGGCGACTCCGGAGATGTGTCAAGCGAAGGAGAAGAAGACGAAGCCGCAAACCTTTGTCTTATGGCGCAAGAAGACAAACAAGATGAGGTATGTCAAATCTCTTCTAAAAATTTCTTTTCCCTTGAAGAAATGCAAAATGCTTTTGATGAGTTATAGAGTGAATTTAGTAAAGCTTCAAAAACTGTTAAAAGCATAAAAGAAAATGCTTCTTTAAAAGAAAAAGATTTTCAAAAACAACTTTTTTTGAAAGAAAAGGATTTGGAAAAACTAATCTTAGAAAATGAGAAGTTGAAAGAGGAAAACAAGTTTTTCGGAAAAAGAAGCGCCGACAAGCCCGAAAGTTCTATTAAACATTGTACTTCTTGCATGCATCTCAAAAATGAAGTAGAAAGGCTTAAAGGCACCTTAGATAAGTTTAATTCTTCTCACAAAAATTTGAATGAGGTTCTTGTTAATTTGAAGTCAACCAAGCATGGCATAGGTTTTAAGAATGAGCCTAAAGAAAAGGTTGAAGCCAAACCCCAACAACCTAAGGCTCAACCTAGAATTAATAAAACAAATGCTCATCCTATAAATAACAACTCTAGAACCAATATGCATGCTATACCAAATGTTGAACACTTTAGGAGACCTAGAAATGACCTACCACCTAGAAATAACTACACTAGAAATGATGCATATTCTAGGCCAAACACTAGAAGGAATTTTGAACCTTTTAGAACACCTAGAAATGACCTCCAACCTAGAAATAATTATTCTAGAAATGCTGTACATCCTAGAACAAATAGTAGGAGAAATGATGTTCATGAAATGCGCAATAGTTATAGTGTCGAAAATAGAGTAAACAATTTTCGTCCGTCCAGTTACTATGAACCTAGAAGGATGAATAATCCTAACGTGACTTGTCATTATTGTAGACGAATTGGTCATATTGCTCCTGCTTGTTCTACACCATTGACATAACACTCAAACGCATCATTATGATATGCCTAACCCCCAAGGACCCAAAATGGCATGGGTACCTAAAACTCATTAATTTGTTTTGTAGGTATGTTTGAAGGGATCAAGTGTACTATGGTACCTTGATAGTGGATGCTCCAAGCACATGATGGGAGACGAATCCAAATTCCTTCAACTAGAACATAAGGAAGGGGGAAGTGTTATTTTTGGTGATAATAACAAAGGAAAGATTATCGGCATCGGATCGGTCGGTAAGGATGAAATTTCTTCCATTAAGCATATATTACTTGTTAAAGGTTTAAGGCATAATCTCTTGAGCATATGTCAATTATGTGACAAGGGAAATCTTGCCTTATTTGATTCGGATGAATGCTTAGTGTTTAGACGTAGTGATTTTAAAATTATCCTTCGTGGTTTTAGAATGGATAATATTTATATGGTTGATCTTGCTTATTCCTCACCCGAATATGTGGATTGTCTTATGAGCAAAGAGGATGATACTTGGTTATGGCATCGTAGAGTAGCACATATCAACATGCATCTTTTGAACAAATTGATTTCACAAAACTTAGTTATTGGTCTTCCCAACTTGAAATTTGAAAATGACTCTATTTGTGATTCTTGTCAAAAAGGGAAACAAACAAAAGCATCTTTCAAATCTAAAAACATTGTTCAAACTACTAGACCATTGCAATTGCTTCACATGGATTTATTTGGACCATCTCGCATTGAAAGTCTTGGTAGAAATCGTTATGACTTTGTTACTGTTGATGATTATTCCAGATTTACTTGGACTTTATTTCTTGCCCATAAAAGTGATGCATTTCAGAATTTTAAATATTTCCTTAAACGTATTCAAAACGAAAAGGAAACAACCGTCACTTCAATTAGAAGTGATCATGGGGGAGAGTTTGATCACAATCTCTTTGCGGACTTTTGTGACGAACTCGGTATCGAGCATACCTTTTCCGCTCCACGAACATCACAACAAAATGGGGTGGTGGAAAGGAAAAATAGGTATCTCGAAGAGATGGCTAGAACCATGCTCGAAGAGGCTAAGATTCCCAAACATTTTTGGGCGGATGCTGTGAGTACCGCATGCTACATTTTAAATAGAGTAGTCATAAGGCCAATACTCCTGAAAAACCCTTATGAACTCTACAAGGGAAGGAAACCAGATATATCCCATTTTAGAGTATTCGGTTGCAAATGTTTTATTCATAACAATGGAAAAGATCAATTGGGAAAATATGATGCCAAGTCCGATGAGGTAATTTTTATTGGATATTCTTCACATAGCAAAGCATATAGGGTCTTTAATAAAAGAACCGAAACTGTGGAGGAATCCCCTCATGTTGTGTTTTCCGAAAATAATGCTCGCTTGGCGAGAAAGGATTCCGGTTTTGATCTTGCAGGTATTTTAAATAGCTTGAAAGACAAAATACAAGAGGAAACGCCTAAGGAAAATAAAGATGAAATCTTGGAACAACCAACGGAGGAAGCACCACAATTGGAGAAATAAACAAAAATGCCTAGCGAATGGAGGACAATCAAAGATCACCCTGTCGAACAGGTAATTGGCGACGTCGGAGAAAAGGTAAGTACCCGAAACTCCCTTAAGAACACCTTAGGACACACTTCTTAAGAGATCACGTTCTCATTGTATTTTTTCGTTACAAATTACTAACTTGAGCGTCGGAGACGTCTAATTCTCTTTTGCAGGTATCGCCCTAAAGGCAGGGGGAATTATAAAGAAATGGCATAGAACAATCGATTGTTACAGCAAATAATCGATTATTTTACTGTGCGGACAATCGATTAGCAAGCATCACTAATCGATCATTTATATTTGATGCCTATTATGCATTTGTGTTTAATAATCGATTTTTTAACTGTATAATCGATTACCGTCTCAGCTATTCAGTACTTCTTTTCTAAAACAATCGATTGTTTCATAAATATAATCGATTATTTTCCGAGTCTGAAAATCACCATGCTCACTGTATCACAACAATCGATTATCATAATTCAACAATCGATTATTTTTTGTCAGAAATTCAAATATTTGTTACCGTTTGGGCCCTGCAATCGTTTTTGTGTCAGTTTCGAGTTCAAGTCAAAATCTGCTCAAACAATCGATTATTTCGTGTCAACAATCGATTGTCTAACGGTCAGTGCAATTTATTTTTACCGTTTCTGACTGTTTTGGCTCATAAATTTCTGCAGATTTTCATCATAAATGAAATGCCATTCTTCCCATTATAAATAGGCATCATAAGTCTTCAAATTTTATTCACTCTAGCATCATTCTTTGCTCCCAAACTTTCAAAAATCTCCCAAGCTTCTAATAAGTTCATTACTACTTTTTGAAAATGTCGGGCAGACACTCTAAACGTTCCCGTTCAGGTAGACAAGGTGCATCTTCTTCTGCTCCTCCACCTCCAACTTTCCCTTATCAAGATGGGTCTATTTTACAATTCAATACTGAAACCGAGCTTACTAGATTTTTGACAAAATTCGAAAAGCGTGACATTCTTCCTCCTCGCTTTTCAACAAGCAAGTATCTTGAATCATATGCCCCTGCTGCAAACATGCTCAAGGAATGTCAACTTCTTGACTTCTTATATCTTACCTGTCCTTATATTAATCCTCCATTAATTCAAGCATTTTACTCAAACCTTCATGAGGATGACGATGGTGAGCTTGTGTCAAACATTAATGGTGTTCAAATTCTTTTATCCAATGAAAACTTGCATTCCATTGCCCATCTTCCTCGACGTGGCGAAAACATTTCTCGCTACATTAGAGAGGCCGGCGCCTTATTTGATGAGAAAACTCTCCTAAACCAAATTGGTCTTACATCTTGTGATCCTAATCTATCTACTCGGTGCCCTACTATCACGGGAATGCTCCCCGAGTATCGTTTGATTTTCTATTTCATCACTCGAGTCCTCAAGCCTCGGAAGCATAATCATACCACTCTTTCCCAAGAGGACGCTAAGCTCATGCATGCCATTATAACCGGAGCTCACATCAATTGGTGTAAGTTCGTCAAAATTCACATGCGTGATGCCATCGGAGATGATAGACCTCTTCCCTATGCCCTCCTTATTATGAATTTTCTTGAAGCTTCCGCGTTCAACACTTCCATCGGTCCTCTCAAAAAGAGCACCAAGAAGTGGGAAATTTCAGAATCCTCCTTTCCCCATGACGGCGATCATGTAGCTCCTGCTCCTCCTCCAACTCGTCGATCGCGTCAGCCTCAAGAACCTTCTCTTCAATCCATTTCCGACCAAATTGCTTCATTGACCACCTCTGTCGGTCAATTGACACATGAGATCCATGGATATTTTGACCATGTTCATTATCCATATGCCGGTCTTGTTCCCTATGAAGCAGTGCCGGATGATGAGGCGGGAAATGATGATGAATAATTTCTTTATTTGTTTTTCTATTTTATTGTTCTGTGTTTTATTGTTCCCGTTATGTAACCGTTTTTTTAATAAATAAACAAGTTTTTTTATTAATCTATATTATTATTTTTGCTAATGGCAAAAGAGGGAAGATAACGGGTATGCACTCTCAATATTTATTAGCTTAAATTGAGGGGGAACTAATTGCATACTTGCTGCATATCTTTACTTGTCTTGAATCGTCATTATGGATTGCCTAATATGCATATCCCGCTTAAAGTTTGCCATTATCAAAAAGGGGGAAATTGTTGGAAACACGTCCTCAAGGCATTATACTAAACGTGTGTTCATATTTTTAGGTTTTGATGAATGACAAACTATGCGCAATTTGACATATGACGAGGTCCAAGCACAAGTGCGAAATTGATATAT